>JAFMOC010000006.1:2417500-2870000 GCA_019802505.1 Corydoras sp. C115 | reverse complement strand
GGTAATTTTAAGCTTAGAAAGGACAAATTGGGATCTCCAAAAAACACAAAAATTGGGATCTCTATAATGCTACACTCTTAAAAACTGGGGGGATATGGGAGGTGGGGAGTGGTTTTCCTAGTTCTAGAGAGGATAGTCATCTGCCACACTTGACTTTTCCCTTTCCTGTACTTTTCCCTTGTAACAGAGGTGCCAACAGAAGCCTGAAACCTTTGCAGAGCTATGGGGCATCAGTTTGTTCTGGTCTCTTCTGTAGAGGTTTCATGATAACTGCCGCTGTGCCAGTGTGCTACCAAATGTACATACCATCTTCAGGATCTGAAGTTGATCTTGTAAAGTGCAGACAGCATATCAATAATGTTAAGTCCTCCCATGAACTTGTATGTTTCAACAATCTGAGAACTGATCTGAGAACCATTTTGAGGGGTTTGGATTCTCAATTCCCAGTGTTTCACATTGCTCAGTGGTTTGATGCCAACAATAGAAGAAAGTTGGTTTATAGCTTTGTCACACCATCTTACAATAAAGATGTTATTCTGGTTTAATCTGTAATCCAGAGACCATTTTCTATTTGTCTTCAATTGTATCTCATCCAACATGTTGCAGTCTATAACCCCATTTAGTCGGACTGTACCTATGAAGTAGATTCCTCTTTCTTTCAAGCATTCCACTAATGGAACTGATGCAAAATAGTGGTCTGCAAAAACCTTGTGATTTTTTTCCTGTTGAAAGGGTTTGAAATCATTTTCAGGACAACATCTCCAGTAGCACCAACAGCATATTTAGCTTGATCTGAATTTTCTGCCTCTGGGTAAACATCAAAGTTATAAAGAAAGACACTTTGTCCAGCACATCCCCACATCTTGAACCCCAATTTATGAGGTTTTGCTGGAATGGATGCAGCATTGCTGGCATTGCCAAGCCCGTTATCGGAGTCTTCCTCAACACAATTAAATTCAACAGCTGGAGGTTCAAATAGTTTTCCCATTGATACTCTCTCCTTTTAAATTTGCCTCTTGCTGTCTCCTTTGTTGTTGGTTCATATATTGTTGTCTGGTCAACATTTTTATGTTGCAAGTACTTGTCACTATTATTTGAATTTTCTTCTGTACACATTGCAGTGGGTGTCCGTTCCTCCTCATCGTCATTATCTTCCCCTAACTGCTCCAGGTCACTTGAATCACCATCAAAAAGCATCTCCAGGACTTCAACACTATGCCTTTTTGCAATCTAAAACATCAAAACAAATTATTGTAATTGTAATAAGTTGTGTGTTGTAATTATTTTTTTTTTTATTGAAAATCAAAAATCAAAAGGCAATTATTAGTAATTGAACCATGGCAACATCCAACTAATCATCAATATTTTAATATCTACTCTAAACATATGTTCAATCATAATATGTAAAACATTTAATTAGTTTAGTTTAATAATTAAGAGTTTATGTGGCTTTATGCAATTCATACTGCAGTAAATGCCATAAAGTGCTTATTTCCAGATAAATGACCTTATAAACCGGCTGTATACAATTTGATACACACATTTTCAAAACGATTTTACAACTAAATAAATTATGAAATATTAAATTATTTTAAGTTGTATACATTCAGTAAATACTCCTACTTTAATATCAGTAATAATTTGAGTGTTTTTCTTACCTTAACTTTTAGTAAATTTGCAAAAATGTCCAGGCAAAATCCCAGTTGAGTCACATGTTGAAAGCAGCCATTTTGGATGTCTCAATTAAAGGTCCTCCAGTGCATACAAGGCACAGATAATCCACCAGGGGGTAGAAGACATGTATATGATTTGATACAAACGGTTTTTTAGGAAAAAAGTTATCACACTGATAATATAGGGGTTTCAAAAACTGATGTATCAAATATGATTCACTTGGCGTTATAGGGTTAAAGACGTGCACTAACCCAACCAATCACCCAAGTGAGATAATCAGAAAGCAAACGAGGGACAGGTGCTGCAGGTGATTGTTACACATCCTAATTTCTGTTAATATTTTTTTAAATGATGTGTGCGCTTTAACCCATATACGGTGCTCTAGAAAAACATGTAAAATATAAAAAAAAATCTTTAAAAAAAACACGCTTATAGCGCCATTTTAACTGATTCGACTATCAGTCGACTATAGGGAAAATCTGACGAATCAGATTCGACTGTGAAAATCCTTAGTTGAATACAGCCCTAGCGTGAGTGCTGGTGTGATGGAGGAGGTGATGGATTGAAGAAGGTGGGATGGGATGGAATCAAGGGGGCAAGTAGTTGGGTTACTGGCAAGAAGAATTTTGCAGATGTCAGATTCTGTGACAGGGGAGAAAATTAAAATTAAAGTTTAAGTTTGAAGTTTCTTTATTAGGATTTAGAAAAAGAATAATATGATAACCTCAGCAGAGGGTAAAGTGACTCCGCTGATCTGTTGCAACCAAAGAAATTTTAAAAACCAAGTAATAGTGTATGCCCCCAAAGCACTGTCACTTAAGTCAGTTGAACACTGACACATACATTAGTGTTCAAAAGTTTTAACAAAGACAAATTTCATAAATGATGGCATTTACATTAAATCTAGATTATGAGTTGTATAGATTACATGACTTGTATTCAATTGCAACATCATTCCTTTCCATGAATATTATTATTCACAAAAAATGTTTCTTCTGCTTTTAAAAGAGCTTTTACTGTCTGGTATTCATGGCAGAAACAGAAAAGACATAGTTGCTTTTAAGACAGCTTCTAAATCAACCATTTACTTATTAATTAAAAACATTACGGTGAGTTCAATTGCACCCACATGTAGCAAATGCCAAGACTGTCTCTTAAAAAAAGATTAGGCTACGAGAGCTACAGGAATGTACAATGCACAGTTAAGTGAAGGCTTTTGTAGGATGGCCTGGTGTCAAGAAGCACAGTAAAGAAACCACTGCTTTCTATGAGAAACATCAGAGAAGGACTGACATGGAAACACTGGGATTTAAACAGCAGAGGACTAAGGTAAGGATATTTTTACTTATGAAGTCATTTTCAAACTGTTTAGGACCTTAAAAACTTTGACCACAGATGAAAAGTTCAGCACTACAAAGACCTATTGAGTGCCAACAAATTTACTTAATAAACTTGCAAATTTGCTTACTGCCACCAATATAAAATTGTATTAAAACATCCCCAAGGTACTTTTTCCAATATTTAAAGTGCAATTTGGTTTAAAAAATAAATTAAAAAAAGCTAGCATGACAGAGTGACACTTCGCAAGGGATACATGATAATTAAGTCTCTCAGTAAACAAAACATTGCAATTTTAGGTCTATGGGGAGAAAGGACTTCCATTAACAGCGAGTGGTCAAGTTTTTAAAAAAGGAAAGTAAAATAACCTCCAAGCACTGATGAGGCAAAAACAAATTGCCACCAGACAGGTTATGGGCCAAAAAAATTATATCTATTATTTTGGGGTAAAGTAAAAAATAAAGTAAATAAAGTAAAAAAAAAAATTTACAGATTTTTTCTAAAATTCTTTAATATCACTCCCCTGCTCATGCCACCAAAAGCACCTATGGGGTATTCTCAATAAGGAAAATGAGGGGCCCCAGATCCAACAACAAAGAATACAACATAGATTCTCAATGGTTTAGGTCCGGAAAGTTGAATGGCCAATCAAGCACTGTGCTGGCATAGGCATCAAACCAGGTTTTGGTGTTTCTGGTGGCATTGGCAGGAGTCAGGTCCTGTTGGAAGATGAAATCTGCATCTCGATACAGGTCCTCAGCAGAAGGAATCAAAGTCCTCTAAAACATTTTGATAGACTGTTGTGCTGACCTTGGATTTAAAAAAGCAGTTTACCAACTCCCTCAGCAGACACTGCATCCCAAATCCTGACTGAATGTGAATATTTCACACTGGACCTCAAGCAGTTTGGATTCTGTTTCTCACCTTTACTGTTCAGTAGAGCATTCACTCTGTTTAAAGCATTCATGCCCTGCAAAATCTGGGCAGATATCCACGGAATTTCAATTTTTTTGAATTCCTGTTTTAGTGGGTTTTATGAGCTAGAAGTCCAAATCATGTAAAAAAATAAATAAATAAATACTTGAAATCAATAAAAAATTTTAATTTTCTCCATTAATTTTTGGAAAGGGTCTATATATCCTGCCACAAATTTAATTTTTTTTCAGTTCTATATTCGCTATATTGAAACATTGACGGCCCCTAAACTTACTTGCGACTGTTACCAAAATCCACCGAATTGATGGTACTTCCAGGTTTCTTCCAGCCAATTAAATACTTGCTAGTTGCTCCATGTCGGGGGTAGAAGCTCTTGGGTCCAGGGGAAAGAGGTGGTATATGTGTGGGGGATGAGCTGAAGGGAACGGAGTCTTCCTTGTTGGAGCCTGGTGAGCTTCCTGACCGAACTGAACTGAGAGTACTTTCAGACACAAGAAGATGGAGACAAAAAAATGGAGACAAAATTAATGCTTTAAAACAGACGCATGCGCACACACACACATCACAGCAGTGAGTCATAACTATCTGTGAAGTGCATCAAAAGGTTTCACAATTCCAAAAAGTGAACTGAACGAAGTATTAGTGAAACAATGTATTGATAACAATACATTAAAAAGCAATGCATTCTAACAGGCCCTGCAGCAAACCGCTCTGCCTTGCTACTAGTACAGAGAAGATAAAAGCTGTATACTTTTGTAGAGGTCAGCACAGGTCAGAAGTATTCATCAGATAAGATCCTCATGTTCTGCATGCCTGAGCGATTTGTGCGGTCACGCTTGTTTTAGAAAAAGAGGAATCATGTGAAATCTGCCAGGAACAAGTTAGTGCCTGCTGAGCATAAAAACAGCTTAACCACTGCACAAAATCATGCCAATCTGTAAATAACGTGAGCAATCCTGATAAATCTCACTAAAGTCCTTTATAACAAAGACAACAGCTTGTGTACACATCTACATTGTTTTTTATAAGGGGATTATGCTCAAAATGTGAAAAAATATTTATAAGAGAATAAAGGCACTGAATGTAATAAAGCAATAAAACACGAGAGATGGCAATTTGTGAAGAAATTAGGCACAATGGGTTGTTTTATTCGCAATAAAGCACAACCTTGAGTGCCTTACTGTTTTTATAATATGGTTATAAAATGCTAGATAAATAATTCTTTCATTCATTATTTTCTGCTTTATCCTATATTAGGGTCGCGGTGGGGTTCCCCATGCCCATCCAGGGGAGAACGTCTCATGCGCTGGGTAGATACACCCAGGACAGGGCGGCAATCTATCGCTGGGCACACACTCACACAAACACACTTGACTTGATCCATGTTTTTAGACTGTGGGAGGAAACCGGAGAACCCGGAGGAAACCCATGCGGACACGGGGAGAACATGGAAACTCGAACCGGGAATCCCTAGTGCCTTGATAAATATTTCATTCATTATCTCCCGCTTTTATCTTCTATTAGGGTCGCAGTGGGGTTCCCCATGCCCATCCAGGGGAGAACGCTGGGCAGATAGACCCAGGACAGGGCGCCAATCCATCACTGGGCACACACTCACACTCTATATGGGGCAATTTTGAGAATTCAACTGACTTGATCCATGTTTTTAGACTGTGGGAGGAAACCGGAGAACCCGGAGGAAACCCACGCAGACACAAGGAGAACATGCAAACTCCACCCAGATAGGGATTCAAACCGGGAATCCCTAGTGCTGAGAGGCGAACGTGCTAACCACTAAGCCACCGTGCCGCCTTGATAAATAATGTTATACAAAATTATTAATAAACTTTTAGCTTTAAACTTTTAGCGTTGTAAGTTAGTCCAGTATATAAGGTGAACAATTAATTGCTAAGCAACAAGATACAGGCTTAGTGTTCATAGGGAAATGGCACGTTGTTTACATTAATCCGTACTTCCATTTATGGTACATGTTTTAAAATAAAGTCCTACCACGATTGCATGTTTTACGCATTGATACGAATGTGAAGCTGTCAGAGGTGTGCATTATCGTTAATAATTTTACGGCTGGATAAATGCCTCAGCCGTAAAGGATCAGGATCAGAATTGCCTGTTTTATAAAAATATTTATACTACAGCTTTTTAAAATGTTTTATCACATGCCTAAACAATGAAGTTTATTCAACAGTGGTCTAATGTGACAGGAATTTAATGAGATAAAAAAAACATAAATTTCCCCATGTGTTTAATTAGTACATGAATTTTAGGTATAATAATAGATGCAAATGATGCATCAATATAAAAGACATATAAAGAGGAAGAATGTTTTAGGTCTTGTACCAGATCAAAAAGATTCCACCGCCTATCAAAACAGCACAAATGCAGATTAACCTGATTACACAATTATCCTCATGAATGGACTATTAGAATGTCATGAACATGCCAACTGGGACAAATCCTGTGATGCTCACAGACATTTTTAGTAAAATATGTTTTAATAGGGAACACATATCCTAACATTTATGTGAATAAACCAGAGAATTAAGAACTGAAATGGGCGAAAAGCCATAACTGACACAAATGTTTTATGTGAGTTACTGTAACTGAATGAATACCTGGAATGGGAGGCAGCATCACTGAGAGTATGAGAACTGGTATCTGGAGGACTTTTGGCTTGGCTTTCAGTAAAATCTGCATGAAAAGGAGAATCTGAGATGGCAGGAGAGACGTGGTGAGGCTGATCAGAGGACGTAATCTCAGCCCATTGAGCTAAGGCTTTAGATTTGGTGCTGCTATTGATGGGAACCGGGTCTGAAATCCTTGGCAAGACTTCAGCAACTCCATCAGCAATAGATTCTTGAAGATAACTGACAGTAAATCCATTCACTTTCATGTTCGCCCCTACACCAATCTCCTCACTTAGGGTGGAGCTAGATGCAAGGCTAGATTGTGCATTGCTTCCAGACTGGCTAATGGCCAGATCATCATTCTGTAATGAGATGGAGAGGTATCAGAACAAAGTGGTTTAAAACCTGAATATACATTTAAAATGCTGTGAGGGTATGTAACCAGATCACCCACCTTAGAAGTCATGTTGGGGTAAAATAATGCATTTAGATCTTTGGGCTGTTGATCAGTGGTGGCCAGAGCTGGTTTTACTTTTGTCACAGGTGGCTCTAAAGAGTTTGTAAAGTCATCATGAAAAACACCAAGACATACAATATATATATATATATATATATATATATATATATATATATATATATATATATATATATATATATATATATATATCTCTTAAAGACACAGTAGAAATAATGCAATTATATCAAAAAAGTTATGTACATGGGTGTATAGGTGTCAAACTCAAGGCCTGTGGCCCATATCCGGCCCGTAATACAATTATATCCGGCATTATTGTTATTAAAGGCCGGCGATATGTTTTTGGGACCATGCTCATATTTTAATTTTGTATGACTTTGCCAGGAACATTTTTATGTAGAGCGGAAATATTTAAAGATATTTATTTTTCTAAAATGGCACCAAAGCAAAGAATAATGAATGCTCAGATTTTTCAGAATGAAGCATCATTTTGATTTAATTTTTACATCCATCCATTATGTTCCTCTTTATCCTCTATTAGGGTCGCGAGGGGGTTCCCCATGCCCATCCAGAGGAGAACGTTTCTGGCGCTGGGCAGATACACCCAAGACAGGGCGCCAATATATCGCTGGGCACACATTCACTCACACAGATAGACACGCACACAAACACATTCTATATGGGGCAATTTGGAGAATTCAATTGACCTTGGTGCATGTTTTTGGACTGTGGGAGGAAACCGGAGAACTCCGAGGAAACCCATGCGGACACGGGGAGAACATGGAAACTCCACCCAGATTATGATTTGAACCGGGAATCCCTAGTGCTGAGAGGCGAACGTGCTAAACACTAAAACACCGTGCCGCCTTTAATTTTTACTTCTTTTTTTTAACTTTTTATAATTTTACATATATTTTTAAAGAATGCAAAGTATTTTTTAAAGTTATATGAAGCTTAAGTTAATTTAATTATCCAATTCATGTTAAGAAAACATTAACTTTTAATGTGTTCAATAAATGTTTATCCTGTTCGGTCCATGAGCTAAACTGTGCTTCGGCCCGTGGTGTAATTGACAAACTGCAGGTAAGTCTTTATAGTTAAATCTGTCAATCTGTTGTATTATACAGCATTATTTCAGTTGAGATTTAATGGGTTTTTTGGTAATAAACCAATAAACTGTGAATGACCGGTGGCACGGTGGCATAGTGGTTAGCATGTTTGCCTCTCAGTGCTCGGGATCCAGGTTCGAATCCTAATCACGGTTGGAGTTTCCATGTTCTTCCTATGTTCGTGTGGGTTTCCTCCAGGTTTTCTTCCCACAGTCCAAAAACATTGATTCAAGGTTAATTGAATGCTCTATATAATATACCACATTTAGAGAGTGTCTGTGTGTGTTCTTTGTCAGTTGGTGTGCCCACTGATAGATTGGCGCACTGTCCCGGGTGTATTTGTCCAGTGCCTGAAACATTCTCCCCTGGATGGGCATGGGAAACCCCACCGTGACCCTAGTAGAGGATTAAGCGGAAGATAATGAATTAATTTTTTATGACATTTACTTTATTTAAAAACTGCCATTGTTAACCATACTGGACAATGTTTACATAACCTCTGTGTGAATATACTGCTCAGAAACAATCAGATTTACATTTTTAAGTATTTCTTCAAGGAAAACTCATATGCAAGAGCAGTAGATTACAGTATTTAATTTGTATTTCAATAAGTAAGTTAAATAAGTTAATTTGAAAATTTTGTATTTTGCACTCATTTGTAGAGGAACAGGAAAGAATTGCATTTTTATGGTGCAGAGATTAAGGGAAAGGTACAGTCTATTTTGCAAAAAGAGCTAACGGCAATTTTTAGTACTGAGCAAGAGGAATGCATTTTGGTTTTTATTTCCTCTTTTCCTAGCAACCACCAAAGTATGGCATGCATGCTATTTTATTTTAAGCAACATAATTATGGGACAATGGAGAGAAAGGCTTTCGTAATTATAGTTTTAGCAGGTGCATGATACATTTGGATCAGTGGAAATCACTATGCTTTAAACATGTTTGTTTTGTATAGCTAGCGCAACAGACTAATAGAGTTTGAGAGGAATTGTAATAGTAGATGTAAATTTTTATTCTTAGTGCATAAGGTGTCCAGATTAAAAGTTTACAAATGTTATTAATCACAACAGCATCTTTAAATCAGAATAACACAACAAATTATTGTCAGAAATTCCTGACAGACGTGTGTTAACTTGCCACTTACCGCAACTAAACCACAGCGTTAATATCATTAGGAGACTTTGTTTGTCTATAATTCCATAAACAAACAATATATTTTGGTCAGAGTGGCAAAATGAAGAGTGATTAACTCCTTTAGGTTATAACAAGCAATCCTAGGTGTGTGATGCTTGAATGTTCTCTTAATGTCTGTGGGGGTTTTCTTTGGGAGCTAAGGTTTCCTCCAACATGTTTTGAAATGACTATGTTATCACAAATTTCTGAGTGAGTGAATGTGTGAATGACTCATGCATTTTCTTTAACTAAAGCCAGCATTGTGGATTTTATCTCAACTTTGCAAACTGAATATTGAAAACTGAAAATTGGACAATAGTTTTCTTTTCCCTTTTTTGAAGTCTGAATCTTGTATAAGCATCAAACAATCAGTGTCTGAAAGAGTCAAAATTTCCCATTCTCTTAATGGCCTCCAATAATCCGCTGGTTTAAACATTGCTGAAGACAAGATACAAAAATAGTGGCCCCATTTGCTTTTAAACTATTTACTGGATTACTACGAATACTGTTATACTTGGAGTAAAGCTTTTAAAATAATTTGGTAGTCTGCTTTAGAATTGTGCCTTTTTTTCCTCCATCCTGACATATTTTGTTCTTAAAACTACTTCCCTTCCCATTAATTTAGTACTTTGTATTCTTATGCACATTCTTTAAAAAAGAAAAGAAAAAGAAACCATGCTGATGACAGTTCTGTGAAAAATTTACTTTTTTAATTTATGTTTTTACTTTTCTGAAAAATATTTTAGCATGATAATTTTTCATGTACTACAGAGCTAATGGTAAGAAAAGAAAGTATGATTTTATGTTCAATTACATGCAAACACCACAGAGCACAGGGTACAATATACTAAATATACATTTTTGAAAGTAAATGCTTTGTAATTCTGACCATGTTTCAGGAGAAATAATTTAAACTAACTAAACAACCAACTTACACCTTCCTAATATCTGCATGACACTATCCTGATTACCTGATCTACTGGCTCCTTCTCCTTCAGCTACTCTAGCCCAGTTTGGAGGGACCCACACATGCTCCTTTGGCTTCTGATGATCAACAGTAAACGGGGAGCTGCGGTTGGCATTAAACCTTAAAACATAACAGAAGTAAACAAACATATTTCAAAACAATTTTGCTTACATGCATACTTAAAGTAACCAAACATTTTCATACACACTTCTAAACAACTGCTTTTCTATATTCCAACATAGAATACATTTTAAGTTAAATAAAAAGTTAAAAAACTATACATAATAAATTAAACTTTGGGTGTGCATTATGTGTGGGTTTAGATTGGTTAATTGGTTAAGATGAGGGCCTCCTGAGCTTTAATTGTAAATGAGCTGGGTTTCTAATGCACACAAGTCTATACAGCTTTTGTTGTTATTATTGTTAATCAATATTCTCTAACTTTTGTCTGAGAGGTCCCTCAAAAGCACATCAATATTAACATACCTACAATAGGTATGGTACAATAGTTAAACACTTAAACCAGAACGCTTTATAGAACTTGCTGATGATCAATTTGTCAGGGGTATGACATTAAAATTAATTGACAACGACCTACCATTTAAATTACTGTAGACACATGGAGGGCTTACAGATTTTTCACAACCTTTTTGTTAAATAATAAATAGTTGTCATTTGCCATGAGTTGTTCTGTTGAAATTTATTTACCAATTTTATAAGACTTTAAGGACATTCTATAATGCCCTGATATATAAAACTTTACATGTATGTGGCTCTGTGTGTGTGTGTGTGTGTGTGTCACCTACCCGTCCATTGTGGGCTTCTGACGCCAGTTTGTGGTGCTGATGTCACTGGAGAATGATTGGTTGTTGGGTGAATTTCGGGTGTGGGGGGAACGTCCCATCACAATGGAACAAGCAAGGGCATAGTTATCAGAGCCTGGAGAATACCTGATAGAAAGTGGCATTATGTTACACTACATACAGAAATGATCAAAGAGTTATATATATATATATATATATATATATATATACACAGTATATATATACATATACACACACACATACACTGTGTATATATATATATATATATATATATATATATATATATATATATATATATATATATATATATATATATATATATATGATCCAGTTTCTCCAGATGGCAAGAGTTGTGTTGTCACTTTCTCCCTGTGTCCGTGTGGGTTTCCTTTGGGTTCTTCGGTTTCCTCCCACAGTCCAAAACTTGGATTCAGAGTAAACTGAATGCTATAAACTGCCCTATATAGTGTGTGTTTGTGTCTGTGTGAGTAAGTGTGCCCAGTGATAGATTGGCACCCTGTCCACCCACTCCCCATGACACCAGTAGAGGATTATGCAGAAGAAAAAGAATGCATGAATAATTCAAAAAAAGAGGAAAAAAAAAAAACTGTGTCAGCAAGTAAGTTTAAAAATACATTTCCATTAGAAGAAAATGTTCTTTAAAATATGTCACTTGCAAAATGAATAAGTTTTATGATGCACAGAAGTAAAAAAAAAAAAAAAAAAAAAAAAAAAAAAAAAAGATAAGAAATATGTGCAAGATAAGAAATATGTAAGTGAATCTACAGCTCATTCTAAAGATTATTCAAATGATTAATAGCAATATGATAAAAATGTGCAATTTCAAAATAATTCAAAAACTTTAAATAATTGTATGTAAGCAATGCAAACTCATGAGCACAGGTTTGTTTTATTGACACTAAATTTATATATTGAAAAATTGTATTAGTAGGGCAGTTATTTAACTCCACCACCACTCCTGATCTGTATTATAACTGATGATCCATCACACAGTACAGTTACAGTAAAGTAATTTACCATTATACACTAATAGGATTAAAGAAATAATGAATGAATAGTGAACACATTTAATTAATTATATAATGCAGAGTAAGAGTGCATGTTTTATTACTGTATTATATAACAGATTATAATAAATTAAGTAACACACTCACCGGCCACTTAATAAGGTACAACTGTCCAATTGCAAATAGATAATTCATCCCATCACATGGCCTGCAATATCTAACTTGGTTCCCCATGTCCAGCCAGGGGAGTCATTTCTGGCACTTGGCAGTGAAGGGATAAAATTTTTGATTTATACGCAGAAGTACTTCATGTTCAAGGGGATGAGCGCCTTCGATAATGAAATGGGGCAATCTAGCCGGCGGTTGCCCAAGGCCTAGATATTTCATGAACCTAGAAACATCTGGCATCTGGCGGATAAAGCTCACGGGCACCGAGAACGGTGACAAAGCTATATTTACATATATTCAATTTATAAAAGCAATTTAGATAGGGGTAATTTAGAGCAGCCAATTCACCTTGAATTCATGTTTTTTGACTGTGGGGGAAACTGGAGAACCCAGAGAAAACCCATGCAAACATGGGGAGAACATGGAAACTCCACCCAGACTGGTATTTGAATCTTGATCCTCAGAGCTGGGCACTTTGCCTTCCTGCCCCCTTAAATTTATATTTACATTATTACAAGAGGCCAAATTCACATACTTCTGGGCGTAGAATTGTTCATCATTTGTGCATGTACTCCTCCCACAGTCCAAAAACATAGATCAAGTCAATTGAGTTCTCCAGATTGCCCCATATGGAGTGTGTATGTGTGAGTGTGCCCAGCGATGGATTGGCGCCCTGTCCTGGGTGTGTCTGCCCAGCGCCCGAGACGTTCTCCCCTGGATGGGCATGGGGAACCCCCTTGCGACCCTAATATAGGATAAAGCGGAAGATAATGGATGGATGGTTACCTTTTAGGGTTAAATGTGCGACCTTCACTGGACACACTGCGAGGAAGAACAGAGGCTCTTTTTGCATAGTCTGAGGTTTGGGCCTTACTAAGTGTTGCTTCCTGGTTTATATTGCGATTCTGTGTTGTACAGACCACAGTCTGTGGGGCGGTGGGTCGAGGCCATTTCTCATTATTGCTTCGCAAGGGGAACTTGTATTCGTAGGGCATTCCCTCCTTGTGGTTTTTGTAGTCCACTAGTGGCATGTGGTAAATCTCAGAACATCCTCTTTTATGGGGGAAGAAAAAACAAAACAGGAAACATAACAGTAAGCATACAAATGAGATCTATGAGGTACAATTGCACAGAAAAGACTAATTTTGACTTATTTCAAACAATGAACAGTGAACCTTACATACTAGTTAATTCACAATGCTGTTTTTCAAGTAGGTACAGTTTCTTAATGGTTACCACACACAACAGCATTGCTACCATGGATGCATCAAAACATTTTAACCCCCACCCACTACATTGGGAGCAGATGCCTGGCCAAATAGCATGTCTGGGCAGCATTTGTACAGCATTAGTGAAAACTGTCCTATTTCACATAATGCTGTAATTTTTTTTGGGTCTAGACGCAACTCAGAATCATGCCTAAAAATCATGACAGTATGTTTGTTTCTGTTATTTCAGCACATTTAGGCTATTTAATGCTGCTACATGGGTTGCATTGTGAACATTGTTTTAATAAAGTTATATATGATCCATGACAATATGTTGGAATATATTTATATTACGTATACGTACGTAATTACGTGAGTTCTTGAATGAGAAATCCACTAGGTTGTCCATGCACAAAAGAGAGTTATTATTTTAACTCCAATTCTTTTATTTTAAGTCGATGACTCCCGTACAAATATCTGCTGCATGTTGTACAAGTTTAATAGTTTTTTTATATTTTAATTGATGCCACACGTGAATATACATGAACATGTGAATATAAATGTTAAGGTATACTATATGTCAATAAGATCAAATATAAAAAACTGTATATTTATGTGCACGTCTCATTGACTTCTAGTAACAATTCCAGTTAACGATGTTTAACCTGCAGTTCACAGACAACTGTTCTTTTATCTTGGCTAGAATTTGGGGAAGGTCCTAGGTTTCAGCTTGACTGTGTGGTCTATATTAAGACAAACTGAAATTTTGATTGAATTGCAATAAAAATTTCCTTATTTCCTAATGACCAAACAATGAAAACTATTTTAATTCACTGGTTTGGAATGGGATTTACAAAAATCTTACATAGTGCACTGTTTAAATTTCTAACAAAAAAAAATTACTGCCCTTGGTTGACGAAATTTTATAGCACTTATTGATATAATGCATTAACAGGATTAAGAAACTCTTAAAGCCAGTGTGTACTGTTGAACAAACAGACTGTTTAAATGACAAAACAGTCTCTAACAACCTGATGAAATTAATTATGAGCCGTTTATGGTAAACTCACCTCCGTGGGGTGGAGTCATCATGAGGTGGGATGATCACCACACGTACAGTTACTGAAGTGCGCAGGAGGTCGATGATCTGCTCATGTGAAAGAGTTGCAACGGCCACCTTGCAGATATCCACTAATCGGCTGCCCTGCCTCAGGCCTGCTTGCCATGCATAACCGTAAGGCTCGACCTCAGCTACGACACCCTCAAAGTTCACATGAAATCCCAGCTGACCCAGTGCGTTCCTCCGTAGGGTCATTTCCTTCGTCTGACTGCCTTTAGTAACCAACTAAGGACAGAAACAAAAAGAAGTTGGTTTACAAATAAGTAGCAGTTTGATACGGATGTTGAATCTGGATGGAAAAATGACAATCCTTTCCCATTTCTCACATGTGCTCTAAATAACACTTAGTTTAAGGTTGCAAATTCAAAATCATTATTTTTAATTTAAACAATTTATGACCGAATACATTTATGACCATGAACTAAACTGGACTAAACACTTGCTGTGATTGTCTCACTTGTGTTGTGGACCGATAAGCATTTCAGTCCATTTGTATGGTTTTAGGACTGGATTTGTACATTGTGTTAATAGTTTCCTTTTTAAAATAGAAGAGCCAAGTGTGTGGCTGTAAGATCAACTGGCCTTTAAATAATGGTCTGTGTAGGAGAGTATTAAATGGCACCACAGAGCAATTTAGCTACCCACGCTGTGTGTGTGTGTGTGTGTGTGTGTGTGTGTGTGTGTGTGTGTGTGTGTGTGTGTGTGTGTGTGCGCATTACAGCATCTACACTACTGTACAAAAATTGAGAATAATTTTTTGCTTTTGTCACAAATTTACGTTTATTTGCTAAACTGTTTAGAACCACCTTCTTACCTAAATAACCCAGAACATAATAATAAGGATAAATAAAGATTTTGGAGTACAAAACAAATGTTGCTTTCAAATAGTATTTAAATCGGAATTAGTCACATAATCTTCATGCCCATGACAGCAGTAAATTATTACTATGCTAGCAAACATATACAAATGGCTCACTGCAAAGGCCGTAGACAGATTTATTAAAAGAAAAAAGAAAACACAGTTTGTCTCCATATGTCCATTGCCATGCTACCTCACCTCACTGTCATTTCTTTCATGTACTTTCAAAGCCCATTCTGGATTATTGTTCTCTAAAGTGTGTCAGTGTGGTGGTGGGGAGGCACTGGGAGGAGAGGCAGAGCTGATGCGCTGATCAGGGAGATTGATTAACACACCTGATCTGGCTCTGTCTGATATTGTGTGCAGCTTAATAAGCTTTGACATCATATGCCGTGGGGAGAGAGATTCCATGGACCTGACGGGAGCGGGACTTTGGTGAGTTTGTAGTTTAAATGTGATATTAAACGTGTGTGATAAAGCCCATTCCTGTTGGGAGAAATCCTTTCTCTGGTCCTCATTCATAGTATTTTTTATCATTCTAAGGCTAAAACCTTATGATATTGGATTTTCAGCACTGATACCATGTTTAAAAGTTCCCTTAAGATTTCATAATAATGTCATTAGTCATTAATTTTTTCCGAAACAAATCAAACCAAATATTTGGGCCTTTATCGTAAAACAGTGTTCACAGAGAATGCAAGGTTTGTTTGTTGTTTTTTATATATATATATATATATATATATATATATATATAAATAAATAAATATATATATATTTTTTATTAATATAATATATATATATATATATATATATATATATATATATATATATATATAAAATATATATATATATATATATATATATATATATATATATATATATATATATATATATATATATATATATATATTTTTTTTTTTTTTTTTTTTTTTTTTTTTTTTTTTTTTTACATGAAGCGGATCAATAAAAAGTGAGCAGCAGAAAAAAACAGGTTTCTACAAAGTGAAAGTCAAAATGAGCGTTCACACAACTTTAAAATATTTGCTTGCCCAACACTATTCACCTTGCTCAGCGTGGTTTCTAATTAAGGTAGAAGACATGTGAAGCAACAACAATGACTTTCAGAGAATTACAGAGCAATTTATGATCACAAAAAAAAATATGAAAGACTTGTATGAGGTGTTTAAATATGCACATTGGAAAGCATGCTAGGGCGGCACGGTGGCTTAGTGGTTAGCACGTTCGCCTCTCAGCACTAGGGATTCCCGGTTCGAATCCCCATCTGGTTGGATTTTCCATGTTCTCCCCGTGTCCGCGTGGGTTTCCTCCCGGTTCTCCGGTTTTCCTCCCACAGTCCAAAAACATGGATCAAGTCAATGGAGTTCTCCAAAATTGCCCCATATAGAGTGTGTCTGTGTGAGTGAGTGTGTGCCCAGCGATAGATTGGCGCCCTGTCCTGGGTGTATTTACCCAGCGCCCGAAACGTTCTCCCCTGGATGGGCATGGGGAACCCCCCCGCAACCCTACTATAAGATAAAGCGGAAGATAACTGATGGATGGATGGAAAGCATGCTAGCAGCACAGTCAAAACATGAAACTGGCATTTCATATGAAGACAGCTTAAAACTGTTTAAAATAAAATTGTGAAATTAACTCACATTGACCAATTAAAGTAATTTAACTGCAGTATGTTCTGATAATGCTATGGGGCTTGTTGTCCTAGCCTGTGATTTTTAATCCTGTTCTAGTAGGCCAAAAAATTATTTTATGTTTAACCTTAGTAATGGATCTATGGGAACAAACAAAAAGAAAGCCATCACTGTTTTATATACTGACCTCCAGGCGTTTGACGACCTCACCGAAGTCCTCTGTGTTGTTATTAATTGATCGAAGTGAAACACTTTCACCACGCTCATAGTAGATCTTCATTGATGCTGGGCTGCCCAAAGACCAACCAATTACATCCCTTGTGGAACAGTTGAATGCCAAAGCTTTGGCCACCTGGTCGAGGATAATCACAAACTCATTTGAAATTGCCAGGAGCCCCTCTTTTTCAGACCCCACGGCCAAGTCCTCTAAATGAACAGCCCATGTGATTGCGCCCAGACTACGGAGTTCTGCTCCTGGGTAGGGACGGCTCTTTTCCTTGCGCTTATGTGCAAGAGAGATGAAAGGAAATTTCCCAGATGTTTCCAATGCTGTCGTAGTGACATGGCGCTCTGCTAGGTCACGGAGATATTCCTGGCGTGTCCGTGTTGCCATGGCACCAAACTTAGCTGATTTATGAGCTGCGTTCTCAGCGTTAATAATCTTAGTTAGGAGAAACTCTCTGAAAACTGTCGATTTTGGTAAGGTCACATCTTTAGGGATCGCAGGGCCAAAAGCAGGAACATCACTCGAGCGGCTTACTGCAACACTGTAAGCAAAAATTAAACGACATAGGATTTTTTTTTCCTGTTACCTTCAGGAACATCAGGAAAACAGCAATATAAAAAGTCATCAATGTAAGAAAACCTACAGTTCACCTAAACATTTTAAAAATGCTTTAATATACCACCCAATAAATCAAAGAGAACTATTACAATTGAAACACTATGCTTTGGAAAAAATATGCTGAATATGGAAACACAAAGGGAACTTGACTAAGATATACATAAGAATAAGACACAAGATACATAAAATATTAAAGATTTAGGATTCTTTAGGATTAGGATTTTTTTTCATTAGCTTTTGTTGTTAGCGTTACTCAAAAAGATTTATTTATTACAGCTACAGTTTTTTAAAAAAAGAAAAATGTCAGTAATATCAGACATGCCTGTCTAAATACTTAACATATAGTTCTTTATTTTTTGTTAACCTTCTGAATTTTGGCAGTAGTGTAATAATTTTGTGTGGTGAAAAGGATCATTAATAATTAAGACAGATCATTATTTGGGATCTATTGACAAAATGCATTAGTATAAGTTATTTATGATGCGATCTTTATAGAAAAACAGCAACAAAAATAACAAATAAATAATAATAATAATAAAATTATTAAAAATTATGCCCTGAGCCCAAATGTCAGTTATGGCTACAACTGATGTAAAAGCATTATGATTTAATCATGGATTAATCTATTTAAGTGACACAAAAGCTTTACCAGTCTTTAATACCTTAGTGGTTTGATAATTCAGCAATAAGCTCTCCAGGTATAATGTAAATCGTCAACCAGTGTTTTTACGATTCTATATTTTATTAATTCCTGAGGGGGACATATTGGCTGCATTCCTATTTTGTTGTTATACAGCTATCACATTTTAACAGCATAATGGTTTATGGACTAAAGATTCCCTCCTTGGGAGAATAAGATATTTTATGAAATAATAATGCATTCCGCAGAACAGCCATGTACAAAAGCACTAAAACGCACAGGGCTGATTTAGCAGTAGTCACAGTACCTCCAGCCCAGACACTAAAAACACCACTTCAAGCAGCATTTAGACAGGTTTCTTACTTGGCATGCTTTGTAGAAGGACAAAAGAAGTAGGTCAACTGGATTGTCCCTCGGGATAGTTAAAAGGAAGTAGTAGGAAGGTCAGAGAGTGGAAAAACTAAAAAATCCATTATTCTCATGTAAAGTGAGTTTGTCCTTTGTTTATTGTTCTCAGCCTTTTCAGAAGATGGGTGTGAACTTTTCAACAAACTCAGCTAATGGTGGGTTATAGTCTAAGCTTTTGATACGTTGGGCAAAGCTACTCTGTTATGATAAAAGCTCCAATTAAAATTGTCTACTAAAAAGGTGATATGCTTTTAGTTACGCAAAAACTGCTAGAAGGTACAAGGTTATCTTGTATGGTTTTATCTCAGCATTTTTGCTCAAAGTAATATCAATAATGGATAACATTTAAAAAAAAGCTATTCTATAATAAAGCTATTTAATTCTATAACTGAGGCTAACAAATAACTGGTTTGCAGAATTTAGAAGGAAAAATTCAGATCGGTACCAAAATTCAATTCAAACATGATGACTAGTGCTCAGATGAAGCCAGTTGTACTGCCAAACAACACTGCTGACCTTTCCACATCTTTTTCTGTTAATTGAATGTGCATCTCTAGAGCATCATCTATTGCAATACTGTTATCACATATTCCAAAGACAGCCAATGTTCACTTTGTACTTCTAAAGAAATTCCAGGCTAAATGATGAACTAAATATATTTGTTATAATACAAAATTTGTTAAACAATTAAAAACATTAATTTAAGACCTTCACTCATACTGACAACTGCATTTATGTTCGCGCAACCCATTTAAAGCACAGCAAGCACAAGACTCGTTAATACACAGATTACCTGTCAGAACAATGACTCAACATCGTTACGTCATTTGTTATTAAAGTTCTCTCATACAGCATCAGTCTGAAGCAAAGCAACACACTTATTTGAAATAAAACGAGAAGAAGAAAAAGGAGAAGAAAAAAAATTTAAAAACGAAGGTTCTAGCACACAATGTTTAAAACACCACCCCCAAAAAAAATAAATAAATAAAAATTAAAATCCAAGGAATAAAGCAGGTTTCTATCCAATTGCAGTAAATTCAGGTTAATCCACACCTTGGGTAGAAGCTCACTGATGGATTACAGGGACAAACAACGCCTATGGGACAATACAGTGCAGCTACCGGACTGAAGCTTTGCCAAGGACAAGTGCAGCTGGCAGAATTTCAAGGTGTTTCTTCCTCTTGGGCTACAGCATGATTCTTCATTTATTCCATTTTCATATCTTTGTCCAAAAAAAGCATAAGTGATTTCTAGTGTCCTGAAGAGACAACTAAAATAAAAATATGGTTGCCTTGTTGTTTGAATTCAAGGAAAAAGAGTGAACTAATTCTCAAGATTCAAGAAAATCTCTGATATATCTTGCTTTTTATAAAAAAAAAAAAAAAGTCAAAATTATAGGTCAAAGAGGCAAACGTACAAAATAAACCATCACCACAAATGGAGATAATGGCTAATTTAGAGTTCCATAGTCAGGTGTGCTCAGCATGGGAGCAAGCTGATCAAGATATGTGAGCAAGGAGTGGTGTCGTGCAGTAAAATATACGAGTGAGCACGTGTGTGCATTGGCGACTGGGGGATGGTGGGTGGGATCAACACAGACAACACTAACTTCTTTAGACTGTTCAATCTCAGCAGCCTCCGGCATTTGAAAGTAAAGTGCATGTGCGTTGAAACTAGTCAATTTATTTTTGTAATACTACCAAAGCTAACTGCTTTAAACAGAAATTAAGGCAAGATATAATAATAAAAAAAATCAAATGACGAACATGTAATTAAAAGGAAGGTATTGCATAAGTTGAAATTGGTGTCACATCGGTTTACAGTGAAAAAAAGGACAACTCTCATTCAAGCATAATCAGAGCTACATGAACTGTACACTGAATTCAATAGTACAACAACTCCCTGGGCCAGCTATACTGCATGTTCTACTTAAAATGACCAACACCAACAATGCTAAAGATTATTGTTTACAAATTTCTACCTGCAGTAATCTGCCACTTTTTGAGTCATGTGCTGCACTGTATCAATCTAATTCTGGTTATTACTTAAATACTGTGCTTTATTAGCTCTAATTGCTTTTCTTGTCTAATTCTTTTGATGTGTTGCCACTTTTATTGAGGTGTCGTCAGCTCTTCATCCATGGGTCTGCCGAAGCACTGGGGCTACGGCAATTACTGAAAAGAACTTGGATTTATATTGAACTGGCCATCAAGGATGCCATCAAGAGACTTATAGCTTTTCATTTGTTATAGTTTTTCATATGTTTTTTTTTAAGATGGACACCCAGTTATATACACACAATTTGTACATGGCTGTCCTACGCTGTTAATGCTGTCCGGCCTCTTAAGGAGTCCCACACTGAGTCTTGGTCCTCGTAAGGTTTCTTCCTTAAAATAACCACACAACAGGGAGTTTTTTCTTGCCACTGTCACTTCAACTTGTTTTATGGGGGTTTAAAGGCTTTTCATTCTGTAAAGCTGCTTTGTGACAATGTACTGTTGTAAAAAGCGCTATATAAATAAATAACTTGAACCTTCATGTTTAGTTTCAGAAACAAACAAAATGTCAGTTACGTAATTGAAATAATATAGTACATTAATTTGTCATTGTTTAATTACTTACTAATTTTGTAACAAACGGAATTTGTAAACCGTTTAGAATTTTCAGTATTCCTGTATATATTTGACCTAAATCGTAACCGGATTTTAAAGCAAGTACTAAAAGTAACTCAAGAAAACAAATTCAAATTCAATTTTTTTCCTATTTTTGTGTTATACACACAATTTTAAATCTATTTTTATGTGATGGGTCAATACAAAAAAGTAACAAAGTAATTGTAAAGTAAAAATAAAAGGTTGCATGGTTTTTACAAACCATGAAATTTAGAAGGTTAACAAAAAATAAAGGACCATGTGTTTTTTAGTATTTGACAGGCATGCCTGATTTCATGGAGGCAACATTCTTTGCAGTGCATTTTTTATAACTATAAGTGAGTATAAGAAATTGTAAATTTATTTGAGAAATATTTACAACAAAGCTAATAAAAAAAATTCATTTCATTTTGTCATTATGAATTTATTTTGTCAGGCAAACGTTCCATAACTTTGCCTTTTCTTACGCACTGCATTTTTAATTATTAGTCAAGTTCCCTTTTTGTTTCCATATTTAGCTCTTTTGCCACATGTTTTACAAAAAAAAAAAAAAAAAAAAAAAAAAAAAAAGTGTGACGCATTCATATCCAACTTTTCGATGCAATCAGGGCTGTAAATCTTTCAGGATATAATTTTTTTTGCCCATTCTTTGAAAAATGGTTCAAGTTCAGTGAGATTGGATGGAAAACTTCTATGAACAGATTTAAAAAAAAAAGGGATTTAGGCCTGTACTTTGTAGGATTGCACTGTACTGGGCAATTTTAACACATGTATATGCTTTTATCTAAACCATTCCATCGTAGCTCTGGCTGTATGTTTAAGGCAAACTACCACCTTAGAGTTTTGTCTTCACAAGTTTCCCTCTAGGATACCCCTGTATTTAGCTTCATGCATTTTATCTCAACTCTGACCAACGGCCTGCTGAAGAAAAGCATCCCACAGCATGACATACAAACACACACCACATTAGACATCTTAATAATTATATAAACTAACTAACTAACTAACTAAATAAATAAATAACTTTTTTTTTATAAATCATTAGAAAACCACTTATTTTGTATTATGTCACTTAACTTGACGTAATACATAACATTCATTGGTACTTTGTATGGTCTATCATAAAAAAATCCAATCAATAAATTTTAAGTTTGTGGGAGTTTGAGTGGCAAAGGTATGGGTCGATGGGTTTTCCTTCTATGCACCGCTTGCTTTAGGTTCCTCCACAACAATTCTATTGGCTTCTATTGCCATTCCAAAATGTAGAACAACTTGTGCATTCTCTCTGTATGCTGCGTGACCAAGGTTCATTTTGAGATGCAACTCACGTACAGATGTCCTGACATTTTCCTTTAGAATTTGCTGAATTTACAGAATTCATTACTCTATCAATGATGACAAGCCTTTCTGGCCCAGATACAGTAAAACAGGTCCAAACAATAAGTTTACAACCACCATGTTTTACAAATGGGATACGCTTATGCTGGAATGCAGTTTGTCTCATTGGAATTAAAAAGGTGCATTTCAATCGTGTGTGTGCATAAAATATTGTTCCAAAAACTAAGTTACTGGTCATGTAATCGTTACTGCAGAATGATAGCAATGTTCTTATTGGGGAAAAAAAAATCTTTACACACTCTCCTTACACACCATTGTTGTTTAGTATATTCTTCTGATGGTTCTCTTCTGAGGAATAAAGCCTATACACTGTTTAAAAGTTACCCTGGGTTTAATTTTTCAGTTCTAAAAATACCTAAAAGTCTATTATAGGTTTTGTTTTTGGCACAAACTTTGCTGGTAGACCACTTTAAATTCTTTTCTGAGGTCCTTTAAAATTATTTGTCACTTCTTAAGAAAAGGATCATGAAGAGCAGGCAGGTATAGATTACTGTTCTCTAAATAAACAGGGCACTCACTAACATCTGACTGCCATCCCATTTATTGAAAATAGTTAACTGTACCTTCACCCTCAAATGATCTTTAAGTTCACATATGAAAAACTGGATCATTGTCTTTACTAAATAAATTACAAAGACTGCTATTTGTCATATTTACTTGATGTGGTTCTCTCAACCTTTATTAATTATCTGAAAATCGTCTGAAGTTTTATATATTGAAAATTCTAAAGGATTTACATACATACCTAGAATAGATATACAAACACATAAAAGTGAGTGCACCCCTCATATTTTTATAAACATTTTATTATACATATATTTTCATGGAACACTGAATATATTGCTGAATATATAATTGCTAGACACATTGCTAGTAGTAGTATAGTAGTAAGTGTACAGTTTGTATAACAGTGTGGAAGAGGATAACTGTGGCAACTTTTAAAGCTGTAGTGAACCAAGTTAAACCAGTGCTGAAAATAATAGAGGCCACACAAAATATTGGGCACAATTCGGCCATTTTCACATAGGTGTGTACTTGTGTTGCCAGTGGTTTAGACATTAAAGGATATGTATTAAGTTATTTAAACGGCACAGAAACTTCACACAGTTATACAAGCTGTACAAACTATACAAGAAGCTGTACTCTGACTACATTATATCAAAGTGTTGTCGAAGAAAAGATATAATAAAATATTTACAAAAATTTGAGGGGTCTATTTATCCATTTATCATATTATTGGTATTTGGTAAATTGTGTCGATGTGTATATTAATATAAAACAGAAAAATACTATCAAATTTTTGAAAACAACAATGTTTTATTACTGTGCTTACCTGTAGCAAGTGTTGTCAGAACAGGGATTGTGAGCACGGACGATAATGAAGACATGTTGAAAGTGCGATCGGATGTTTTTGGGAGTGAAAGGGTGAGCCCCTGGCTCTTGGAAGATAATGGTCACAATATCGTTCCCGATGTGCCTTTTCCTCAGCAACTGTGCAAAAAGGGAAGAAGGAAAAAAAAAAGGTGAGCAGGCATTGGCATAGATCAGGGATGTCAAACCCAATTGCACAGGACGCTAAAATTTAAAGCACACTTTAGGTTACAAGCCAAACAGGATATACATTTATTGAACCCACTAAAAAAGTAAATGTTTTCTAAACATGAATAGGAATTAAGACAGACAGGAATATTACCACACAATAAATAAACTTAAACTTCATATAACTAAAAGTACTTTGATCTCTATAAAAATATCGCTTCAAAATTATAAAAACAACTATGCACATGCTGGAAAAAAGATGAAAAGAATTATGCTTTTCCACAAAAGTAAAAATAACAAATTAAAACACTCAGTGTTGCATTCACTTTGCTATTGGGCAATTTTAGAAACATAAACTTAATCTTTAAATATCTTTAAAAATTTCTGCTCTCCATAAAAATTGTCCAGTCAAATCATACAAATTTTACATATGAGCATGGTCCGAAAAAACATATCTCCCTGTATCCGCGTGGGTATCTTCTGGGTTTTCCGGTTTCCTCCCACAGTCCAAAAACTTGGATTCAAGGTTAATTGAATGCTCTCAACTGCCCCAATTAGTTTGTGTCTGTGTTTGTGTGAGTGAGTATGCCCAGTGATGGTTTGGCGTGCTGTCCTGGATGTATCTGCCCAATGCCCAAAAGTTGCTGGATGAGCATGAGGAACCCCCCACAAACCAAGTAGAGGAATTAGTCGAAAGATAATGAATGAATGAATACTTCACTTATAATGTATTTGCTAATTAGTATCGATAAATCAAAAAAGTATTACTGCATTTTAGCCACTGATGTTGATAGACAACTTGTAGTTCCATTTGCATGAGACATTTAAATCTGACTTTGGAGGTGGCTTATGGTAGAAAAATAAACATTCAATTTACTGGCAACAGCTCTGATGAATATTCCTGCAGTCGGAATGGCAATTGCACGTTCCCTCAAAACTTGCAACATCTGTGGCATTGTACTGTGTGATAAAAGTGCACATTTTGGAGTCATTTATTGTAGTCAGACAAAAGCATGCATGCTGTCTAATCAGCATCTTGATGTGTCAAACCTGTGAGGTTGCTGGATTATCTCAGCAAAGGAGAAGTGCTTACGAACACAGATTATGACAAATTTGCAAACAATATGTATAAAAAAAAATAAATAAAAAAAATAAAAAAAAAAAAAGGTAGATGCGTAGTATTTTTTGTTCAATATAAAATATCTACACAACTAAGGTCAGTCGGCTTCCATACTACTGGCAATACTTTTTTAGTAAATGTGGGATTCTGCAGGTGTATACACAAGCAGTGGATACAATCAGTGTATATTTCTGAAGAAATAGAGCAACATTGCAGCTTGAGTTTGGTTATGCACCTTTGAATTATAAGCGATTGCTAAGCTTTGAAATGCAGTGGTGCTATATTTTACGACTGAAATGACAGGTTGCTGTGTAGTATATTACCAAGCCAAACTGAAAGATGAGACAGATAAAAACCAATGATGTGAATGATTTCCTGGATATAGGATTTTGTAGAACCACAATCGGTCAGCTACCATAGTTATTAGCTGTGTAGCAGGTAATGGTCTAATTATTCAGAAAAAAAGTATTTTACTCAAAACATTTACACAATCACATCATTTATATGCCATAACCATCATTCTGTCAAAAGCAGATGAATGATCTAAACCACCAAAGACAAAATGTTTAAAAAAAAAAAAAAAAAAAAAAAAAAAAAAGTTTAGCAAAAAAGTTCCTACAAAAAAAAAAAAAAAAAACAATGCTGTTGGACTCTTCTTCTTTCTTTTAGCCATTGGTGGTATGTGGTATTCTCAAAAGAGAAAGTGCATTATTAATCAGAAGCTAATAAAAACAAAAACTTAAAAAAATATAAAAATAAAATACTATTATGTGCTTTGAAAATACACTGTATGTAGCTGGAATGCAGTTTGTGCACTTTTACAACCACGCTAGAGGTTTAAAGTGACTTCACAATAACTGACTTAAGTTCAACATTAGGTCAAACAAACTAGTAAAAGCATGTTACTCTCAACTTAATGTGGGCCAAAGACTCATCACATTCTGGCCTTTATGAAAAAACCTGCACAACAACTGAATATAATAAAAAAAATCTAACCTTCCAATCAGCTTGCAAACCAATCTGTGTGCATGGGTAGTCAGTGAAGGTGGTGTGGTAAATGTACATTACTCCCTTTATAACTACTACTATACAAAAGAATCATTTTCAACAAGAAATTAATTATAGGTTAGAAGCTAATGGCAAAATCTATAAGTACATCATTGCAGACTGATATTTCTATAAAGGGTCACATGACTTCTCATAAAATTTCTTTTGCAGAAAGAGGAAAAAGAAGGAATACAAAATAATAATTGAACCTGTTGTTTGTTGTTTGGCGTGTAAGGTAGCATGGTTGACACATGAAACATCATCTCATAGTCCTTATAAGATGTATACAGCGAATATGTCCCAGTGGAGTCAGCTGGAAAGAAGAAGTAATGTATTGTAATAAAAGACATGACAAACGTCACAATAAATATACCTAAAAGAAATAAAATTTTACGATTAGCATAACTTTAACTGCAAAGCAATTGCATAATGAGTATCCATCCATCCATTATCTTCTGCTTTATCCTCTACTAGGGACGCGGGTGGGGGGGGGGGGGGTGTTCCCATGCCCATCCAGGGAAGAACGTTACGGGCGCTGGACAGATACACACAGGACAGGATGCGAATCTATCGCTGGGCACACTCACTCACACAAACACGCTACTGGTCCTTCTCAAAAAATTTGCATATTGTGATAAACTTAATTATTTTCCATAATGTAATGATAATAAATAAACTTTCATATATTTTAGATTCATTGCACACAAACTGAAATATTTCAAGACTTTTATTGTTTTAATACTGATGATTTTGGCATACAGCTCATGAAAACCCAAAATTCCACAAAATTAGCATATTTCAACCAGCCAATAAAAGAAAAGTGTTTTTAATACAAAAAAGTCAACCTTCAAATTATTATGTTCAGTTATGCACTCAATACTTGGTCGGGAATCCTTTTGCAGAAATGTCTGCTTCAATGTGGCATTCAGCCTGTGGCACTGCTGAGGTGTTATGGAGGACCAGGATGCATCGATAACAGCCTTAAGCTCATCCAGAGTGTTGGTTCTTGCGTCTCTCAACTTTCGCTTCACAATATCCCACAGATTCTCTAAGGGGTTCAGGTCAGGAGAGTTGGTAGGCCAATTGAGCACAGTAATACCATGGTCAGTAAACCATTTACCAGTGGTTTTGGCACTGTGAGCAGGTGCCAGGTCATGCTGAAAAATTAACTATTCATCTCCATAAAGCTCTTCAGCAGATGGAAGCATGAAGTGCTGCAAAATCTCCTGACAGCTAGATGCATTGACCCTGCCCTTGATAAAACACAGTGGACCAACACCAGCAGCTGACATGGCACCCCAGACCATCACTGACTGTGGGTACTTGACATTGGACTTCAGACATTTTGGCATTTCCTTCTCCCCAGTCTTCCTCCAGACTCTGGCACCTTGATTTCCGACTGACATACAAAATTTGTTTTCATCCGAAAAAATACTTTGGACCACTGAGCAACAGTCCAGTTCTGCTTCTCTGTAGCCCAGGTCAGGTGCTTCTGCCTCTGTTTCTGGTTCAAAAGTGGCTTGAGCTGGGGAATGCGGCAATTTCCTGCACACACCTGTGCACGGTGGCTCTGGATGTTTCTGGAATCGGCCCTTCTCCACAATCTTCCTCAGGGTCCAGTCACCTCTTCTCGTTGTGCAGCGTTTTCTGCCACACTTTTTCCTTCCCACAGACTTCCCACTGAGGTGCCTTGATACAGCACTCTGGGAACAGCCTATTCGTTCAGAAATTTCTTTCTGTGTCTTACCCTCTTGCTTGAGGGTGTCAATGATGGCCTTCTGGACAGCAGTCAGGTCGGCAGTTTTACCCATGATTGCGGTTTTGAGTAATGAACTAGGCTGGGAGTTTTCAAAAGCCTCAGGAATCTTTTGCAGGTGTTTAGAGTTAATTCGTTGATACAGATGATTAGTACAGATGATAAATAGCTCGTTTAGAGAACCTTTTCATGATATGCTAATTTTGTGAGAGAGAATTTGGGGTTTTCATGAGCTGTATGCCAAAATCATCAGTATTAAAACAATAAAAGACTTGAAATATTTCAGTGTGCAATGAATCTAAAATATATGAAAGTTTAATTTTTATCATTACATTACAGAAAAGAATTAACTATCACAATGTGCAAATTTTTTGAGAAGGACCAGTATATGGGGCAATTTGGAGAATTCAATTGACATTGATCCATGTTTTTGGTCTATGGGAGGAAACCGGAAAACCCAGAGGAAACCCACACGGACACGGGGAGAACATGGAAACTCCTTGAATTCGAACTGGGAATCCCTAGCACTGAAAGGCGAACCTGCTGTATTGTTATTCACATTTGTCCAGCGACTTAAAAATAAGAAAACACCACAAGTCAGTAGTTAAGGAAAGCTATACTTTAGTCTGATCATTGTCCAATCTGGCTTCTAGATTTTTTTTGTGTGTTGTTGAAGAGATGTTACTTAAAAATGCATTTGGGAAGATCGCTCCACCATTTAGCAATGGTGAACAATACGGAGTAAGAATTTGCATCATGGTGAAGTTGAATCAACAGGCGAAATTCATCACTAGAGCGAAGTGAACGAGTCGTAGTGGAACTATAGATTACAGGTAAGAGGTACAGATCCAGAGATTACCCTGTAGATTGTGAAAGATTTACAGATTTGTATATAAATATACAAAAATATACATAAATAACAAAAACATCAAAAGCTTTTCAAATTTCAAAAAAAATTCTATAGGAAAAGATCAATTATGCATGTAATAAGTAGGGTTACAAACAGGGCACATTAATTTCCACTTTACATGAAAACCTTACCATGCCATTCCCTACTCAGGTGGGTACCATCATTTATTGGTGTTTCGCTAACACTGTCAAAAGACTCAATAAGGAGTGTTGGTGACCCAGATTAACCCACTGTAGGTTTACATAGCACTTTCCAGTGGGTATAGTTGTAATTGACATCACCTCATCCAGATTCTGCAACCAGTTCTATGTGGCCTCTACAAACTACTTTAAAAATACTACATTTTCTTAGTTACTGTCCTTACAGTCTTAACCAAAACTAAACAATAAGGATGTGTCAGACTTACAATGCCCCATACACCAAAATTCTCTGGCCATATGACTGTCAACCACATTCTCTCACTTCAGCCAATAAATCACCATACCTTAGCTTTTACCTTTCAAACTGCCAGTTTAATAAAGTACACTATTTTTCCACTAAGTATAGTACGATATCTGACCTCAAAGTTGCTAGTGCAATTCACAGTGGAACTTGAAGGTCTCTACCTACATCTGCTGTTAGCTTCCAGCCCTTTGCTATACTTACATTTTTTTTCATACTAGCACCTTGTATGTACTCTCTATTATGTGCCATAACTGCTTTACCATAACCATTTAGTGGGCATAGCATTAACATCTAAAACACTAAATAAATCCCTTACATACTGGTAAAAACGCATTTTAACGTTTGCTGTTTTTGTTGCCTTTGCTACGACACAAGAATCATGAGACAAGTCAGTAATAAAAATGCACATGAAGGAATTGTAATAAACAAATGGACATAAAGGGGCTATACAATTTTAGCTAGTTCCTTGCACTTTGGTTTGAATGTATTGATTTCCTTAAAAAACTGCTAATATTGTTTTTGACTTACTCTTGGTGTCCAGTTGGGCTCGAAACTTGGTGAAGCCCTTTAATCGCACTTTCTCTCCCAGGAGCTGCAAGAACTCTTCAAAGGCTGGGCCAGCTGTTTCGTTGTTATACATTTCCTCCTCTGTGCTCTGTCCTGCCCTACAATACATTATCCCCACCTTCACCTGGAAACTGAGCTGTTGAAACAAACAGCACCGAAAAGCATGACTTGAAAATTTGTAAAAAAAAAAAAAAAAAAAAAAAAAAAGTTCCAGGTCAAAACCTTATGTAAGTTCAAAAAAAGCTGCCAGGTCAACACTGAAACACACTTTCTAAATTTAACCTTAACTAAACTGACTTTAGATTTTGCTAGTACCAATGGGTCATAAAGTTTCAGTTATGTTCCAAAATCTATTGGAAAATCTTACCAGAAGATTGAAAGTCTTTATAGGTTTAAAAGAGGATGTCATAAATCATGCCGGAGATTTATGATATCGTGTATTGCCCATTTTGTGTGGTTGAATAATAAAATAGGCTTTGATGACCTTCACCGAAGAGTCTAAGACGGTACAGCTGTTGTGTTTTAAATATTTTTAAGTCTTCAACTTGCATTTTTCTCTGTGACGTTTAATTTACTGTTACACAGGTGCTAATACTTTGTCACAGATTCTTAGCTGTCTTGCCCTCAAAATAACTCCATATATAACTTTAAACAAAGCCCAGAAACAGATGTAAGATATGTTTATGGGATTCTGTAACTCTGTATACAATCTTAGCTTTTCACAGACAAATCGTCTTATGGAATGAACACTGCCATAACTACAGTCCACCACATGCATTATTACAGTTGTGCTTGAATAATTCTATAAAGTTTACAAAAAATATATAAATAAAGGTCAGGGTGTGCTGCTGGTGCTAATAACAGCCTTCCGGTGTAAACAGATCCATCTCTGTAATTTACAACCCACTCAAATCTCATTTAATCACTACATATGTCTGTAGGTCAAACTTAAACGCATGTCTGGAAACCACCTTTGCCAAAAGCATGTTAAATTAAATAAAATCAGTTAAAACCAAAAATGACAAACAATCTGCATACCCCCTGCTCATCTAGCTTCATCAGTTGCTCTGTAACTTTAGGAGTGTTGAGAGCAAGCCGCAGGCATGAGATATCCAGCTCTGGCAGCAAGAACTCCAGCACTTCTTTAAGAGGTAGCCCACGAGCAGTGCCATGCTTTGCACTAGACGGCACAGCATCTTCGATAACAGAGCCACGCAATGTAGTAAGCTAAACAGAGAAGCCTTACATGAGAACAATTTTCAAAGCATGTGAAGTTCTTGCCATTCTTTTACTGCAAAAATATCTGCATTTGAAAATTACATTAACATTCAGTCATTTAGCAGACTTAGAAATGAGAGAACACCGCAAGCCAGTAAGTAAAGAAAAGCCAGCTATACTAATTATAGCTATACTGATCATTGTCCCAATCTGGTTGAATTATTTTTTTTTGCTTATAGCAAATGATTGTGGAAAAGATCGTGGAAAATGCTAAGTGACTCAACCTCACAAACAGAGTTGGGAAGATCATGCCAGTATTTAGCAGTGGTAAACAATACAGAGTGAGAATTGGCATCACAGTGAGGTTGAAGCACCAGGTAAAATTTTGGCAAAATAAATTGAAGGAAAGTGGACACTAGACATCTGTAAATGATTTTTATGAGGTAATCAAAAACAAAATAAATTAAAAAGGTTTAAACTCAAAGTTAATTAATTAGATTATTATTACATTATCATTTTAAAATCTATAGATGACAGAAAAGAATTATGAGAAATGAAAATCTGTGTTTAGAATTGTTTTAAAATGAATTTAGTCTTATGTCATTAAGATTTATAGAACATGTGACTATTTCAAGTCAGAATGTTAGTAATGGGTAGGGTTATTAGGGTAAAAGATCAAATGTCAAGTAAGAGTGGAATCCAGTTGAAGGACTGAAGTATTAACATTTAGTTCATTATATTAAGACTAGCACGTTCGCCTCACAGCGCTAGGGATTCCCGAATCCCCATTTGGGTGGAGTTTCCATGTTCTCCCCGTGTCTGCGTGGGTTTCCTCCGGGTTCTCCGGTTTCCTCCCACAGTCCAAAAACTTGGGTCAAGGTGAATTGAATTCTCAAAATTGCCCCAAATAGAGAGTGTCTGTGTGAGTGAGTGTGTGCCCAGCGATGGATTGGCGCCCTGTCCTGGGTCTACCTGTCCAGCGCCCGAGACGCTCTCCCCTGGATGGGCATGGGGAACCCTACCGCGACCCCAATAGAGGATAAAGCGGGAGATAATAAATGAATGAATATTAAGACTTTAATTGTTTAAAAATTTAATATTTGTCTATTAAACAACAAATATTTAATTTTTATTTGAGGTTTTAAAACATTCCATCCAATAATTCAACGTGTATTTCCAAGCTACTCATAACACTTACCTAATTTTTTTACTGATAATAAACTGATCCACATATTTCAAAACACAAATTTTGTTGTTACAGCTTATGTCTAAAATGTTTGCAGGTAATTTTTTCTTTACCTTTTTTACTGTTTGTATTTGTCATCCTCATGTTAATTAGTGTCAGTGTCTAAACACATGACATGGATGGTTAGATCCTGGCTCAATGATGACATTATTGAATAGGTTTACAGAAGTTTCCACTAAGGTGAAAGCAGCATGCAGCAAACTAAAACAGAGCCTGCTTCAGTTTGAATGTTAACCAGTCTTCTACATTTACATCAACTTTGATATACTGTTAAATATAACATATAATCAGTTAAAACTGTATTTCTACTGATTTTAGGTAATGTTAGTTGGTCACAAAAATATCTGTCGTGTTTTTTTAATTATGTGATGCATTGTGTTTGCAGTTACACAATGACTAAAACCATTACCCCAGCACATTTTTAATAATTAAAAATAGGCTTTAGATTTTTCAGTTAAAATTAAAAAAAAAAAAAAACATTTATCGGAGCCTGTATTGTACGTATTGTATTTATCGGAGCCTACAATTGCCTATTGTAGTTGTGGATCAGGTCAAGCATGCAAATTCATTTGTGCATTCTAGGGTCATTGTAGTGATACCAATTTGCGTTTAATGTGGCAGGGGGGGGGGGGGGGGCATAGATGAAGTGAAGAACACACAACCTACACAAAAAGGAGCCAACATATCTGTGTGGGACCATTAGTGTTTAAAAATAATAATTATAATAAAATAAAACAAATAAATAAATGAATAAATAATTAATTAATTAATTAATTAATTAATAAAAAAATGTTTCATGTTTATGTACTGAGAAATGAACTCACCTCACTGGTTCGAAAGATTATGCGGTAGTTGTATTGCTGACCATGCTCTTTGTGGTCCTCCAACTTCTCTCTCCGTACACTCACTGCAACAGGGCCCAACATCTCATCTAACCCAAAGTAATTCCAGTGTTCTAAAATGAAAATTGGGCGAAAATGTGACATACTCCATGTACTGTAGAGAAGATTTTTTTTAAACATCCCAATGCCCCATTACCTCTAAGACAGAAGAATTTTCTGTAATAATATGCTCCGAGGTCCACATGTTCGATAACGTACTGCTTGTCTCGATCGCCAACAAAGCTGGGTGCATCTTTAGGACCCTCAATTACAGCAATGCCTGCATTGGTCAAGTGAAGGTTAAGTGTTGACTCATCACGTCCAAACACCTTGGAGGCTGTGCTACCCAGATCAGCTGGTAAAGCTAGTCCAAACCGATGTCTAATGTCTGCTCCAGTTTCAGTGCAGAAACAATGACACTTAAGAACTAGTCCATTGCCCTCATCATTAAAATTGTCCAAAGAGGGACTATCTCTAGTTGGCAGCTCTTCCTGACTGCCACCAGGTGAACTGTAAGGTAAACTGTGGGTTGAGGACAGTGTTGATGTTGTTGAGGAGGCAATAGCAGAAGCAGCTGAGGCACCTGAAGTAGTGTTTTTGCATTTCGCTGCAGTGCTTTGTCGGTTCTGCATAACCTCATTCAGGTTAAACAGCATGCTCTGCACATCATAGTGTGCAAAGCCTTTCTGGCAGACCCAAGGCTTTGAAGGTTTGGAATCTTCAAGATGTCCATCTTCCAAATCAGAGCCCATTCTGGGGGAGTCCACATCTGCCCGGACACTGCGAAGCTTCCTGAAAATAGACTCCCCACCTGTCTCTGATTTTGAACGTCTCTTGGGAGGTTTATCTCGATCTCTCAAGCAACTAGAAGGTAGTCCATCCCTCACATCCTCTGCTGAGTCCATATGATCCTGCTTAATGCTGGGAACTGTGAGCATCTCGGCCAGTCTTTCAGGTGCTGGACTGCGCTGGTCTTGTTTCTCCTCCTTGTAGCCCTTTAACATCTCGAAAAAGCTGTTCCTTGAGACATCAGAGGATAAAACTGCATGCTGATCAATAGACGATGTGCTGCCATATTCCCGGTGCAATGGAGACCACTTTGTTCCTATAGAACCCCAGTCTTCACCACTCTCCCCACTTGCTTCAAGGTCGCTTAAAGTCATGTCGCTGTTGCTACGCTGTCTGATTCGTCTACTGTTCCCATGTGAAGAGACCCCATGGGTGTTGACTGTGAGCAGGTGGGTTTCTGTGGAGCTTCCATAACTGGATGGATTTATTTTGCTCTGGAGTGTTTTGTTAATATTTTGAAGCATTGTTGAATCTTGCTGGCCAATTAAAGTGCCAAGTTTAGGGTGGTTACCTAAGCCAGGTCCTAAATGACCTAATGTATTAACATTTGAACTAGTTTGCCGCAAAGTTCCTCCATCTCTCCGAGGCGGCCATTCAGCAACACGGGCACGTACCCCCATTTTTGGCACACCAAGCATACTTCCTGATTGGTGAGAGTTTTCTGGCCACATATGTAGAGTACCTCCATTGGCCTGCCGTAGGGGACGTGTGTAAAAGTCTTCCAAGACAGGACCTGTACCCATAACAGGCCGTTCAGAAGGTGAGCGCTTTAGGCTGGTCATGGTGAATAGTCACCAAAGTAGCAGCTTAATATAAAAACATTGTTGAGAGTAAACTTGTGGCATCAAGCTATATCCCTGATGTGATCATATTCCTTAAAGTTCTTTGATCCTTGTAGACTTTGGGTATCCAAGAACTAGTTCTCAGGTCTGTGTAGCCTCCATTGATCGTGCCTCATCTTCTGCAAGCTCTACAAGAAATAATACATTATTAGCAGTATTATTTTTGCAATAACATCTTAAAACAAATCAAAATCAGGGGTGTCAAATTTATAGAAGTTATAATTATGACCATGCTGCAAAAAACATGAAAATATGAAATAAAAATTTTGCTTAAGTAAAAAAAAAATAAGTCAAAACATTCAAGTAATTTATTATATAGCATTTTTAGTTTTCTTTGCTTTTGGGCCATTAAAAAAATAAACCTAAAGTTTAAATATCTTTAATAATCAAAGATTAGGTTTTTTTTGGTAACTTTTATATTTCCTCTCTCTCTCTCTCTCTCTCTCTCTCTCTCTCTCTCTACATATATATATACACACACACACACACACACACACACACACACACACACACACACAATATACACACACAAATATCTATACAATACATCCATATTAATAACAATAATAATAGATCAATTTAAAACAATGTAGTAAGCTGGATATAATTGTATTATATCACGGGTCGTGAGTTTCACAACTATGGTTTAAATGTTTGAAAATCATACTTTAATGAGTACAAAGGATCAAATTTTATTTATTTACTTATTAAGGTATTGCTGAAGGCACTTATACTGATTAGGGTATTTGGTAGTGCTGAATCCTATTGTACCACCAACAGGATGAAAACCAGAAGTAAAAATAAAACACTCTGGACAGGTCACCAGTCCTCCACAGGATAGACACACAAACACATTATTATACACATTCATACTTAGAAGCAAGTATGTTTCTTTAAATCTTATCCTAACAAAGAAAATTACTTCTCATCCAGGCCTGGTAATCAAACTTAGGACCCTCTTCTTATAATCAAGTCATGCAAAGACGCAAAAAAAAGAAAAAAAAGAAATTGAACAAATGAAAGAATAAATACAACAAAGATAAATACAAAGATACCAATGATGGTAAAAACCAAAAAGTGCCTAGTCACGAAAACATGCAATTTTTCATTTTACCATGGAAATCACCAGACAAGCCGACAAGCCTTGGTTAATAGGTGGTTTAATGAGATCTTATTTATTTTACAAATGGATCAGCTACATTGCACTGAATCTAAATTACATAGATGCTTCTGGAATGTATGAGGTCATGTTTTTAAGAACCTGGAGGTGCCCCAATCTGATACCAGTCCTTTCCTGTTGTCATGTATTGAATCAATACATTATTGGTACACCTGCTTATAACTTTAATCTGTATGTACATGTGCATTTATGTAAGTATATTTTGAATGTATATGTATACAAATGACAGCCTATATTTATTTACAAGCTAGCAGAAACTAATGACTGCATGTATATAACATTTGGATATTGTATTAGGTAATGTTATTTTTTCTTTAAGCATCTTTAATAAACATACTAAATTATTATTATATCGTTCACAAAAAGTCAACATTGCCTGTGGAGGGCAACGTGAGATACACCAGACATGACAGCAGCCAGGAACTATAAACATTAAATGACTCATAATGAATAACACCCACACAGTCACACTGCCCATTAAATGTTTCGTTGCCTTATGTTATATCCTTTAAACAAAAAGCTGGATGAAGGGTCATTATAAATACACCTAAAGCTAGGTGTACCCATCAAAACATCCAAATAGTCCTTGTTAAGCAAGGAGGAGTGGCTAGAGATGACCTTATATGCTTGTCCTTTCACTCATTACATTTAAATTTACATTAGGTTATTAAGCGGACACTTTAATCCAAAAAGACTTACAAGTCTCCCCTGGAAAAGTGAGGGTTTTTGGGGTCTAGCTCAAGACCCACATTGGACACACAACCTTCAGATTGATAGCCCAATACCACAACACAGAGCTACAGCACTCATTTCATATCTACTAATATTAAGAACGCATTCAGGAAAGAAACTGCTGACAATGACAAAATAAAACAGTCATTTACTATCACCTTCTTAAAACTTGAATATTTATATGGACACTACTATATTACACATTAACCTTTAAACGTATTAATGTGTGAACAACACATTATATATTTGTTTAACCACTAAGGCACTTATATTATTAAGACATAAAATAAATCTATACAAGTATATGGATAGTAAGCTGAATCTAAACTAATCTAATAGTTTTATCTAGCAAGTGAGAAATTTTGTAATTGCATCTGTGACAGTTCATCAAACTTATCCAGTCCTTTTGCTAAATCTGCATTAAACTCACAAAATCATAAAGTGCATGAGAGCAATCTGAATGATGTTAGCAACAAAAAGAATATTGTTATTGACAAGCAAAATAATATGTAAATAATAACAAGCAGAATGTGCTCTCCTCTGTTCTTCAGGTTGTAATTCCATCTCGCTCCCTCCGATCATCCTCCTCTATCCTCCTGACAGTCCCCACTGCTTGCCTTACCACCATGGGGTACAGAGCTTTCAGCCGCTCTGCTCCCAAACTTTGGAACTCTTTACCACCTGACATAATACACATTACTTCACTTCCACAATTCAAATCCGCACTCAAAACTCACCTGTTCAAACTGGCCTTCTCCGCCTGATCATTGTATTTTTTATTTTAACATACATTTAATATTGTGTTTTCTGTATTTGTTTTTATTTTTATGTAATAATAAATGTATTATTATTATTATTATTATTAGAATGTGGTAGAACATTTATTTTAAATCATGTATCTTTGTTGGAAATATAGAATAATATAAACAGCGAGCCATTTCCCCATGAGCACTAAGCCTATCAATGTTCACTTTAAAAAAATGGACTAGATTATGTTTCAGAAAGCAGTTTATTAATAATTTTGTTTTAAATAAACACATTTTGTGTAGTGTATTTACAACTGTTTACAAAAACAATAAGGCCCGCAAGGTTGTGCAATAACTACATGTTCTGCCCAACACCTTTTTCGTCATTTATTCACAATAATGCACACCTTCTCATGCCTTATTACTTCATTATTACTTTTTCACCTTTCTAATCATCAACACTGAAGCATTGTAGATTGTGGACTGCCGTTATTTAGCCAATCCCAGCGAAGCAGTATATATGCTCATTTGGTCAATAAAATACATTCATTCATTCATTCTCTTCCGCTTTATCCTATATTAGGGTCGCAGGGAGGTTCCCCATGCCCATCCAGGACAGGGCGCCAATCTATCGCTGGGCACACACTCACACACACAAACACACTCTACATGGGGCAATTTGGAGAATTCAATTGACTTGATCCATGTTTTTGGACTGTGGGAGGAAACCCACGTGGACAACATGGAAACTCCACCCAGATGGGGATTCAAACCGGGAATCCCTAGCGCCGAGAGGCGAACGTGCTAACCAATAAGCCACCGTGCCCACTAAAATACATTTGAACATAATTAAAGTAAAGTAAATTAAAATTGAAAATTATTTCTTTTTCTGTCATGATTTGTTAATCAGTGTATAATTGTGAGTCTGCTGTTCTTCTCCACAAAATGAGACTTTAACATTGAGACTTAACATGATGATCTTTAACATTCAGCTGAATTTGTATTTTTTTTATTTCTATACTCTATACCTTTTTTATTCTGCTTGGTCAACTACAGAAAATAAAAAAGTGGCATAAAAAAAGAGTGCATAAAAGATATTTTATTTATTTTATGCATCTCCCTACTTTTTCCCCCCTAAACAAACAGCATGAAATCAATAAGAATGGAATTTCAAGGCAGTGCTTGAAAACACATCTTCACAAAAAAGTTTGTCACTTTTTTGTCAAAGTACAGCTGTCTGAACAAAGTGTGATAGTAACGCCTCCCAGTCAACACATGAACCCCCAGGGGAGCAAATCAACCCAGGATGAAACTAAGCAGAATTTTAATGACTCAGGAAGCATCAAGGATGAGTAAAAATAGGTGGGGTCTGCAGGTTCTAACAAATCAATAGTAACATTCATGTGTACAACATTCTATTAAGTCTGTTTGGTAAAAGTCTCAAAACATGTGAAAAGATATATAGTTATCAGATTACTTGAACAAATTGGAAATGTTCTGATAGCACCTATTTAAACTATGGTGATCCACAGATTCCACTACTGTTCTATAATTATTTATTTTCTAAAATGTAAGGTTTTTACTCCTCAGGACATGAAACCAAGATATTTTAGATATTTTAAATTTAGGTTGATGTATTGCATGTTAGACAGGATGATTTAATAAATCATTACATAAACTAACCAATTTAGTTAACCGATTTAAAATGCAGCAGTTATGTATGTCACTAAATACACTAAACTGTACTAATAATTTAGAAATTACATTAATCTGTTATCAACCCAATAATATGCAAGCTTTTTCTTTAATCATTTTTCTCTTAAAATGATATACAATTGCTTAGTTACATTTAAATAATCCCATAAATACAAGTTGCAAGCTTAGGTTAACTTTTGAGTTTATGATTCAGAACAGCCCGTATGTAACATATACATGTAATGACATAACATTATATAATATTATATAATAATATATATTATTCATTATAATTAATTAATTAATTATTATATATATATATATATATATATATATATATATATATATAATATATATATATATATATATATATATATATATATATATATATATATATAAAAAACTGATTAAGGGAAAAGGCACAAAAGGTCATCTTCAGATTTTTATATACACACACACACACACACACACACACACAATAAAAATCTGTTATCAGATTTTTTGAAGATGTCTTTTCCCTTAATCTGCAACACACAAAAAAAACCCAGCAATATCTTAATTAGAAAAGATCTAATTTGACAATTTCTTAACATGCAATAATAATAATAATAATTATTATTATTATTATTAACAACATAATATATCCTTATTTTACTGCAACATACAGAGATCTAATTATTTCTAAACATTGACATGCATAACAATTATAAACATCCCCATAACTGGGGAATAATTTGTACATGTATTAGGTTGTGTAATGATATATATACAGTGTGCAGAATATTGCAGAACATGGCAGAAATATTGAAGAATATTGCTTTCATATAAAATGTGCATCACTCCTCTTCCATGTAATGGTTTCAGAATCTGCACATTTATATGTTTATCCATCTCCTAATACTGCCTCATAAAATAGAATCTGTAACCCTGACTACTGTACAACAAAAAACTGCACTAATAAAATAGAATTTTCCACATTTAAAAAAAAAAAAAACAATGCCAAAACAATCGGTTTGTTTTGTTTTAACTGGAGGTGACGGGTGATTTCATGAGATAAAACGTCATTAGGTCATGGAAAGAGACAGTTACAGCAGAACTTTGTTTAAAACACACATACACCCTATTTCCATTTAAAGTCACCATTCTTATTTTTTTTTTTACTATATAACAGTAATATTGATGTTACATAACTATTGGTACTGCTGTTAAGCTGTTTACTAGTGCTTGGCTAATAGTGTTTGACTGGTTTATTACTGCTTGGCTACACAAAACCCATAACAGCCAGGAAGGACCACTGATTAGGACAAATAGAAAGTATAAGGAAAGGTACACACAAAATTACACATATATACGAATGCCAAGAAATTTATATTTAGTCATTTAAGACATTTTTTTTAGGAAAAATAATCACCTTGTGCTTTGATATCACAGTTTGGGAACAATAACTATAGTTAAAATACTTTGCTTTTTATGTCTTTTTTTCAATAAAGGAAAAATGTAAATCTTTGCAAACTGGTCTAGATGCATGCAGTGCTCATGAGCACCATTTTGAATATTTGTCCAAAATAGTAACTATGTTATTACAGCTTAGCATTGCAGTGATATATATATATATATATATATATATATATATATATATATATATATATATATATATATATATATATATATATATATATATATATATACACACACATACATATATATACACATACATATGTATATGCAGCAATAGTCATTTTGACTTGAACATGGCGCATTAGCATGTCCACCTCTCAGTGCTGGGGATCCAGGTTCAAATCCCAATCTGGGTGGAGTTTATCCCATGGCCACGAGGGTTTCCTCTGGGTTCTCCAGTTTCCTCCTGCATTCCAAAAACATGGACTCAAAGTAAATGGAACTCTCTAAATTGCCCCATATAGAGTGTGTTCATGTGAGTGTCAAATGTTTAGAGATGGAAAGCAAAACATTACTGAAAAAAGTTCCGAAAGAAAAACTACTTAAAATACCTTTTTATTTTTGACAACATCGATGAACAGAAAATCGACTTGGATCACAATGGGTTTTTCCCTTTTCCTTCCATCATAAAGGTAGATAAAGAACATAGTATAGATATAGTATACCCCTTATGGCTTAAATACATAGCTCATACATTTTAAACACTAGAAATAGGAAAAAGTAAACATCTTAAATTCTCAAACTAAAATGAACAGTGAAAACTCATTCTCAGCAAACCTTCGCATAAATAATTACACTCAAACTCAATATAATCGCCATTGAAACTTGAGTATTATTAATAAATACACACAAATTTTCCAAGCAGCATACGGAATACATACAGTTTTCATAGTATCTACTGCAACACTAGTAGTTATAATCACAAATGACCCAAGACTGGCCTTTAAAAAAGTTTTTTCAAAACTTTCACTTTCAAAAAGGACATATCAAACACCATTGCTAAATACTAGAATGAGCTTCATTACTCTGTAATTTTGAGACATTTAGCATTTTTAAAAAAAGACATCAAGACATCTCTTCTGGGAGCACTTGTTTTAAAGAAAAAAAAAAAGAGAGAAAAAAGAACAAACGTGGTGGGGAGGCATTCTAGGCATTGAAACCAGACTGGCAAATGATCAGGACTGATTATACTGCAGCTTAAACCGGTTCATACTTATCTTATAGACTTGTTTCTCTTTCACTTATAAAGCACTTTAATTAAAAGCATATGCTAATTTACAAAATTTAAATAAAGTACATCTGATTTCTTACTTCAATTGAGCCTGTATTCAACAGATTAGAATTGTAGGAAATATAAGAATTTCAGTGTTTTCATTGATCAACATTTTTAGTAAATCTTAAATTCGAATTTGAGCAAATACAATATACTTCACAAAGGCAAGACAGATGTATATTTATCACTATGGCACATCACCTTAACATTTAGGTCTTTATTTTAATGATGCTTTTAAACAAATACTTTTTGTTCAACAAATCCGATTACCAATGTGGAGACTTTTGGTTTACTCATAAAATAGTAAATCAACGTTCATTCAATTGACGACACACACAAATGTTTGCAAGACAGAATGAATGTTGAGGTCCACATAACAGCAATCATGGGTTAAAACATCAGCATTTAGATAGAGAGAGAAATAAGCTAGATATCTACAAATATCTAATGTAATCGTAGATCAAATAAAAGAAAAAAGTCCTTGTTTCCACCTTAAGCTAGTTATTATTTGTCAGCTAGGCCTGAAAATTGGTTACGTCAGGGTTGAACAAGAAGATTCCTCTGCCTCCACTTCACCCTAGTGCAATTCCCCAGGATAGATGGCAAAAAGATACAACACAGACATGTTGCGACGTGTTTTCCTTAAGGTACTAAAAACACCAGACACTACACATTGCTTTGACTATAGCCAAGTGCTAAGTGTTGTCAGATACAGCTGGGGTTGGATAAGAAAGCATGCTTTGTTTAACAGCTGAGTGATTCTTGGATACACCACATATTTTCTTTATTTTGGAGTGTATAACCACTCTGGCTCTTTTTGTGAGATCATAATATTTCAAACTTTCTAAGTCTGATGAACTTTAAATAGCATTGCACATAAATACACAAAATAATCTTAGAAAACTATAAATTTGTCTTTATAAAAAAAATAAATAAATAAATAAAAAAAAACTATCTATTTGGCTGTGCTTCTGTGTATTTCTTTGACTTTAACTAAATTTAAACATAATGAGGACTAGTTTGACAGATGCACATGAAATTAACCTGTCATCCTCTGCCATAAGCTGAATCATGCACTTTATTTGGGCATTCAGTTATAAATGAGTTTTGCAGGCTTATCCTACTACCAAAAATTTGTTACAATTGAGTTTTCCATTAACAAGTCAATTTAGTAGGCATTTTAGTATTTTACTGACAAAGTTTGACTGACAAAGTCACCCAAAAGCTTCACATAAGAGCAAAAATTATATAGGTTTAAGTCTTGGATAGGATGTAAGTTTGTATGTCTACCTCTTACACAGTAACTGCCAAAACTCTCTGAAATACCTTTTTTCTGTTTACCCCGTGACTTAGGAAATAACAGAATGTCGTGGCCATGATATCCACTTCCTATTAACACACAGGGTCTTCAAAGGACAATAATACAATTAGAACCCAAGTATAAGCCATTGACAAATAGTGTTAAGTACTCCTGAAGTTTTATATGATAGGCATTTTAATTTTATTTTTAATTATTTTGCTTTTAGACTTGAACTTAAACCCATTTACTGACCTGATCTTTTCTCTGTGGTTTCCAAATTATTCATGGGATTTTTTATGAATTGGAGAAACCCTCACATGAAAAGAAAGATTTATCACCACTGTCCATCTAGAAAACTGTAATCCAGTTAATTTTCTCTTTCAAATGGCTGCATAATAAAAACGCACCGATCAAAAACACATAACTGTCTGAATTCTTATATAATTTTATCCTTGTGCTAGTGTACAGGGAGGAATTCTCAATAATACATGCAAGTTGAATTATAGAGCTGGCTGTTTAAGTACTATTTTACAATATTAAGAAGCATATCTGTACATGGAAAATTTGAAAATCGTAAACATATCTGTTTTTCTTTTTGAAATATATTAATTGTGGTTTAAAGCAAATGTAAAACTGACAGCCCAGTGCTTAAATTCTATTACTTGTACAATGTTGGTCACCATTCTAAAACATTTTAGCGTACAAGACTCTGCATCAGTCATGTACCTGAAAACTATGGTCTGCATAAATAAGGCACTTGCATTTAAAGTCTGTTGTGTTAAATGTCTTATGTATGTGAAATATAATACAAAGAGAAACTGGAAACCTGTTGGTCAGTGATCAGCATTCAATTTAAAAATTGGACTACATGAGGTCATGGAAGACAAGTTTTAATCAATTTTACTTTCAATAAATTAATTCATGAATCAAACCTTGTTTTTTTAATTAGTGTGTTTGTAACAGTTTTCTAAAAGCACTTGAGGTTATGCATTATTGTAAATATATCACAGGAAAAAGGTGTAACGGGACTCCGCTATGCATCCTATCCAACCCCTCTTTTCCTGTGATTTATTCACAATAATGCATGCCCTCACAGGAAACACAAATTCAAACTTCGAGGTTAGTTGGCAACCCAGAGACACGGACATATGTGCAAAAACATATGACCACATTGAAAAAAACAATGAAAGTAAACTTTAACATCAAGTACAAACCAAGAACAGAGAAGCAAAACAGGTTTCTGTTGTGCCTAGTCATAAATTAGGTAATTTTTACAAAAGATTTCTGGGTAGTTCCAAACTGACGAACAATGTATATAATGAAAAATGTGACCTGCTGGTGTGTGGTAGAGCTCTTGTAATTTAATGCTTCTGCAACACCTAATTAAGTTCTTTCTGAAGTCTGCTGGTGACTGATTACATGAAGCAGCAGGTCACGCAAGACTCCAGAGCCAGAGATGCCACTCCCATTGAAACAAAATGACCAATTATCTGCGCAGGCTAACAATTCAATGGAGAAGCACAGCTGTTGCCACTGATTCACCCTACTGACTAAATGAAGCCTGAGGCTTCACAGCCCAAGTTTCAGGCCTTATTTTTGATGACAAATCCACCGCAGAAATCCACTTAGTTTTATGAATACAGACATAACCTGGTAGAGGACTTTGTCATTGTTGAAATGCATTTCCTTCCACACTGTACTAAAAGAATGACATCATCCACTCCAAGATCACACAGTGCTACTTTTGTGTGGTAAACAGTATCTTCATAGAGAAACCCTTTCATTTAAAAACATAGAACAACTTATAAAGAAAAAGGCAAAGACTAGAAAGTAATGCCAGGACCCATTACTGAAGAACTCACTGACATTTTAATATTTTAACAACAATCTCTATTATTGTGGAATTAATATTAACTGGAAAGCCTGAAACCCAAGATTTAGGGAGTTTAAAATTCAAGAATTAAATTTCTATAACTATAGGAGCACTACAAACAGCAAAAAACACTAAAATAGACAAAATCAACCAAATTTATTTTCCATGGTTCCTAGAACTGCTTGGTCTAAAATGTCTTCCACTTAATCATCTGCTAGGGTCGCGTGTGCGGGGGTCCCAATGCAATCCAAGTGAGTACGTTTCAGGCCAATTTATCACTGAGTGTGTATATATATATATATATATATATATATATATATATATATATATATATATATATATATATATATATATATATATATCTCACTCACACACGATATATGGGCGAATTTAGAGCATTCGTTTATCTTGAATCCATGTTTTTGGACTGTGGGTGGAAACCGGAGAACCCGGAAAAAACCACACAAGTACACGGGGAGAACATGGATCCCGAGAGCTGAAAGGCGAACATGCTAAACACTAAGCCATCCTTATTTACATAAATTATAAATATAAATTGTAACAAGTTTTATTTTTTTGTCAATGGTTTTCCAAATCCACGTCATCCAAAATACCAACCAATCTCACCAATCAAAAAGTGACTGTATACATGCTCACATGTATGCCTGGATCTCCAGCGGTGTTTGTATTTCAAACACCAAACATGAAAGTCTTGGAAAATGATACATTTAAGACGTAGGTAACTAGCCTTTAATAAGAGTCCTGAAAACTAAATTAGGTTCCTTACTGAGAATGGTTTCAGGTTTCTGAAAATAGCAAAGCCTGAATATATTGTAAATAAACCTACAAGAAATCAGCACAATATTATATGTATATTATATATACATATTGTTAAATATAAAAAAAACATTTTATTTAAGAATATGACAGTAAAAAGATTCAAAAACACGAGATTAAGTAATCAAACATTGAAGTAATCAAGGTATTTTTTTGTTAGTAAATTACAAAGTAATACAAATATATATATATATATATATATATATATATATATATATATATATATATATATTTTTTTTTTTTTTTTTTTTTTTTTTTTTTTAAAAAAGTAAACTATTTACAATCCATTGTTTTTGTAGTGCCTAAAACAGTCAGTAATAAAGCCACCCTTTTAAAAATAGGTTCTGGGTGTATTTGATGTCGACTAACGGTACTAGGGAGCATGTTGGACTTGTTAGGACATGCTTCTTTTAATCTATTTAATTAGTCTGCTTTTATCTTACGTACACTTTGTCATGCAGGGAATGCCACAAACAAAATAGCTAACATTTAAGTCAGCATTCATAAAGTCTTGGAACTTAAAGTACATATTTAATTAAAAGAAGTAGTGAAGAGTTTAAATGTTAGAAGTCAATTGTAGCCCAACTTTTAACAAGGCTGAAGTTTCCTAGCTTTGGTTTGTGCAAATCATTTAAAATAGCCAGTAAGGTTTTTCAGTCACAAACAAGGCGTTATTTGCACATGCTGACAGAAATGGAGCTTTGAATTTTGACACATTCCAGCATCAAAGGTTTGCATGTTGTTTGTGAAACATTTACATTACATTAAGTTAATGTCGGCATACCATTCAGTAGAGGTGGTGGGATGAACAATTTCCATTTAAGGACGATATTAAAAAGAAGATCATTTCAGATAATCTGAAAGAGTTGTAATTCTTAATCTGATCAGAACATATTTTTGAAGATTTTATTCTCAGGGAATTGTGTGGAGAAATAAGGAGTCTAAATGAGTCAAAGTCTTAAAAATACCACTAAAAATGAAATAAACACCTTCACATCGTTTAATGACCTGATTTTATTTTTATTTATTAGGTAAGAATGAAGAAAAGAAAAAAAAACTGCTGTTACTTACAAGTGTAATAAAATTTACTGCTTATAAACTAGGATTTAGGTTTAAAGAATAGTGCAACACAATGACAAACTATTTTTACAGTCAAACAGAGGAGTAATTCAAGGATTTTTGCTTAGTGTACTTAAAATCTAATTTCCCCTTTCATAGTTTACCATTATATAGTACATCATTATATAGTACAACTACAATTGAAGCTTTACCTGCAACATGGTTAAAGTTCAAATTACAAATTCAATTATTTCTTTTGATATATAATGAATATGATTATGATTTTGATAAACAAGGCTAATATAACTTTGGTTTGGGGACAGAGTCAAACTTCAGAAACACAACATGTAAAAGCAAACACAAATGGCACAGCTTCCCCTATACACCACCCCTTCTGAAATCAAATACATCAGTGTTCATTGGCAAGACACCTACAATGCTGAATCTTGAAACAATTATTTTTAAATTAAGTAAGTAGGAAATGGACAAGAAACCTCTCTGGTTAGATTTTGAACTAGAGCTTCCTTATGACATTTAAGTAAAACAATATGGTTTTCTTGATAAAACAATGGGATATGGTTTGGTTTCATGTGGGAGTGAACCACATATTTGATGGTTTAGTTGGAAATTCCCATTGAAAGGTTAAACGAATACTAAAATAAGCTATTTTTGTCCTGGGATGTGAATGGATGATTAAGCAAACAAAAAACACTTTTTGCCAACATGATTATTACATGATTATATATATCCAAGACCATTTATATATCATTTATTAAAACATTTTCTTCAAACTGATGAATTTAGTTTTATCCACAAAGGGTTTTCTGATCAAATTGTGTAATCAGGTGGTCTTGGTCATCAAATAACTGGGTGTGTTCCTGTATAAACGAAAGCCCACAGTCAGTTCAGCTGTTTGCAGATAAGACTGGGCGTTGATTTACATAACAAGTAAAGTTGCTGCAGGGCTGTAACTCCCACACCTTTCCAAAAGGTTCTTGCATTTAACAAAAATGTAAAGATTTCTATATTAATAGTTAAAGCAGCAGTTTACAATTTAGGACTTCAATCTTAAAAGACCTCTCTGTTAAATACATGTCACTGTAAAAGAGCAACAAAGTTTAGAGTTTTAGAGTTAAACATTACATTATGTACATTTTTATGTATAATCATAGTTCATATGCAATCATTTATTCATTTTATTAAGATCAAAATACAATGAAAATAAAATTGACACTGTTCATCATAGCAGTTAAACATAGCAAAGGGCAGTGGGCAAATGCATTCCTATTAACTTTTCGTCTAAACAAAAAGAATGTTTTCTGCCTCTCCTTTCTGGTTGTTCTCTCTACCTTACACATTTAACTGCAGTTACAAAATGTGACAGATTCAGGTCTATGTCAGCTGCACAATACTGCTGCAAATGTAGTTTCACAAATCCCTGTTGGAGATGTATAGATATAGAATAAAAAGATTTGCCACACTTTGTTATATTCACGAAATCAAGATGAATATAACTTTGTAAACTTGCTTTCTAAAAAGCATTATTGCAATTATTAAAGTAACCTATAAATCAAAGGCAAATTAGGAGCATAAATAAGAACAATCAATATCCTCCAATAAAATAACTAAAGTAACAAAGACAGAGCAAACAAACTAAAACAGTTAAATTTAATTTACTATGTACCAAAGAACAGTAGCCATTCTATTCTGACCAAGTAGCGTTAACATCATCTTTTTTCTTAGAATGATTCATTGCAATTTTATATCAAGTCACTGACCAATGCATGTACAAAGAACTCCACTTTTAAAACAACTCCCAGCAACATTCCATTTAAATATCTCATCGTGGCCTGTAAATACCGCCTGCTGTACAATGCTAGAATGTTTGAAACCCATCATTTAAATTAGTTTAAAACAGTAGGACACACACACACACACACACACACACACACACACACACACACACACACACAAAGAGCCTATGAACTATGATCTTTATGATTTTTATTTTACTAAGAAAGTCATAATACAAAATTCATTTAACAATGGTTAAAAATAATATATTTTATTAGGAGTTTGATAAAAGTGGAAAATTGAGTAACAGGTCCCTAAGGTTTTGAATTAAGTATGTTCTGTGGTAAAGATGCAATATTGTAGAAAATAGACAAAATTTTCTCTATGACTAATAGGGTCATTCTACTGGCCTTTATCTGGACAACCTGCTGCTGGAGAGTTTCAGTCACTAAAAATGGGAGTATATATTCCCGTTTTGTTGCCATGGGCTGCATTTTGGACTCCATTAGACCACTGAAGGTGTGTTTTGGTATCTGAATGAATCAGATGATTTTGCCAGCACATCCCGCTTATGCATAATAGAACTTGTTGCTTCCAAGGATAGCTTGATCCTTTTAAATGAGGCCACAGTCACTAGGGAATACCGCTTTCATGAAAAGATGTACTTGGTTTGCAACAAAGCATAGATGGGTGGTATGCTTAAGTAAATAAGCGGTACGTAACATCCACATGTTACCACCAACTTGCCTTCTTCCCACAGTGCAGCCTTGTGGCATGTGGCATGTGTTCCCCAGGTAAACAACGCACCAGGCCACTTTTTCCGTTGCTCAGTGAACCAGTAATAATCCCATGGCCATTGTTGGTGCCTTCAGGGGGGAACAGGGACAGCATGGGCACCGTGACTGATCTGTGGATATGTTGACTCAAACAAAATAAACTGCAATCTGACAGCTTTCTATCAGAACCAGCATTTACTTCATCAGCAATTTGCACTACAGTAGCTCGTTTGTTGGATCAGCCCCTCTGCATCAACAAGCCTTGACCGCCCATAATTCTGTTGCCGGTTTACCACTGTTCCTTTCTTGGATTACTTTTAATGGATACTGACCACAGCAGACCGGGAGCAACCCACAAGAGCTGCAGTTTTGGAGATACTTGGACCCCTTCATCAAGTAATAAGAACTTGGCCCTTGTCAACTCACTGAAACCATTATGCTTGTCTAAATTTCCTGATTATAAAATACCAACTTTGAGCATAAAATGTTAATTTGCTGCAGATGCCATGATAAAGCGATTCATTTTTAACTGTTATTGATTATGTTATGCCTGGTTGGCTGGCACACACACACACACACACACAAAATATATAATTTAAATGGGTGTTTCTCAACTCTTGTAGCCCTGACCTAGCAGTGCTGCTGTTGCTTTTACCCAAATGTTGTCTAACTAGGTACATTTTCCATATTGTTTGATCGTTTAAATCTAGAGAGACACACCAAGTAGAAGACACTAGCAATTGTTGGACATTTATATTGAGAAGGAGTGCTGAAAAAAAAAAAAAACGATTCTTAAAAGGTTTCCTAGTCCTGGCGATACTGAATCCATTCAAAATGCCCAAAAATCCATTTTAAAATGTGTTTAAGTTTTATTTTTTGCCTCTCGCATTTCGTATCCACTCGGCCACCGTACAGAAAGCTTGTTAGCCAGCTCCCGTTGTCTAAATAGGGTCCACTAGCATGGAGCCGGAAGCATGGAGCAGGGGGAGAGTGGGATTCGACTCGCCCCGTCGTAGTTAAAAGCCAGTGTTTGAGCACACTTTGGATTCTACAATGTCTGGTACATTGAAGAGAGAGCTTGACCATTTGGCGTGACATCAACCTGAGCTAAAAGAAGTTGAAAAACATATTTAATATTTAAGGTTAAGTTTTGAAAATGTAGCAAATGTTCGTGCAATATAGTTAGAGACTGAAGTATGTAAGTAAAGGTTAAGTTTTAAAGATTTGAAAAATATAAATGCACTATGACAGTAAAGTCTATATTTTATTTTCGATTAAAGGCTAATGCACTATGGTAAACTTTTGTATTAATATATTTTGAATTATTTGTTCATTGATATATATTTTTTTTATTTAAGAAAAAGCCAGGCAGCCAAGTTAACCTAATACTGATAATTTTAGTTACAGACTTTTATGCACAATCCTATTTTTTGTATAAATATAAAATTATTATATAAAAAGTATTGTTTTGTATAAATGTTCTATTTGTTTACATTGTCATTTCATCTTGTCAATCACAATTTTAATAAAATTTATAGACTTTGTACTGAAAAATCGTTTCTGGATCGAATCGTGACCTCAAAAATCTGAATCGATTTGCCAGACACTAAGAGATTCACACCCCTAATATTTAGTGATCTCAGATTTCTGCAAGCAAAATGCTGGTGACGGCACATTTTAGGTTAGACTATTCTCAACCCAGCACTAAGCTACAGCAGCAATGCAAGATCAGCCCTACTCAATACACACCATCAACATGTCAGTGTCAATGCATTGCTAAGAATAATCACCCAAATAATACCTTCTCTAAGATGGTCATGTGGATGTCCTGACAATTAGAACAAAGAGTAAATGGAGATTGAGATATCCTCAACCCGTAGTGTAACCCATGGGCAGTAAAACTAGAACTTTGCCTCCCATTAAAATTCACCAAGCTAAGCACCCCATCATAGTTATTCTTGTGCTTGAAGCAAGTTCTCTTGTTAAATTTCCTACACTGTGTTCAGCTTTAATCTCAAGTTAAGAACATTCTTTAATTAGATTGTCAAAATGAGAGTCTTCCCAGTTTTTCTTGGTGACACCATTAGGCTGTTCACATTCATAAATCAATTCAGAAGTGGAAGGCCCTATGGAAGCATGCAAGATGCTCTCGTACTGAAACTGGGTTTCCAGCATTTTATTCCTGTATTTAGCACCCTCTTATCAGAACTTATAAATCGCTTTGTTTAAGCATGCAATTAAAGAATTTTACCACCCCACTGGTGTAACAGAGTTTGATAGTGGACTGTTTAATTCCTATTATAAAAGGGTAGTTCCAGTCCTTCCAGTCTAATTGGCTAAGCTGTTCGTCCATCCGTAACATTATTGACAATAATGCACACCACTGACATCTTCCCATTTGTATCAATGCATGAAATACACATTATTTAAATATTATGCACATTATCACATTATTATGAACACATTATTTACTGATATTTTTTAAAACCTGAAACTTGTCAATCATCGACCAGCATTCACTTCAGAAATCCGACTAGATGTCATGGAACGCCAGTTTATTGAATAAAAATAGCTATGAATAAAGCCTTGTTTTTTTATTATAATGTGTTTGTAGCTTAAAAAACAATAAGCAACTCACGGTTGTGCATTATTGTTAATAAATCCCAGGAAAGAAGAGCACTCTGCTCCTCTTGTGATGAACCTATTAACACTTCTTTTCCGTGATTTACTCACAATCATGCACAACCTCTTTTGCTTTAATATAAAATATAAATGCTTTAAAAAATTAATAATTCATACAGTTTGTGACATAAAATATGTGCTTTTATTTCTTCCAAATTTGTAAATATCATTATGCACACACATTCTGTACCAGCGTCAAGTTTTTCTTCCCATGACTGCTTTTAAAGTAAGCTTTTATGTACTGTCTAATTACAGATCAATTCATATGCTTGATGTTACCCCCAATGGCTCACCAGTGTTTGGTACATTGAAAAAATTTTGATATTTAGATATAGACAAAATTCCTTGTGTGTGTAACATACTTGGCAAATAAAACTGATACTGATTTTGCAAACCACTTTATTTATGGACTTATGCCAATAACAATATTTTATAACATTATTAATGCTTGTGCAGATTTCACTTTATTTGTGGGCTTATTCCTTTTTCAAGCAAACCTACAAGCTATTGTTCTATTTCATCTGTAAATGTCAGTGTTTGTTTGCATATAAATTGAGAATGTGAGATGTGAGCGAAGTGGTCACTTAAAACATGTTTCTAGTGTTAGGTTTAAATGCATGCACTCAACGCCTTCCACTTGTAATCCAGCAAGTACAGTCAGATTTAAACAAGCAAGTGTGAACAGGGCTGTAGAAGGGATTGTATTCAGTTATACATCCTCCCACCTTTGCTTGCAGAATCATATTTCTGTACAAAAAAGGAAGACCACATATAACTCACAACCTCTAAAAAACCTGTAAAAGAAAAAGGTTCTAAAAACTGTAAAAGGTAAGAACCAACAGCTTTATATCTAAAGCAGACCTTAAAATCAATTATTCCTTTTAAAACCACAATACGGTGTCTAGCCAAATAGATTTCCAATCGAACCATGCTGGGTAGCTGCTAGTGTCTGTCTTGAAATTTTAAACCACACAGAATGAGAAAGTGGAGAAAATGCAATTAGCATGCAGGACAGGTGCCTTAACCAGGAAGAAGCTGATAGTGCTAAAATGCAAGTCATGCTCCTCACATAGAAAGAATTCCCAGCTGTGATCTCTTCATCACTTAGTGCAGGATTGGGATCTCAGGGGTAATCTCTTAATCTGTGAAGTGGTGTAATATGATGTGAAAGGCATTGAGTGGCCTGTACTGCTGTACTTGCATCTGATGGGCACTTCATTGGAACAAATGACGCATGAAGCACAAAGATATGCCTTAAGCACACAGTGCTGTTTGCACCATTCATTTTGATCCATGCTGTGTAACAACAGGATCGCAAACTGGCAAAAAACAAAGGACTTGGCTGATTCTAACTGGAAATGCAAAGATGTCTGTGTATCAATATATATATATAATCAATCACAAAAATATGTATTGATAGTGATCTACTTTGCCGACTTCTTTACTGGCTATACACAGAGGCATTTTCCCTCCACATTTAACACGCACTGAGAAACACCCAAACGCACACTGAGTGAGGTTAGCACACATTCCCAGAGCGCTGGGCAGCCTTGTATACGGCACCTGGGGAGAAATTGGGGTTAGGTTCCTTGTCCAAGGAATTTCAGCCATAGTACTTGTTGGGACCAGGAACCTTGTTGGGACCTCCTTACGATAAGCCTAGGACTGCCCCATTATTTTATGCACCCTTTTTTTGTTCATTTGTTTTCACTCTTCACAAATTTATAACACACATTTGCCTTTTAAATCATTAAAAAGTAAACCTCTCGGGTTCATTCCTACAAATGGTCACATCTGGCTTGCTCCTGTGGGAATTTGACTTGGTCTTGTAACTTCATTAATTAGGCCACTTTATTAGGTAGATCTCATTGTTTCTACACTTACTGTCCACCTTCATTAATTCCACTAAGATACAATGAGAGATGCATGTTGTAATTCTACAATCAATACTGCAGTCTGTCTGTTTCTCTGCATACTCATTTGATGCCCTTTACTGATTTCTAATAATCAGGACCTTCACATGAGCAAGTATTCTTTAGGTGATAAAAATTCTCAGCACTGCAGTGACATAGATGTGGTAGTGGTCACACTTTACTGTTACGAGGGGTTCAGCTGCAGCAGTGTCGCTAGAATTTTTAAACTTTGTCAAAAGTTACTTTGCAAAAATATCCAACCACTAGCACCCTGTCAGTAGCATCCTGTAAGCAACGATGAAGAATTAACAGGATGGCAAACAGAGACTATACAAAACTGATGAGCTACTATCCTCCATTTAATATCTGCAATACAGTGACTCCAGGGAATGACACTTGCTCTAAGGTGGACCTAACCATTATATAATAAATGTGTAATTAATAAAAATAAATAAATCGACATGCTAATGAACCGATACAACGAACAATGACTGTAGAAACAAGGACCTAATAGGTGTCTGGTGTGTGCATACTGTGTAACAGATTTAACCTTTATCAAGAGAAGAATTAACACAAAAACAACAAGCCTTTACGCTCCAAGGAAGGCCTTTCACAAAATTTGTGTGCCTCTGTGCAAACTGCTCCAATTATTATTAGTTGAGTGATCAAACAGTTATGTTAAAATAATGTTCAGCAGATGTATAAGAATACATATGATGTAGCCAAAAGCACATTGAATTCATTTTTAATAGTAAATACGAGCTTTACGATGTAAAAACCAGCATTTAAATTTTAATTAATTGCCCTGAAGTACTTGAGCTCAGTGTCAGTTGCAGAGTTTACATTGACCATGCCAGCCAGTCAATACTGTACATGCACACAGTACATAATGTGCTTATATTGTTTTTAGACTTTGAAACTAAATACTGTCTGTAAATTTCAATAGTGTAGCTTTCTTAGAATGATGAGAGATGACTTCTAAACACTTAAGTCAGCAGATAAGTGTGCGAGGCAAACAGTGGGTAAATAGGACGAGTATTTATGGAATGACACTTCTAAAACATAGCTTGTAAAAAGAACACAAAATGCATTAAGGTATTTTAACTAATGCACAAATATCCGTCCCAGACATTTTATTTGGACCACAAATGAGTATAATTAATTATAGTTTTAATTATGAACAACTGATCTTTTTTTTAAACATTTGAGTTTTTATCCAGCAGACACATAATAAAAGAATAGGACAGCAACTTAAGCCATGTTAGTGTTAAGCGTTACATTAATGCTACTCCTCACTGGGACTAATAATATATGTAAATTCAATAAACGGGTATGTTAAACAGGAATCTATATTTGGCCACATAATGTACAATATAGGGCGGCACGGTGGCTTAGTGGTTAGCACGTCTGCCTCTTAGCACTAAGGATTCCCGGTTCGAATCCCCATCTGTGTGGAGTTTCCATGTTCTCCCTGTGTCCGCGTGGGTTTCCTCCGGGTTCTCCGGTTTCCTCCCACAGTCCAAAAACATATTTCAAGTCAATTGAGTTCTTCAAATTGCCCCATATAGAGTGTGTATGTGTCTGTGTGAGTGAGTGAGTGAGTGAGTGAGTGAGTGAGTGAGTGAGTGAGTGAGTGAGTGAGTGAGTGAGTGTGTGCCCAGCGATAGATTGGCCCCCTGTCCTGGGTGTATCTGCCCAGCGCCCGAAACGTTCTCCCCTGGATGGGCATGGGGAACCCCCCCCACACACACACACGACCCTAATATAGGATAAAGCGGAAGATAATGGATGGATGAATGTACAATATAATTCAAATTTTAGTAATATAACATAATATAATAAAAAATAAGTTTCACTTTTTAATCAAAAGTATAACCACTTTTTGCTGAGAATGTACATTATCCATTACTTAACAACTTGAGTTGCTAACAGAATCAAACACTGCTTCAAAATACATAAAATATTTAGAACATTAATTGGGATTATGCTTAGATTTTGCTAACCTTTTTCCCGATCTACTGAGACTGACAAAAGAAACAATTTAGTACAGGATAGCTGTAGCTTTGTTCATTACATTTAATTTATCACTACTTATTTAAAGAACCTAAGGCTAAAAGTGAATAAAGAATCCCATAATAAAACTCAGTTAACACACTCATGTTAGATTACTTAATAGATAAAAATGGTCACCCTGTATTTGTTATGCATAATGTCCATTAACAAGCTATTTATTCAACATTATTCAAAGTTGAAATAAAGACAATAAGGTGTCTGCTGTTATACAGTCAATATCCAATAAGATGCAAGACCAGCAGAATAAGCTCATAATGTGATGCCCCGGAATGCTGAAACTCCAGTTGATTCAAATATGTGACTACCTCTGATGCTGGCTTAAATGACAAACAACAATGACCTCTATTCTGCTTTTCGAACCGGAAGGCATGATGAAGCCATGGTTTTCTCACCTTTAACAGTACAAAACAAAAATAAATAAATAAACCTAACTGCACATTCCACACTGACCTTTAAAACCAATGACAAGAGTGTTACACTATCATAAGGATATGATAGACAGATCCACAATGAAGGGGAATGCCAGAAACACAAGACACTGACTTTACACAAATAATTACAATATAGAGATTTGGGAAAATAATGTTCTAAAATACCTCCTTGTTTTCAAATCACACACAAAGAAAACATATACACACATTAAAATGTTTGCATCTGTTCCATGCCATTTAGGATGGAGCGCTATTGGTTAGTCAATGTGACGCATTATGTCAAAATAACATGATTCAGTCTTAACTGCACATCTTTAAGCAGAACTCAAATTAAAAACAATTTTTTTCCTGATTTCATAACACAGCTGAGTGATGCTTCCTTAAATGGTTCCAAAACTATTAGTGTTTTTTGACCACTACAGATCCACAATGAAGGGGAATGCCAATTCACTCGCTGTCGCTTTATCTGTTATGTTATGTGTCCTGATGTTATTTTGCAACAATTACCATAAGAGTGCAGAGCAAGAAAAATCTTAAGGGTGAAACTAACTTTGTGATCAATATCATGACTTTGTGTATACAGCTTTCATTGAGAGTCTCGACTGCTCTCAGTTAAATCAAGTTGATTCTACATTACATATTTTTCAAGCGCAAAACACATCATTTCTTTAAAATGCCAGTTAGTTCAGTCCCATCTGACTTATATGTTTTAAACAGAACTATGAAACTTTTATTGCATTATTAAGTTATAATATTATATGATATTTTAGCAACTGCATTCAGTTTGTCATTGTGAGCAGGTTCATACAAGTTAAACTATTTAAAGTGCAAAACATACATCTTGTGTTGGTCTTTGTATTTAATGTACTGAAAACAGACTAACAAATTACAAAATCAGTATAAATATTAAACTGTGAATTTTGCAAATGTTGCACTTAAAATATATGGTAAAAATGTCTTTCAGCATTGTATTCCACATCATTCACTTATAATTGTACATTCATTTACATTTAGCAGACGCTTTTATCCAAAGCGACTTACAAATGAGAACATTACAAGTCAGAAGTTATGGAGAAAACCAACTATACGGTAAATTCATCTAACCTGATTGTTATTTGATGCTGCGCCCCCCATTCATTTGCTAAATTGTAAAGCTGTATTTCTTTAAACAATAGAGACTATACTTTAATTTGTGTATGTTTTCTTTTAATTATTATTATCATCATGTCAATTTCTTCCAGGGCACCACAATGCCTTAGTGGTTAGCACGTTTGCTTCTCAGTGCTGGAGATCCAGGTTCAAATCCCAATCTGGGTGGAGTTTCCGTGTTCTCCGTGTCAGTCCAAAAGACATGGTATTCAATTAAATGCTCTAAATTGCCCCATATTTTGTGGGTGTGTGTCTGTGTGAGTGATTGTGCCATGCAATAGATTGACGCACTGTCCTGGGTGTATCTGCACATCATCCGAAATGTTCTCCCCTTGATGGGCATGAGAACACCTCCCCCCTAGAGGATTATATGAAAGATAGTGAATAAATCAATGCATGATCTAATTCCAATGGCTTTCCAATCTTTTCACAGTGAAAAGCAGTAGTCCTCGGTTATCCTAATATCTGTAATAGTTTGCTGCTGACAGTGTATATTGTCTCTACTTACTCAAACTCCATCAGCATGTTAATACCCTTAAATTGTGCAGTCTTTGCCGACTCAGTAATTAAAAAAAAGTCTTAATACCAAGCCAGCTAGCATTATAGGAGGCACCTATAATAAACAGACCTTGGATCCACCTCACCTGCTAACTACCTTTACCTTAAATGAAGCCATACTTTATTAAAAAGTGGCCTTATTGCTTGACATCGTACTTTATGTTTAATAACGATCTCCAGATTCCGACACCCAAATCTTGCCCCTTTTCCCGTTAAAATAATTTTCATGTGGGATAAATGATTTAATGCCGTTTCATTTCGGGTTAGTATGCGTCGTTTACGAGCTGCACGATCTTTCAAACAATGATCAATACAGGAATATGGTTTCTTTCATGTGTGAATGCATTGGTGGTGTTTTAGACTACCCTGATGAGTAGGTACGAGCTGAGCGTTATCAGTGAGACGAGCCTAACGTGCAGACCTTCATTATAGTTCGAGCTGCAGAATAATCTTTACGGTTACACTCACGACGGTTAGCAAGCGACCGGTAAACACACGATACCGTCGATGGATTCTCTTTAATTGTGGCGCGATATCACTTAGTTTTTAGCGCTGGCGTTTAGCACCAAGGGTTGTGTACAAACGCTGCGTTTTAAACACCGAGATCGGTACAGAATGAAACGGTGCAACATAAAGAAGCAGGTTGACCCGGGGAGCAGCCGTTCTCACAATGAGCTGGCTAATCATGGGGTTTAGGAGAAACTGGGCCCCGGGCGCTTCAAATCCCTCCATAAATCAAGCGCTCGGTCGAACACGAAATCAGCCACGCCACTGTTTAAAAACAGCATTCGGTCGGGGGTGCGTTTGGGAAGTTTGTTTCGCACTTGCTTTCCTGCTCTGTGGGTTGTTTCACGGGGATCTGCGCTGCCGCTCCGATCCAACACTTCGCTTTATAAACACACAGCTGCCTGCCGCACTCAGCACGTACCTATCCACCACGGACATGTCCGAAGCCGAGCGAAACACATCACCCGCGTGCAGATCCTGCGTTTTCACTCACCTTTTCTCCTCTCCACTCCTTTTTTTAACAACAGCTGCCCTGCAGGAGCAAAACACCAAACAGCAGCGGCAGCAGCATTTCCCCTGCGCTCCGTACCGCTTCCAAACACAACGCCACCACGCCGATCTGCCCCACCGGACACATGTACCTCCGTTCCCCTACAGCCAGCCTCCAGCCTCCAGCCTCGAGCCTCCAGCCTCCAGCCTCGAGCCCCGTCGATAGCGACAGAAGTCGGTGTGAAAAGTTTGCTGTAAAGTTGCGACGGAGCGCCGCCGCACCATGCAGTTACTGAAGCAATGAGATCACCGCGCTCTGCCGCGTCCTCCCCCTGCTGGAGTCTCGCGAGAACTGCGCCGAGAATGTTTTCCACCGCAACCCCTCGCCCACCCGAGTTCATCAGAGCGAGCCACTCTGCACACTGAAGGAAAATAGTACCGCTGCTCTGGAACGCTCCAGTTTTCTCCTTTGTTGTCAAATTACCTTCTTATTCCGAGCCTGTAAATGTTTTATGATTGTTATAACCTTTTATTCGGCGGCACGGTGGCTTAGTGGTTAGCACGTTCGTCTCTCAGCGCTAGGGATTCCCGCTTCGAATCCCCATCTGGGTGGAGTTTCCATGTTCTCCTCGTGTCAGCGTGGGTTTCCCCCGGGTCCCCCGGTTTCCCTCTACAGTCCAAAAACATGGATCAAGTCAATTGAGTTCTCCATATTGCCCCATATAGAGAGTGTGTGTGTGTCTGTGAGTGAGTGTGTGCCCAGCGATAGATTGGCGCCCTGTCCTGGGTCTATCTGCCCAGCGCAGATAAAAGCGGAAGATAATGGATGGATAACCTATTATTCGGTATGGTGGCTTAGTGGTTAGCACGTTCGCCTCTCAGCACTAGGGATTCCCACTTCGAATCCCCATCTGGGTGGAGTTTCCATGTTCTCCTCGTGTGAGCGTGGGTTTCCCCCGGGTTCCCCGGTTTCCTCCCACAGTCCAAAAACATGGATCAAGTCAATTGAGTTCTCCATATTGCCCCATATAGAGAGTGTGTGTGTGTGTGTGTGTGATAATAGAGGATAAAAGCGGGAGATAATGAATGAATGAATGAATAACCTAATATTCGGCGGCACGGTGGCTTAGTGGTTAGCATGTTCGCCTCTCAGCGCTAGGGATTCCCAGTTCGAATCCCCATCTGGGTGGAGTTTCCATGTTCTCCTTGTGTCAGCGTGGGTTTCCCCCAGGTCCCCCGGTTTCCTCCCACAGTCCAAAAACATGGATCAAGTGAATTCATGTCAAGTCAACAAATTGCCCCATATAGAGTGTGTGTGTGTGTGTCTGTGTGAGTGAGTGTGTGCCCAGCGATAGATTGGCGCCCTGTACTGGGTGTATCTGCCCAGCACGTTCGTTCGAAACGTTCTCCCCTGGATGGGCATGGGGAACCCCCCCGCGACCCTAATATGCCCAGCGATAGATTGGCGCCCTGTCCTGGGTCTATCTGCCCAGCGCCCGAGATGTTCTCCCCTGGATGGGCATGGGGAACCCCCCCGCGACCCTAATAGAGGATAAAAGCGGGAGATAATGAATGAATAACGTAATATTCGGCGGCACTGTGGCTTAGTGGTTAGCACGTTCGTCTCTCAGCGCTAGGGATTCCCGCTTCGAATCCCCATCTTGGTGGAGTGTCCATGTTCTCCCCGTGTCTGCGTGGGTTTCCTCCGGGTCCCCCGGTTTCCCTCTACAGTCCAAAAACATGGATCAAATCAATTGAGTTCTCCATATTGCCCCATATAGAGAGTGTGTGTGTGTCTGCGTGAGTAAGTGTGTGCACAGCGATAGATTGGCGCCCTGTCCTGGGTGTATCTGCCCAGCACCCGAAACGTTCTCCCCTGGATGGGCATGGGAAACCCCCGCGACCCTAATATGGGATAAAGCGGAAGATAATGGATGGATAACCTATTATTCGGTATGGCGGCTTAGTGGTTAGCACGTTCGTCTCTCAGCACTAGGGATTCCCGCTTCGAATCCCCATCTGGGTGGAGTGTCCATGTTCTCTTCGTGTCAGCGTGGGTTCCCCCCGGGTTCCCCGGTTTCCTCCCACAGTCCAAAAACATGGGTCAAGGTGAATTGAATTCTCAAAATTGCCCCTAATAGAGAGTCTCTGTGTGAGTGAGTGTGTGCCCAGCGATGGATTGGCGCCCTGTCCTGGGTCTATCTGCCCAGCGCCCGAGATGTTCTCCCCTGGATGGGCATGGGGAACCCCCCCGCGACCCTAATAGAGGATAAAAGCAGGAGATAATGAATGAATAACCTAATATTCTGTGGCACGGTGGCTTAGTGGTTAGCACGTTCGTCTCTCAGCACTAGGGATTCCCGCTTCGAATCCCCATCTGGGTGGAGCTTCCATGCTCTCCTCGTGTCAGCATGGGTTTCCCCCGGGTTCCCCGGTTTCCTCCCACAGTCCAAAAACATGGATCAAGTCAATTGAGTTCTCCATATTGCCCCATATAGAGAGTGTGTGTGTGTCTGTGTGAGTAAGTGTGTGCCCAGCGATAGATTGGCGCCCTGTCCTGGGTGTATCTGCCCAGCGCCCGAAACGTTCTCCCCTTGATGGGCACAGGGAACCCCCCCGCGACCCTAATATGGGATAAAGCGGAAGATAATGGATGGATAACCTATTATTCGGTATGGTGGCTTAGTGGGTAGCACGTTCGCCTCTCAGCACTAGGGATTCCCGCTTCGAATCCCTATCTGGGTGGAGTTTCCATGTTCTCCCTCTGTCCACGTGGATTTCCTCCGGTTTCTTCCCACAGTCCAAAACCTTAGATTCAAGGTAAATTGAATACTCTTAATTGCCCCGTGTGTTTGTGTTTCTGTGCCAGTTAGTGCCCAGGGATTGGCACCCTGACCTGAGTGTATCTAAAACGTTCTCCTCTGGTTGGGTGGCCATAGTAGAAGATTAAGCAGAAGATAATGAATGACTAAATAACCTATTATAAAAGAAATTTAAAAAAGTGAGCTTGGATAATGATTAGGTTTAATAATTCTACAGACCAGGGGAGTCAAACTCAATTGAACCAGGGGCCAAGACTCAAAACACACTTTAGGTTGCGGGCCAAACAGGACAAACATTTATTGAACAAACAAAAAATAAAATAAATGTTTTCTGAACATGAATAGGAATAAAAACAGAAATATTCATTCATTATCTTCTGTTTAATCCTCTACTTGGGTCGGGGGGGGGGGGGGGGGGGTGCCATCCAGGGGAGAACGAATTGGGCACACTCACACAGACACACCAACACACACTATATGGGACAATTTAGGGCATTCTATTTACCTTTAATCCATGTTTTTTTGTGGAAGGAAACCAGAAAACCTGGAGGAAACACATGTGGACTAGGAGAACATGAAAACTCCACCCAGCGCTGAGAGGTGAACATGCTAACCAATAAAGTCACTGTGACACCTCTTAACGCCCCTTTACACAATTTAAAATACTTTGAGAAAGTATCTTTAAGAAAACCTTTTGACAAAACAATAAAAATTACAACTATGAACATGCTGCAAAAAAAAACATGAAAAAATGAAGAACAAAAAAAATGAAGCTTTTTCACAAAAGTAAAAATAACAAATCAAAACATTCAGTTTTCTTTCCTCTTGGGCCATTTCAGAAAAATAATCTTAAACTTTAAATATCTTTAAATATTTCCTACTCTCCATAAAAATGTTCCTGTCTATATCATACAAATTCAAAATATGTGCATGGTTAAAAAAAAAAAAACATCATCAATGTAAAATGATCTTGCGGACCGGATATGACCTGCGGGCCTTGAGTTTAACACCTATGTTCTATAGTGTAGCTGTTTTCCAAAACTTCTGACTTGTGTTGTCCTCTCATTTGAAAGTTGTTTTGGATAAAAGCATCTACCAAATTACTAAATGTAAATATATTATAAGATGGGTAGCTCCAGTGCTTAAATCCAATTGGCTGAGCCGTTTGACCAGCCGTGACAATGTTGACTGTAACACACACCCTTGACAACTTCACAGTTATATCAAAAAATGATATGCAATACATTATTTTCTGATGCTTTTATAAACTGCGTTTTTTATTTAGCCACTGGATAGCAGTGTTTGATTGAGACCATAATCCTGTTACTCAGTGATCAATTTAAAAACCATTACATTTCAGAAGACAGTTTATCCACAATTTAGCTTTTAATAAATATATTTATGAATCATTGTGTTTATTATTATAGTGTTTGTAACTGTTTTATTAAAGCAATGAGGCTCTCATGGTTCTGCATTATTGTGAATTAAAGATGGGAAAGTAACACTGTATTGCGTCGTGCCTAACAACACCTCTTTCCTGTGATTTATTCACAATAATGCATGTCTTCTGGTGTCTTATAGCTTTAATTGCACAGCTGAATCTCATTATCAGAGAAGAATGATTCAGGCGGTGGACAATTTAGAATTTAGAGGGCAAATAGAGCAGCCAATTGCCACAGCATGCTTAAAAGGAGCAACGGCAGTTAAATGCAGTGAATCACACTTTAATGCAGCCACACAAACATTAAGTATGTTTGCCTGTTCCAAATGAAAAGAAATAACAGATACCAAGGCCCGGGCTCTTCAGGTAGGGAGATCCTTCACGGACAGGGTGACTGGAGGCCAATACATCCCAAAAGATGGCTCACTGAGAAGAAAGAAACAAAGGCATATATTCATAAATACTACAACATGAATTAAAATGAAATCAACTGCAAATCATTTCTTTTCATTAAAATTATTTTAAACAATTACACACACTCGTGTGTGTTGTGTCACCAGCTTCAGCTGAAATGTAGAAGACTTCTGTTTATTTTAAACGTCAGTGCATGTTATTCTTCCTTGTTTCAACAATAGATAATGAAAAATTCCATTTTGTGATTTTTACCAGGAAAGAAATATTTCAAAACTTCTGAAATAATTATTGTCAAAGCTGACCACTCCAATTCAATATCAACAAACCTCAGAACATCACAGTAATTTTTGTTTTAGATGAAAATAAATGCCTATTTTAAATTTAATGCTGGCAACTTATTCAAAAACAGAAACAAGACTAAATTTTGTATAATGCAAAAAAATAATCTACTGAAATACTTCAGAACATTTATTCATCATCACTGCTTAATCCTCTACTAGGGTCATAGAGGGTTCTCCTTGCCCATTCAGGGAAGAACCTTTTAGGCGCTGGGCAGACACACTCAGGACAGGGTGCCATTCTATCATTGGGCACACTCACACTCACACACACACACAAACACACTATATGGCACAATTCAAAGCATTTAATTTAGCTGGCATCCATGTTTTTGGACTGTGAGAGGAAACAGAGTACGCAGAGAAAACCCACACGGAGACGGGGAGAACATGAAAATTCCACCCAGATTGGGATTCGAACCTGGAATCCCCAGCGCTGAGAGGTGAACAAGCTAACCACTAAGCCACCATGTTGCCCTACTTCAGAACAATTTTTTTTTAATTGCAGTAGGTTGGTAACATGAAACTGCATTGCAGGACAATGTCTTATACAAGTAAAGATGATTTGTTTTTTATCTCTATGTGAAACACGGCCTGGGTCAATTGTTCAAGAGGTTTTTAATTTCACAATGCAAAGATCTCATTTCTGTAAACAGGAATCAAGACATAAAAATATTTTAAATGGCTGTGATCTGGCACTTAGGTATTAATGCAATAAACAGACAAATTTCTGTGGTGAAAATTACTGCATTGATTTAAGAACATTAACAAAAATCAATGTGTATTATTGTAATATACTGTATATTTGTATATTTTACCTTATTTTATTTTTAATTTCAACTTCTAGTACTTGACCATGTATAACTATGCATGTGACAAATAAACTTTGATTTGATTTAATTTGTGAACACAGTTCAATGCTGAATCAATGCAGAAATAGAAGACAAGGTAAAAGCGTACAATTATATATGTACTGTTCAGAAGAAAAGTTTGGACACACCTTCTCATTCAAAGAGTTTTCTTTATTTTCATGACTATGAAAATTGTAGATTCACACTGAAGGCATCAAAACTATGAATTAACATGTGTAATTATATACTTAACAAAAAAGTGTGAAACAACTGAAAATATGTCTTATATCCTAGGTTCTTTAAATGATCTTCCAACCGTCTTGAAGGAATTCCCAGAGATACTTAGCACGTTGGCCCTTTTGTCTTCACTCTGCGGTCCAGCTCACCCCAAACCATCTCGATTGGGTTCAGGTCCGGTGACTGTGGAGGCCAGGTCATCTTGCGCACTCTACCTCTTGGTCAAATAGCCCTTACACAGCCACACAAGAGGTGTGGTTGGGGTCATTGTCCTGTTGAAAAATAAATGATGGTCCAACTCAACACAAACCGGATGGAATAGCATGCCCCTGCAAGATGCTATGGTAGCCAAGCTGGCTCAGTAGGTCTGCAATTTTGAATAAATCACCAGTGTCACCAGCAAAGCACCCCACACCATCACACCTCCTCCATGCTTCACGATGGGAACCAGACATGTAGAGTCCATTCGTTGAACTTTTCAGCATCGCACAAAGTCGGTGGTTGGAACCAAAGATCTCAAATCCTTGTAGAGCAGGTACAAAATCACATAAACTGTGAAAGCTGTCTTTTATACGGTCCCTGCGTTTGCACTCCAGTGTGTTGTGGTATGCCCGTTTGTCTGCCTGTAATTAAAAAACACAAACATTACTAAATCCTGAAGAAATAAAAAATACACCAAATTAAAACATATAGGCACATTTTACAATTCAATTATTTTCAGGGAAATTTTCACTCAGCTGTCACATGCCCAAATGATTCTCTGCTTATGCATACACAAAATATAAAATTAAGGAGTAACCTGATGAAATAATAAATCAATGTCCAAATTGTTGTATAACAGGATGTAAAATAAGGTGAGCTTAAATGTATTCATTTTAGCAGCCAAAGCAAAGTGTTAAATTGCCTTGTGATCTAATCAATCAAAAGCTGAATTTACTTTTTAATGGTAGGCAAAAAAAGAATGCGCATGCAAATTTGATATTTATGCTAAATTGAAACATTTTTGCCATATGGAATTAAGAATAACAAAAGAAACCCAGATCCATTGATTATTTAAAATTTAACACCAAAAAAAAAAAAAACTAAAGATTATTTTGTTAAAAAAGCAGATTTTAATCATTAATTCTTTTTCTGCCACAATCACAACACCATAAAGTTAAGAAAGAAGTCCACACTACTTGTTGGTACATCTTCCTATCTTTTTTGTCTGTTCTGCATTCCTTGCACGCTTAAATATACACATATTTTTTTACTTGTATCTCAATTTTATTTAAAATGTAAAATTTAAATAATAAATATAAAGTTGTCAACTTATGTATTTGTGGTGCAGAGGTAAAGGGGAAAATAGGCCTTAATAACTCACTGTGTAAAATGACTTATTATATAGAAGAAGGAGACAAAATACATGATGTTAGTTAAACTTTTAAACATTAGTTTTATTGACCTTTTTAATGTACAAAATTGTCTTCAGTGTCTTCACAATTATACAATGAGAAAACCTTTTGAATTTGTTCCACAATGTTTAGATGCAGATTAATGTATCTCAGTGAAGATTTACATTTGAGAGGTTGTGCTTCTATGAAATGCTCCTTGTATACCCCATCATGTTAATGACCTGTTTTCAATTAACAATTAATGAAGAGTCAAATGTTTATCCTGTTGTTTTTTATTTGTGCCAATAACATTTTCAGCAAGTTGTTACCTCTATCCCACATTACAAATTAGCTATTTCTTTTCATAGTTAAACGGCACAGTTTAAAGATGTGATAATGTATTCATTCATTATCTCCCTCTTTATCCTCTACTAGGGTCGCGGTGGGGTTCCCCATGCCCATCCAGGGGAGAACGTCTCGGGCGCTGGGCAGACAGACCCAGGACAGACACTCTCCATTTGGGGCAATTTTGAGAATTCAATTCACCTTGATCCATGCTTTTGGACTGTGGGAGGAAAACCGGAGAACCCGGAGGAAACCCACGCAGAAACGGGGAGAACATGGAAACTCCACCCAGATGGGGATTCGAACCGGGAATCCCTAGCGCCGAGAGGCGAACGTGCTAACAACTAAGCCACCGTGCCGCCTGATAATGTATTTTCTATTGAAATGAAAATATGTAATTTTAATCGAATTTGCAAATTATTGCATTCTTTTTTTATTTATTTTCAACAAAGCATTTCAAATTCATTTCATGATTAAGAATTGAAATATCAGTTGGCATTGACTGTGTGTACATATTGTCTGCTTAATTTGATAAGTGAATTTAATGGTTTAAGATATTACTATTTTATCGTGTGGTAGTTTATTTGGTTAATTTGTTAAATTATAATATGATTAGCAATTATGTTCTGCTGAGTACACGAGGGACGTTTTAGAGTAAAATAGAACTTCTTCAAATCTTTTGCAACATCGCCCCCCAATGGAAGAAGTGCTTTAACAACAATAGTCATCAGAGCGTGTTGTATTTTTTAAATGTTAACGTTAAGTAGATACAAAATCAATAAATAGCAGTGAATGTTTCGGAGTTTCTTATATGAAGAAAAACGAATTGCCTCGCTTTTTCATTGTAAAATCTTTGTTTGGTATAATTATTATTTTCACCAGTTAAAAAAAAAATCTTTACAAGGGGCTAATTGTAACAATGCCTATTTATAAAGCAAATACCAGCATCCACAAAATGGCCTATTAATAGTACTCCATGATTTATCCGTATGCCCACTAAGTGCTGTAACCTGGAAATGAAAATGTTGTGGTCCACTGTGTCGAAGGCAGCAGTTAGTTCATACAGCACAAGAATTACCTGATCCCCAGATGATCAAGAAGGCCAGGGTTTTTTTTTTAAACAGGGGATGCGATGCACAACGGGGCGGCACGGTGGCTTAGTGGTTAGCACATTCACCTCTCAGCACTAGGGATTCCCGGTTCAAATCCCAATCTGGGTGGAGTTTCCATGTTCTCCCCGTGTCTGCGTGGGTTTCCTCCGGATTCTCCGGTTTCCTCCCACAGTCCAAAAACACGGATCAAGTCAGTTGAGTTCTCCAAATTGCCCCATATAGAGTGTGTCTGTGTGCGTGTCTGTATGAGTGAGTGTGTGCCCAGCGATAGATTGGCGCCCTGTCCTGGGTGTATCTGTTCTCCCCTGGATGGTCATGGGAACCCCCCACGACCCTAATAGAGGATAAAGCAGATAATATACTCTACTTTGATGCTAGTAGAGCAGGGGTGCTCAATACGCCGATTGCGATCGACCGGTTGATGGCGAAACGATGTCAGGTAGATCGCGATGGAGGTTTGAGGAAAAAAAAGCGTTTATCACGTATTACCGCTTTTTTTTACAGCACAGTATCGGAAACGCTTATACACACACGCGCACATTCACACACAATGTGATTAATGAATCTGCGGGCTGCCCCCCCCCACCCCACCGTCTCTCACGCTGTTCCCAAAACTGGTATGTGGCCATTACATTACATTACATTTGGTCATTTAGCACGCTTTTATCCAAAGTGACTTCCAAGCTGAGCACAGGGTTCATCACAACATCCCTGGAGCAATGAGGGTTAAGGGTCTTGCTCAAGGACCCACATGGTTACTTTTAGTGGACCTGGGATTTGAACCCCCAACCTTCTGATTGATAGCCCAATGCCCTAACCACTGAGCTACCACGCCTCCGTGCCTAAATCCGAAGCACAGCCTCCCGAATCATCTACATTAATAGTTCCTGTTTGTGTTTTTACACTTTATTTGACTGACAAGATGAGTGAAGGACGAGTGAAGCTCAAAAAGAAGTAAAATGTTCCACTTTCATTTAGAGTGGGGGGGGGGGGGGGGGTGAATATTTTTTTACAATGTCAAACTCAAAATGCATTTGCTTTTATTAATGTTCATATTCTGTTTGGGGTGGCACAGTGGCTTACATTTACATTTAGGTCATTTAGCGGGCGCTTTTATCCAAAGCGACTTGTAAACATGGAACACAGGGTTAATCACAACATCCCTGGAGCAATGAGGGTTAAGGGCCTTGCTCAAAGACCCACACTGGTAACTTCAGTGGACCTGGGATTTGAACCCCCAATGTTCTGATTGATTAGTGGTGAGAACATGATGAGAACATTCTTAGTGGTTAGCATGTTCTCCTCTCAGCGCTAGGGATTCCCAGTTCGAATCCCAATCTGGGTGGAGTTTGCATGTTCTGCCCGTGTCCATGTGGCTTTCGTCCGGGTTCTCCGGTTTCAAGTTCAAGTATTTATTTATATAGCGCTTTTTACAACAGTACATTGTCACAAAGCAGCTTTACAGAATGAAAAGCCTTTAAACCCCCAAAGAGCAAGCCGAAGCGACAGTGGCAAGAAAAAACTCCCTTTTATGTTGTTATTCAAGGAAGAAACCTTGGGAGGACCAAGACTCAGTGGGGGACTCATCCTCCTTGAGCGGCCAGGCAACAACAACAGTGCAGGACAGCTATGTACAGATATTTAACAAATGGAAAACTATATCTGAGTTCATTAAGGGTGTCCTGCAGGACCGGCCAGTCCAATTAATATTCAGGTTCCATCCAGTATTCGTCAGCAGAGCCATGGATGAAGATCTCCAGGAAGCTGGTCACACCTCAAAAGAAACAGACAAGGAAGGCAGTTAGAGCTAATAATAAAGCACGGCATTTAATTAATAAGTAATTGATTGACACAGTGCAGCATGTGACTAGAGCTGACTAGAGCAGCATCACTGACTAGAGCAGCATAACTAAACGAGGCAGATACTGCAGACTCTACATAGTTGAGATGGCGCCCCGGAACAGCATCATTTCAGCGCCACACCCCCCCCATTAATGATGAGGTGGGTGAAGAGGTGAAACGCCAGCACACACTGATCGCAGATTACCACCCCAACACAGCCAAGCCTGAGATCTACATCTTTATCTACAGGGGATTATTTAAACGCAAGATTAAATAAATGTGTTTTTAATTTATTTTTAAAGATTAATAGTGATTCAGAATCACAAACAGTAACTTGAAGGCTATTCCAAAGGTTTCTTCCCACAGTCCAAAAACATGGATCAAGGTCAATTGATTTCTCCAAATTGCCCCATATGGAGTGTGTTTGTTTGTGTGAGTGTGCCCAGTGATAGATTGGCATCCTGTCCTGGGTGTATCTGCCCAGCGCCCGAAGTGTTCTCCCCTAGATGGGCATGGGGAACCCCCCGTGACCCTAATAGAGGATAAAGCAGAAGATAATGGATGGATGGATGGATGCTCTGTTTGGGGAAATGTGGGTTACAGAGATTGTTGTACATTTGTGCTGTATACTGTGTGTTTAACTAAAATCAGGTTTTCTTCATGCTATTTGCTGGAATGTGTTTAATAAAAGAGCAATTTTAACAGATTCGACAATACTAACATGATGTGTGTAAACAGGTTTCAATATAAAAGCCTAAAATATAAAGATTGACACCGGTAGATATCGATGACCTGTCCAATGGAAAAGTAGATCTCGGGCCAAAAAAGTGTGGGCACCCCTGTAGTAGAGGATTAAGCAGAAGATAATGAATGAATAAATAAAAAATATTTAGTTTGGTGAATAAAATATCTAAATATTGCAGAAGGATTCACACTGTACAAATAAAACACAGGATTTAATAAAAGAAGTTGTTAAGAATGTAAAAGAATGTAAACATTTACAAAATTGCATAATTTATAAACCTTCAGAAAATACATGAATTTATAGCTATTGTGCAGTTGGTAGTGTTAATGTTGCACAGCTTCAGAGTTTAAAAAACAATAAAAAATGAAAAAATACTTATTATAAGATGCATACATCAAAATCTACGTGATGTAAATGTCAAATCTAAATCAAAAGTTAAATCACTGAAGTCGTATCATTGTTTAGTTGGCACCATGCTAGTTATGCCCATGCTTGGTGTTATAAATAGTCTAAATATGACTTAAGGCAAAATTAATTGTTTTTATAAATTTTTTTAAATTATCAGGTTTACTTGTCCACTTTTACCCCTTGTACATTAATAGATTCTCTGAATTTTGAGACAAATGTAACACTAAAATTGCTACACTGTCTTTGTTGTTGTATAGGTACATTATCGTTTAAATTTGTGGGTATACTTAAGAAAGACAAAGTAATGCAACTATTATTGCCAATTATTGGCATAATGGCTTAGAGCTCCTTCTTTACCACAACGGACCGATATAAGGTCCACATCACTGCTGACCCCACGCTGATCCGTCTGTCAATCTCACGCTCCATCTTACCATCACTCGTGAACAAGACCCCGAGATACTTAAACTCCTCCACTTGAGGCAAGATCTGATCCCTGACCCAGAGAGGACTCTCTACCCTTTTCCGACTGAGAACCATGGCCTCAGATTTGGAGGTGCTGATTTTCATCCCGGCCGCTTCACACTCGGCTGCAAACCGATCCAGTAAGAGCTGAAGTTCGCAGCCTGATGATACTAACAGGACCACATCGTCTGCAAACAGCAGCAACATGATCCTCAGATCACCAAACTGGACACACTCCGTACCCTGGCTGTGCCTAGAAATTCTGTCCATATAAATTATGAACAGAACCGGTGACAAAGGACAGCCCTGACGGAGTCCAACCCTCACTGGAAACAATTCTGACTTACTGCCGGCCATGGGAACCAAGCTCCTGCTTTGCAAATACAGGGACTGAATGGCCTGTAGTAAGGAGCCATGTACCCCATACTCACGAAGCACCTCCCACAAAATACCCCGAGGGACACAGTCGAAAGCCTTCTCCAGATCCACAAAACACATGTAGACTGGTTGGGCAAATTCCCATGAACCCTCGAGGATCCTGGAGAGAGTGAAGAGCTGGTCCAGTGTTCCACGACCAGGACGAAAACCAAACTGCTCCTCATGGATCCGAGGTTCGACTATCAGTCGGACTCTCTTCTCCAGTACCCCTGCATAGACTTTGCCGGGGAGGCTGAGGAGTGTAATTCCCCTGTAGTTGGAACACACCCTCCGGTCCCACTTTTTAAAAAGAGGCACCACCACCCCCGTCTGCCAGTCCACAGGCACTGCCCCCGATGACCATGCAATGTTGAAAAGGCGCGTCAGCCAAGACTGCCCCACAACATCGAGCTTTGAGGAACTCCGGGCAGATCTCATCCTCCCCTGACGCCCTGCCACCAAGGAGCTCTCTGACTACCTTAGCGACTTCAGCCACAGTGATGGACAAGCCTCCTCCCGGGTCCTCTGACTCTGCCTCCTCTCTGGAGGGCATATTGGTGGGATTGAGAAGGTCCTTGAAGTATTCCTTCCACCGCCTAATGACGTCCCCAGTCGAAGTCAACAGTGCACCACCTCCACTATATACTGTGTTAGTGGCACACTGTTTTCCCCTCCTGAGTCGCCTGACCGTTTGCCAGAATCTTCTAGGAGCTGACCGAAAGTCACTTTCCAAGGTCTCACCGAACTCAGGTCCCATGCCCGGGTTTTTGCCTCCGCAACGCACGAAGCCGTAAATCGCTTGGCCTGTCGGTACCGGTCAGCTGCTTCTGGAGACCCACAAGCCAACCATGCCTGATACGACTCCTTCAGCTTGACGGCATCCCTTACACGGGGTTACCGCCACGACAGGCACCGACTACCTTGCGACCACAGCTCCTGTCCGCCGCCTCAACAATGGAGGAACGGAACATGGCCCATTCAGACTCAATGTCCCCCACCTCCCCTGGAATGTGGTTGAAGCTCTGATGGAGGTGAGAGTTGAACATCCGTCTGACGGGTTCTTCTGCCAGACGTTCCCAGCAAACCCTCACTATACGTTTAGGTCTGCCTGGTCTGACCGGCATCTTCCCCTGCCATCTGATCCAACTCACCACTCAAAAGAACAGAGTCCAGCCCCTCTCAAGGAGATTGGACCCAGAACCCGAGCTGGCTCCAGGGTGGGGCCCTGATAACCCAAAATCGGGCAGGGTACACGTGCGCTTTGAGTTTGTTTTCATAGGGGATTTCTTGGACCACTCTTTGTCTGGCCCGTGACCTATGGCCCGTTTTTATGTTAAAAGTATGAATTTACATTGTAATCATCAAAGAGGTCTTTGATGCCAGACGCACAATAAAACTGCTCATTTGTAATTGACAGGTGAAGCCAGGAAAGCAGGTGAGGGTAATGGATCTCACCTCAAAAACAGCACCAACAGATAGCAATTCATGTTCATTCATCAACAAAATATTCATGTGCTTATTAATGTCGATGTCTGCAGTTGCACCAGCCAGACAAATGCTGGTTTAAAGTTTAAATTAGATCAATATTTGGATCTGGCTAATTCTGTTTCCACTTCCTATTGTATCTGTGCATTTAACAACATCTTATTGGTCTAATCTCGGAGTCTGCTGGAGGTGAAAAGGGGCAGTGGATGTGAACTTTCTATGATCTGTTCTAATTAGCTTTGTGCTTATGCTTATTATAGGACCATTTTATTGTCCCGGATACATTCTTTGGCCTCTGTTTACCTTGTAAGTGGTATTTTCCAGACGGAGAAGTCCTACTTTCTGATTAAGTGCAGTATTCTGGCAAGAGGCAAATCCTGTGGTGCTTATTACAAGACATTCTGGCATGGACTCAGTAAGTCCCTTCCCATTAGTTCAATGATTTTATATTTGCAACAGGTTAGTAGTGGTTGCTGTTCATTCTTATATTTAACATGAACTTTAAACCAGGAAAGCAAACAATAACTTGCAGCACTAACCAAAATAAAACAATAATGTACAATAGGGCATGCATTATTTTGAATAAATCACGGAAAGAGGTGTAATTAGGCATGACACATAGTGGAGTACAGTTACACCTCTTTCCCATGATTTATTTACAATAATGCTCAACCTCAAGTGCTTTATTGGTTTTATAAAATGCTTACAAACATGCTATATTAAAAAAAAGGTTTGTTTCATAAATGCATTTGTTAAAAGCATAAGCGTTAATAAACTGTTCTTCCGCCATTTAATCTAGTTTTTTAACTGTTTCTCTAACAATTAAATACTGACGTCTAATGTGTGCATACAGAACACAGTTTATAAAAAAAATTAAAAAAAAACATAGAAAAAGTTTATTGTACATCACACATTGATACAAATGTGAAGTGGTCAGACGTGTGTGTTATTGTCAACAATGTAACAGCTAGACAAATGGTTTGGCCAATCAGATTGAAGAAGCCAATCAGATATACAATATAGCGGTCTTGCAACTAACTAAGTCTTTTAAAATTGCATTCTTTGAAGCAAGGACCAATGTACCACCTACATCATCAGTGGGGTTAATTGCATTATAGTATTTATTATACTTACATTTACACTTAGATACTTTTATCCATTGCGAGGTACGAATGAGAGAATATTTGACCAACCATTACTTGCATTATAAGCATTTATATAATTTCTCTATATGGTGTAAAAGAATTCATAATCCCACTGAAATGCTGCCATGATGAGTTTAATGCCAACATTATCTTGGAGACACAAAAGTTCCAGTTTTTAAATCAAGAATCAGTGATTTGGGCTATTTAAGTTGATTAGGTTTGTTTGGGAGTCTTTTTAACATTTTATATGTGTGTGTGTGTGTGTGTGTGTGTGAACTGGGTTTGGTAATGGGTCAACAGAATTATCTAGAAACACCTAAAAAGTTGAGTATCAAAACTTGTTTCCAATTTGAATCAAGTTTAAAAATACAGATAATAATATTTAATAAGTAAATAAAAAGTTAGGGAATAATTGAACTGTGGGCTAGAGAAAAGACAAGAAAATCAAACGGTGGTTATGAAGTTGTAATCTGGTATGGTGTAAATTATTGCACATGAAAATGTGCAAAACAATAAAAATGACATGAATCACTTATTTGGAAAATATGAGCTTAATATTAATAAACTGAATTTTTTAAGCATTTACTCACCTGGCTGCTTTGATGATTGTCAACAGGAAATAGTTAAATTGGTTGCAAACATCTAAACATAGAGGGTCTCTGTATTACTGATCCCCAACAGAAGGATAAACACATCAATTGCTCGTCTTCATTGCTGTTGCTCTGGTTGGATTTATCTGGTTGTGTAGTAATAGTTATAATCTAAAAAATATGTAGTTATTGTAGACTGACCAACACGGTCACAACCACCAGTTAATAAAAGTTTATTTATGCATCCAGGGTTAATTTATCCTTCAAGAATCATTCTTGCACTTTGTGGCAGACCAGCATTGAAGTTGAATTACTTGGCCTAGATCCACCAAACAGGATTGGATTAAAAAGTCATTCATTATTAATTTAGAACAAAGATAATGACTTGCTGAATGTTTAATGGCTGAAATGCAAGGGTGAGCTTAAAACCTTTAGGGACTTCAGGATCCATCAGTAACTATACTGCTGTTAATGCTTTTACTGTAGTATTACATAACTGTTAAAATAAAAATGTACCTTTTTATGTAGCATTAAGCAGATATTAAGGAGCAGTTCAGAAGGTCACTAAACAACAGCAAAATTGTCAATATATGTAGTTTTGAAAAGATTAATTGTTTCTAACATTTTATTTCTGTTAAAAATATTCAACTGTTCATAGAAATAGTTTCATTATTATTTTTTTTCATTGACTGATTGGTTGTCTGTCATAATGCAGTGTTGTACACTAAAACCTGAGCTGGTCAACTTCTGACTTTTTGCTGGGTTGGTGTATCTTATATCACTTGGGTATTGGCTTTCTTCAGAGTCATTTGATACCTAGCCTTTATAGCTAAAGCCAGGCAACAAAAGTCACTTGCATGAGGAACCAAGCACACGTCTGGTAACAAAAACAAAAGTGGACAATGACTTTTATTGCCAAGACATTTTATGATCTCCGTGCTACCACCCTGGAGGGAGAAAATATAGATTTTAATATATTTCGTGGAAGAGTGGTGCTTATTGAGAATGTAGCATCACTATGAGGCACTACAACGCGGGACTACAGCCAGCTCAATGAACTTCAGAGCAGGTACCCCCACCGGCTGGTGGTCCTGGCTTTTCCCTGCAACCAGTTTGGCTACCAGGTTAGTGGACCTACTGTATAATTGTATTTGTTGCAGTGGTTTACCATCATGCTCTTGTAGACCTGTACCTGAATAATATTTAAACCCTAATAACACTAACAGATGTCTTCTAATTTAAAAAGTAAATTGATATATTCTTTGGGATATAGCGCTTCTTAAGTTTTTCTCTACAGCGTTATTTAAGTAGTTTTACAAAAACTGATTACTAGAACTACATTGGGATAAAGGATTAATCTGCAAAGGCCCAACCTAGCAGGTGGTTTTCATGTATGAGACTTTTTAAAAACAAGACAAATTGGTTAAAAAAAGATTTTCCAAAGCTGCTTCTAAATTAGCTTGAAACCCACACTAGTGGACCAGAAGTCCACAATAACCCTTCATAAACAACAAAAAATTCAGAATTACCTACACTATTAATCATAAAGCAGTTAAGTGGTGTTTCAGCTGTTTTCTGGGAAACATTCATTCACGTACACAAAAAATGCCAGAAGGGGAATCAAACGAGTGTATCAAAAATATATTTAAGTGATAATCATTCAGTATCTTCTGATTAATCCTCTACTAGGGTTGCATGGGGGTTCCCCATGCCCATCCAACTGAGAAAGTTTTGGACGCTGGGCAGATACACCCAAGACAGGGTGCCAATCTATATCTGGACACATAAAAAAACACACTATATGAGAATTTTAGAGCATTCAAATTACATTGAATCCATGGGAGGAAACCGGAGAACCCAAAGGAAACCCACACAGACAAGGGGAGAACATAGAAACACCATCCAGATTGGGATTCGAACCTGGATCCCCAGGGCTGAGAGGCAAACGTGCTAAACATTATGCCACAGTGTCGCCCAAGTGATAATCAAACTGTGCATTTTAGTTCTTGATACAACGACAGTTACAATTTAATTTTACAATTGTGTTAACTTCCACAATTTTTTTTCTAGGAAAACTGCACAAATGCAGAGATCCTAAACTCCTTGAAGCATGTACGGCCAGGTGGAGGTTATGAGCCTGCTTTCACTATATTTCAGAAGTGTGAGGTGAACGGGTCAAATACTCACCCTGTCTTCGCATACTTGAAAGATAAACTTCCTTATCCAGATGATGATCCAGTCTCTCTGATACAGGACCCCAAGTTTCTAGTGTGGAGCCCCATCAGTCGAAATGATGTCTCGTGGAATTTTGAAAAATTTCTCATCGGACCTGAAGGCGAACCCTTCAAGAGATACAGTAAAACCTTCCAAACTATTAGTGTAGAACCAGACATTCAGAGGTTATTAAAGTTAACGAAAAACTAACCAAATAAGAACTTATTTAAAGATAAAATGTAATTTAAATCAAGATCTTTTTATTTACCGTCTGTGGGTACCACTTTAGCGTTCTCTACCCTCTCTTATTTTACTAAATGACGGGGATGCTTTAAACTACTCAGGCGAGCATTTTAACCAGGATGCTGTAACTATAAAAGATGTGTAGAGGACAATAAAACTGCTTTAAGCGTTAATAAAAGATCAAAATCACTAAAACTAAATTTTGTGACTGCATTTTGTTAACACATTTGAGTATCTGTACACTTACGACAGCTATGCTTGTGTTGCTGTTTGAAGCAGGTTTTACTTGTACTCCCATAACACCTGTTCTACCTGCAAGCGAGTATGTTCCAATCCAGGGGCGTACATCGCGAACACGGTGAGAGGTTCCTTTTTTCAGAGGAACCCGTTTCAGAGCGTGAGGTCTGAAATGACGCATGTCTTTGACCTCCCTGATGTCACTGTATTAAACATTCATTATCATATGCTTAATCCTCTACTAAGGTAAGGCCCATCCAGGGGAGAATGTTTCGGGTGCTGGGTAAATACACCCCGGACAATCAATCACTGGGCACACTCACTCAAACAAACACACACTATATGGGGCAGTTTAGAGCATTCAATTTACCTTGAAACCATGTTTTTGGACTGTGGGAGGAAACCAGAGAAGGACACGTGGAGAACCCAAGGACACAGGGAGAACATGGAAACTCCACCCCAATTGGGATTTGAAACCTGGACTCCCCAGCACTGAAAGGTAAACATGTACAACATCCAAACAATTTAGCACAACTCGCTTATGAATTTGTGTCTCGTATGGAATTATAAACATTTCTTTTAAATCCATCTTCTACTCCACATCATCCTGAGAATTATTTACATCTAACTGAACCACATGGACACGTCTACCCATAACAGTTAGGTATTAAGTCATTAAAAATTCACACAAAACGTACATTTTTAAATATTTTAAAAGAAAATGACGTTTAAGACTGTCAATTAAAATTATTAAGCCTGACAGAAAAAATCTAGACAAAGTTCAAAGTTTATGCAAAATTTTTAGACAACATACCTTCTTTAACTTGGTATATTAATGAATGATTTAGTTTGATTAATCCAAACATTTATGGCATTTTCAAAACTGGTGATGAGACAAAGATACATAGCAAACTCGAAATTGCACTATTGTCCCAAAAGTTATTTTATTTAAAGAACATTTATCTGAGATTGAACTACATAGAGCTATTGGGCTCTATCATATACTATATAAAGTATTATGCTTGAGTGTTTTTCCCTGTATGTTAAAGTTTACTCCTCCTTGGATCACTACCTTATTGTGGTGGAGGGGTTTGCATGCGTGAATTTCTCCCAAAGCAAATTGGTGACTGGTTGGACAAAGAGTGGTCCACACAGCTTCAGATGTACCTGAGGTGTGCGATAACGTGCATATGTTGATGGCTTATATTAGGCGATTGGTGTTCACAAATGGCAAAGCTGCTGGAGACTTCCTAAAGTATGTACACTTACTGTATAATCTACAACACAATTCTTTCTTATTGCTACAGCAGATGATTACTTTGATGTTTAACATCTGGACAGTATCATTTCCTGACAGGAACAGTTATAAGCAAAAGTCAGTCTGTACATGTATCAGTGTTATAACCACCAAAACTACATCAGTTACTATATTACTACACTGCTGTGAATCATCCTCAATAATCACAAATGTGTGTATATCGTGTAATATATATATATATATATATATATATATATATATATATATATATATATATATATATATATATATATGCTCTCAAAGTTGCATATAGAAAGATCTTTGAGTAAAGGCAAAGCAACACACATTGTACCCCTAGCAGTATAAAATATCATTACTGATGAGATACAGAAGCAAGTCTGTAGTTAATCTAGGTTTAAATGGAAATGACACTCAAGGAAACTCAAACCAGATTGAAAAAATAAATGTAGACAGGTGGTGCAGTTCTGTAAAAATCCCCATCAGGTTCTACACAACCACACATGATTGAGTTAAAGATAAAATAGTTTTATTTAGGTCTCAGAGTAATGATACGCCTTAACTTGCAAGACAACTGTTGGCAGTATGTACAACATACCTGTATTTTCCATGGAATGGAATAAAAGCGCTATCTATTTCATACACACTTAAAATAAATTGAAAAAAACAAACCATAACAAAAACCTTCTGATACAGGCATATCTGCAGAGAAGGTTAAGTAGAGACATTAAAAATAATACAGTGCCACACACTACATACCAAAATGAACAAACTTACCTGTTTTTTTTCTCTTTAAAAAAGTGATTGAACTGCACTGTGAAACATTCAAAATTATGAAGGGAATTTAATCTATATTAAAAGTCCTCTTGTGAAAGAGAAGAGTAAAAATCTAAGTTGCAAAATTTAGGATATGCAACAGTTGAGGCCATCAACAAGTATAATCCCCTCCCCCCGAGAAAAATGCCAATACAGCCTCAGTAGCCTATCAATTTAAATTCAACAACAGAATTTCTTCCAGATACAGGAAGCAACTTTTCCATATCAGAGAGGTGGATAACATAGCATCTTTTAAAAAAAAGCACCATCATTTTTGTGGAGAAAGTACAAATATTACAAAGGTAAACTCTTTTTAATGACCGTTTCTCTCCTCACATTTCATTACATTAGGGAAACTGTACACGGCTGCTGCTTCATTTTCTTTGTTGCACTATGTGAGCGGTTGTAAAATGTATTGCAGTTGAAAACTGCAGAGCTGCCATGACATGATAAATTAGGTCATTGATACACATGCAGAGGCGTCAGTGGTGTGAAGTACCAGCCTTTTCAGAACTCTACCTCACATTTCTGAACAGAAGAGACGGGAGCAAAAAAACAGGTTGTTGAAGGTTGTAATGGGGAGGATGGAGGGCAAAGTCTGATGGGTAGAATGGATACACTTAGCTAGGCTCCGCACGCAGCTTCTTATTGTTGGGTGGCTTCTCATGTTCAGACTCGGAGCTGGAGTCAGAACCGCCGTCAAAAGCTGACACGGCACTGCCTTTTGGGTTGGTGTACAAGCTGCTGTCTGAGGAGTAGCTGGCCTGCAGCTGCACGTTCCCCTTGGCTTTCTCAAGTGCACGGACTAGTGCCGGGACAAACAGAAGACATGCTAAGGTTTTTAGATTCAATTTTTTCAAAGAGCATTTATATAAAAACAGTGTCATTTTTGTCTTTTTTATTTAAATAAGTTAAGACCGAGCCAGTTTCAGAAAAACAAAAAGAAAACAAAGTTTAACACATATGTTTGTATTTTCAGAATCTACAGGTATCATCAAAACATGCTGTATCTCATTAACAACTGGAAATTAAATATGCGATAATGACATCGTGTTTGGAACATGCCAAATCAAACTGATATTCTACTGACCTGTAGTAATAATTACTTATTCGTTGCGTGAAATGGAATACCATTTCTTTTTAATATTTTGGTGGATTTAGTATTTAAATATTCATGAACTCAAGACTAAATATTATTTCAAATTATGTTTTGCTAATTATTTTTATTTGACTACATTCTTATGAAGCTGGTCACAATTATTAAATCATAACAGCATCATTTGAATTTCTGAGATCTGTTTTCAGCAGGAATGTATCAAAATGCAAATTTTTGCTTAAGACCAAACCAAGCAAATTGAAACGTACCAAAACACATTTGTCAATAATTCATTTCGCCAAGTTTTTGTTAGTGGATAAATTAAAAAGGGTAAATATGTTTGTTCTTGATTTTCAAAGGGAAAAAAACTTTCTATGTAAAAATATTTATTGAACACTGAACATTTTAATATCTCGGCAGGCAAACCAACAAAACTAGTTATGACTTCATATTAATTTTTATTCATTCGTTATCTTCCGCTTTTATCATCTACTAGGGTCGTGGGGGGGGGGGGGGGGGTTCCCCATGCCCATCCAGGGGAGAAAATCTCGGGCACTGGGCAGATACACCCAGGACAGGGTGCCAATCTATCACTGGGCACACACTCACTCACACAAACACACTCTATATGGGGAAATTTGGAGAATTCAATTGACTTGATCCATGTTTTTAAACTGTGGGAGGAAACTGGAGAACCTGGAGGAAACCCACGCGGACACGGGGAGAACATGGAAACTCCACCTAGATTGGGATTTGAACCGGGAATCCCTAGCACTGAGTGGTGAACGTGCTAACCACTAAGCCACTGTGCCGCGTTAATTTTTATTATGAACTTTGTTGTGAAGTTTGCAATCTACCCCAAATAAATAAAAATTACAAATATATAAATAATTCATGAAAAATATTTCTGTATTACTTTCATTTATTAATTGTTTTTGATAATGTATTGACATGTTTGTGTTAATGCCATAAAACTTGAACTTAAATCTCCACTTCACTGTTTGAAATTTATGGTCCTTTTAAAAATGTGTACAACATTGTTCAATTATTACATAATATATACGACTATAAAAATGCAATTAGTCATCTTGAAAACAGTTATCTGTATGACCATTAGTTGACAGCAATATCATATTCAAAACAGCCCTAGATTGTCACACAGCTGCATTTAGATCCAAAACCTTTTACAAAGTTTACAAACATTACTCTATTGTACATTTACATTTAGCAGACGCTTTTATCCAAAGCGACTTACACTTGAGAACACCACACATCAAGTTCTCCTTTAACTAGGTGCTGGTAGGTTTTCCTGGTTTGTCCAATTTGGCATCGTGTGTAAATGGTTTGGCTTAAATGGTACATTTGGTGATCATTTGGTTTATCTTCATTGTGCATTTCATGAAGATAGTTATTGGCTTAAACATTCCATATGTTTTGCCATTTTCTTTTAATGTTAGAGTGTACCATTGGTTTCAGCTTAGTTGCTGAAATATTGATGCTTGTCAATTTTTGTGCTTGTAATTACATAGTTATAATTAAAAAAAAATACTTACAAAAAAGCATTGACAACTAAATACTCAAAGACTAATCAAAATTTGAGAATGACTTACCCTGTTGCTCCAATACAGCATTTTGTTTCTTTAGATCATCAATATCCTGCTGGTGTGTGTGGTTCTTGCGGCGCATGTACTGAATGTACTCTGTAGCTTTGTCTAGAATCTGAGCTCGGGATGCCTGTGAAACAGTTTTGTAAAAAAATAACTTGAATTATGATTATGTTTCATCACTAAACCTATTGTAAACAACTCTTAGATTTTTGGAGTTGTAAATTGTACACATGATATATGATCTTATGGAAGCCCGTTTCCACCACTAAGAGGGGAAAAATAAAAAATAAAAAAAAGAATTCTGACTTTTTATCTCAGAATTCTGACTTTTTAATCACAGAATTCTGACTTCGTAAGTCAGAATTCTAACTTTTCATCTCAGAATTCTGACTTTTAAACTCAGAATTTTGATTTATTTATCTCAGAATTCTGACTTTATATGTCGCAAATCTGACTTTATTTCATACCGGACTGCGCATGCGTGTGACAGGCTCATAGCTCATATATACATATACATGTGGCATGCAAAAAAGGCTGCTTGTGGTTTGGTTGTACATCATTGTGCTTAAATAATTCCATGGTATATACCTTAATTCACTTTTATTTTAATTAAATCTAATTAAACACAGGGTTGGCCATAAAGCACACCTGAAGGCAATGAGGGTTAAGGGCCTTGCTCAAGGACCCACACTGGTAACATCAGTGGATTTTGTATTTGAAATCACAACCTTCTAATTAATAGCCCAACACCCTAATAAATGGGGAATAAACCCAGGATCTTTGGTTTACACGACCAAGACCTCACCACTTGCCTACCATCCATGCCCAAATGACTAAGATCAATCTGAATCTGAACTGTTGATAAAATTGTCCCCCACATCAATGTTCAGGTGTCAAAGCTTTTAGGAAAAAAATTGATTCAGAATATAAAATGTTTCTCAACCTTCTCTCCTTGTAGAGCAGGTACAGAATCACGTAAACTGTGAAAGCTGTCTTTTATATGGTCTCTGCGTTTGCGCTCCAGTGCATTGTGGTGTGCCCGTTTATCTGCCTGTAATTAAAAAACACAAACATTACTAAATCCTAATTTTTAAAAAATAAAATATACATCAAATTTAATCATATACGCACATCATGAACATTTTTACTGAGCTGTCACAAGCCCTCATGATTCTCTGCTTATGCATACATTAAAAAAAAATCTATGAGGTAACATGATAAAATAATAAATCAGTGGGAAATGGACATGTCCAAATTATATCTGTGGACATTGGGCCCTCAGACCATAATCATGGAGACGGTTTCTGGTGGAGGTAGCGGTCCTGCTGCTGGGTTGTTGCCCTCCTACACGTCTCTTGGTGTACTGGCCTGTCTCCTGGTAGCGCCTCCAGTCTCTGGACACTACGCTGACAGACACAGCAAACCATCTTTCCACAGCTCGCATTGATGTGCCATCCTGTATGAGCTGCACTACCTTAGCCACTTGTGTGGGTTATAGAGTCTGTCTCATGCTACCACAAGTGTGAAAGCACCACCAACATTCAAAAGTGACCAAAACAACAGCCAGAAAGCACTGGTACTGAGAAGTGATCTGTGGTCCACCTGCAGAACCACTCCTTTATTGAGTGTGTCTTGCTAATTGCCAATAATTTCCACCTGTTGTCTATGCCATTTGCACAACAGCATGTGGAATTGATTGTCAGTGTTGCTCCCTAAGTTGACAGTTTGATTTCACAGAAGTCACACCATGAATATACATTATGAAATCTTGAACACATACACTTGTAAATATAATTTCTAGCAACCATACAAATAGCTTAAGAAATATTTTGATTGGATGCTGTTATGGCTTTTGAAACACCATGTTAAGCCATTTTTGCAGTGGTGACATTACTGACAATAATGCATTCACATTTGTATCAATGCATGATACACATTACTTTAAACGATGCATTATAAATTGTACTACAGATTACGTCTTGTGATTTAGTCACAATAATGTATGCCCTCCAATGCCTCATTGTTTCATTATACAATGTATGTAATAAAATATATATATATACTTTAATAGGCAAGTAAATAAAAATACCTAACAAGTCTTTTTGTTTTTCAATACCAAACAAGTCTTTTTGTTTTTCAATACCAAACAAGTCTTTTTGTTTTTCAATACCAAACAAGTCTTTTTGTTTTTAAATACCAAACAAGTCTTTTTGTTTTTAAATACCAAACAAGTCTTTCTGTTTTTAAATACCAAACAAGTCTTTCTGTTTTTTACTTCGAATAGAGGGTTGCTTTCGTTTTTTTTTAACTTTTAATTCAAATATAAATAAGCAATGAAGAATATGGTACAGCACTAAAGCAACCACATTTTCTGTTTATAAAACGACATTATAAACATGTTTAATAACTAAAGTTTAGGAAGATATTTTGTGGCTGCATATGCTTCGTATAGATATTGTTTTAAGCCAAGCACAAGAAAAGAAAACAAGAATGAGCGTGCTGTTTACATCTCATACACTACTTTGGTAAATGCAAATTGAAAGTTTTCAACAGCGAGCTTGTAATTTACACTTGTCTGGCACAAACACCAGCCTGACAGACAGAAACCTCTCTGCTATGGTGCTTAACGTCAAGCTAGCACTCAGAGCTTCACACATGATCCACATTAAGTAATACCAGATCAATGAAGTTTTAAACCCAGTTATTGTAAATCGTGGCGTGATTTAATTTGCCATTACAGTTAGTGGCAGTGTAAATACACCAGTAAATCCGAAGAAAATGATTAGTTAGCAAAAGCGCTACGTACCACTGGGTGAAACCTCGACGACTCTTCCTGGAATGAGAAAAGCCAATTAACCGAATGATAAGACACACACTGCTGAAACAAGAACCCTGTGTATAATACATAAACATCTAAATGTCCAGAGTCTAAAGGAAGCAGAGTCGTGTACAGCGTAGCTAGCAGCTAACCTGGTAGCTTTCTGTAAGCACGTTAAGCACGTCACGCACAAATTACACACAAATCAAGCAAACTGTCACCCCTTCAACCCTTCACAGTGCGCCGGTGCCACCTACATCACTGTCCACTTCGATGTCATCGTTATCACTCATTCTCTGACGGAAAGAAGGTGAACTCGGAGTTGTTAAACAAACCGGACGCCAAACAGCAGCCAGCCTCCAGCGGCAGGAGAGAAGCACTCGCGTAGACGTGTACACGTGACTCTGGAGTGGCGGGAGTGCGTCAAGTGCGCACGCGCGACGGCGTAAACATCAGCCATAGTCCAAAATACTTAAAGGGAAATATTGGATATTTTGGAACAAGACATTCATTCAGGGTGGCACGGTGGCTTAGTGGTTAGCACGTTCGCCTCTCAACGCTAGGGATTCCAGGTTCGAATCCTAATCTGGGTGGAGTTTCCATGTTGCCCACGTGGGTTTCCTCCGGGTTCTCCGGTTTCCTCCCACAACATGGATCAAGATCAATTGAGTTCTTCATTCATTCATTCATTCATTCATTATCTCCCGCTTTATCCTCTATTAGGGTCGCGGTGGGGTTCCCCATGCCCATCCAGGGGAGAACGTCTCGGGCGCTGGGCAGATACACCCAGGACAGGGCGCCAATCCATCGCTGGGTACACACTCACACACTCAAACACACTCTATATGGGGCAATTTAGAGAACTCAATTAACTTGATCCATGTTTTTGGACTGTGGGAGGAAACCGGAGAACCCGGAGGAAACCCACGCGGACACGGGGAGAACATGGAAACTCCACCCAGATGGGGATTCGAACCGGGAATCCTTAGCGCTGAGAGGCGAACGTGCTAACCACTAAGCCACCGTGCAGCTTGAGTTCTTCAAATTACCCCAAATAGATTGTGTCTGTCTGAGTGTGTGCCCAGCTATAGATTGGCACCCTGTCCTGGGTGTATCTGACCAGCGCCCGAAACGTTCTCCCCTGGATGGGCATGGGGACCCCCCCCACGACCCTAGTAGAGGATAAAGCGGTAGATAATGGATGGATGGACATTCATTCATTCGTTCATTATCTTTACTAGGGTTGCTTGGGGTTCCAGGAGAGAATCATCCAGGGCAGAACCTTGGTCAGATACACTCAGGACACTGCGCTAATCTATCGCTGGGTTAGATTCACCTACACGGATACATACACAAACACACACTATATGGGACAATTTAGAGCATTCAGTTTACCTTGAAGGGCGTCACGGTGGCTTAGTGGTTAGCATGTTCTCCTCTCAGCGCTGAGGATTTCAGGTTTGAATTCCAAACTGGGTGGAGTTTCCATGTTCTCCCCGTTTCCGCATGGGTCACAGTCAGAAAACATGGATTTAAGGTACATTGAATGTGATAGATTGGCACCCTGTCCTGGGTGTATCTGCCCAGCACCCAAAATATTCTCCCCTCAATGGGCATGGAGAACTCCCTCCCCCCCACACACATACACACACAACTCTAGTAGTAAGGAAGATAATTAATAATAAAGGAATAAGTGGAAGATAATTAATAAATTTACCTTGAATCAATGTTTTTGGAATCCGGAGGAAACCCACATGGACACTGGGAGAACATGGAAACTTCATCCAGATTGAGATTTGAACCTGGAATCTGGTTGTGAACATGCTAACCTCTTAGCAACAGTGCTGCCCTGCAAGCAAGACACTATTAAAAATGTTTTAACACACTTATTTTTTGCTTATTTTGTAAATAAATATTTTTTAAAAACCATCCAGGGGAGGATGCTTTGGGCGCTGGGCAGATATACTTAGGACAAGATGCCAATCTATCACTGGGCACACACACACACACATTTTAAAGCATTCAATTTACCTTGAATCCATGTTTTTGGACTGTGGGAGGATAGTCCAAAACAACAAACCTAACGACAAACCTAGACACAATAAGCACTGAATACAATATTTGCCAGACCCAAATTAACATTTCAGTTCAACGTTTTGGACACAGAAATTAACATGTACAAGACTTTTTTTTCTCTATTTATTGGTGCTGCAGCTTGGCTCAGGACTTCTTAATATTATATTTAAGAAACACTAACCCAGTTGTTGTGTAAAGAAATGTCCTCAGACTTTTAGATAATGAAGGAAAAAGATCTGCCAGGAGAATTCAGGATTTAGAAAAAGTAATAGTGCTGATGTAAATGATGAAGGGCTTGCATTTACATACAGTTTACAGGAGCAGTGTTCACCTACATTTATAAATCCATATGACGATATTTCGAATTGAATGTGATATTAATATTTGTTTGCAGCTTAACAGTTTTTTACTTTGCAGTAAGGTGTTTGTAGCTGAAATGACTTGTACACCTTTTTTACATAAGCATAACAATCCAAAAATATTTAAAAGGCAATTATTTAATTTATGTAAGCGAAATTTACCCCCAAATAACCTGGGCATACACATACATTTACAACTTTGTAACTATTTTTTAAAATCAGAATAAATATACACGTCCATCAAGCAGCTACTAGATGGAGACAAAGACCAGAAAATGACTATAGAGTTAAGACGACTAAACAACAAATGAATTACTTTACTACTAATAGGGGGCGCACTGGAGCAACTGTAAAATCATGTCCCCTGTTATTTGCAATGATTTGCACGTAACAGCCCTTTAATATCAAGTTTATTTTTTAAAACCATAATAAAGTCAATCCTGAGCATGAACATTGCAGACACACTTTTACTTTTACACATCTACAAACATAAAGCTAAAAAAATGTTTTATTGCTTTCTTAATCGTGTATTTCGCTCTATCACCTGTGATCTCTTAGGTAAACCTAAATACTGACAAATTACAGAAAATGTAAGACGATAATAATTTATACTGTATATTTATCAGGGTCTTCACAGTTTATGGTTTCCAGCAAGAAAGAACCATAATGTAATGCATGTACATTCAAATAATGCCTCTAAGTGTTCCTTTTATTTTACTATTTGTACTGTTTGTACTACTTTAAAATTAACTCTTCAGAACAGTACTCTCACACATGACTGTAACCTTCTAAAGACAAAGCAACAAGTACACAAAAAGCTTCCCCACCACCTACACCCACTGAAATTTAAACAAAAGCTGTCAGCACTCATCAGCACATGCTCAGATGATACCTTATACAAACCTATGCCCCTCTTTTAACCAAAGAACACTCAAAGACACAAGTGCAGGTTCCACTGATTGCATAAACATGCTTCTCTGCCACATATGTCCACAACTGCGAAACACAGTCCCTCTTACTGACACAAATAGACATTTTTTAATATGACAGACACTAGTTTTTAGATGTTAGTTATGTCACAATTTAAGACAGACAGACTGTAAATGTTAAATGCTAGTTAGCTGTGTTCAATCACTGGGATGACTAGTGGGTGTGTGGGCACCCAGTTTTACATAAAACAGTGAACTAACAGTTTTCCAACATGTTTATATATTGTATCACGGCTTGAACAAAGTACATTTCTAAGGACCTTGAAAGGTAAGTTGTTGATGCTCTCAGGCTCAAAATGTTTGGAAATTGATCTCTGGGGTTTAGACTAAACCAGTCTATTAATCCTTTTTCAGTCCATTAAGGAGTAATTGCCCAAAACAGACATAGGTGTAGAATAGCCCATGAGGGCACAAAAGAACTTGAGGTAAGTTCTAAGCAACTAAAGGGAAACATTTGCTTCTGAAATTTATAGGCCCTTCATCAGGAGATAATCGGACACTAATGTTGTGCACAATAAGGTTGCGAGGAGAAAGCCACTGGTCTTCAAAAAAGAAAAAACCTGCACTTTTTTAGTTGACAAAAGTCTCATGAACAAAACAGAAGGCTGTAATACAGACAGATATAACCAAAATAAATATTTTTGCTTTAAATGTTTAGTACTATAATTAGATGGTGATGGGCCATCAGGGCCTTCAGAGCCTTCTCTGAAGGCGTAAAAATATATGAATTACTGATGTTAATTATATTCTGTCCATGAATACTAATTAGGTCTGTCTGATTCCTTTCGTAACAATTCCCTTGGATAACGTTTCAGCATAATTGGTTGACAGACTTAAAACTTATTACAGAAATACAACTCAACTTTCGGCACAAACTATGATGGAAATAAAAAATGACTTCTTAATGGAATTAATTAAACTCTTTTTAAGGAAATGTTAAGAGTCTACACTTCCATGTCACTCTGTCCCCTCATTAATCAATCATCCTCACCTGCAATCATCATCTCCTGGCAGCCTTTATAAACCCTTTGTTTCCTCCACTCCAGCGCCAGAGAATTGTTTTTCCAAGCCACACGGCATTTATCATTCCCAGGTCCTCGATGGAATGTGTTTCTTATATGCTACTTACTGTTTGCCTTCTCTCCTCAGTGTCTCCCAGTTGCCGCTCATTTTTCTCCTGGTCCAGGCTTCTAAAGCCACATCTATTGTCTTGTTACTGCCATTGCTCTCTTACCTATATGACTGCCTTGTTTCAATAAATCTCCTTGCATTCTATCTGACATAAGTTGTGTTTGAAACCTGGTTCCTAATTACACACCCTAATATATTTTGTGTATGAATAATCAGGATTTAATTAGAATTTTTGGTGAGTGTTTTATTCCTAAATAATATATTTTTATGAGGTTATTGGTGGTAATTTTTATATTTGGCTCCATTATTGTAACAAGGTTTGGGGATACAAATAAGGACCTGAGACAATTTATTCAAGCACAGATGATTGCTGATGGTCTCTACTACCAATTCCCAGCATAATTTAGTCCTCTATACTCCTGTCAAGCCAGCTGGTAGGGTATCCTATGTTCTTTATTTCCACTCACATGTCTTGATTCACTTGGAATGCCAATAGATGTGAGCTGGAGCCATGCATCCCTGCTGAAGTATATACCAAAAAAAAAAGCCTGTATTTGGCTTTGTTGCGATCATCCTTGGGTTTTGGCACCAAAACTGTGACATGGCAGGACTCCATATCAAATGGAAACAAGATTATACACAGAAACGAGATTATTATTAGATTGCATTAACACCACATTTAAATACCGCCATTCGGGCTTTGCCATTCCCTGTTGCATGTCTTGCCTTAGACTTTACAAGCAGCACACTGTTTATTTGCAGAACACCTTCCTCAGGTGCATTGATTACCATCCATTGTCTTCATCTTTACGATCTGCTTTTTCCCCAACATCATGTGTTCCTACTTTCTATTTTCCTGCCATATATATATTTTAGGACTACTACTTCTACTCTAAAAATATATCTCTTTGGATTAGAGTTATTGTAATGCTGAATAAGAGGTCTTCCCAATAACATAAGAATTGTCATGTACTACCTTATTCATTTTCCACTTAGTCCTCTACTAGGGTCATGGATGCCGGGCAGATTCACCCAGGGCAGTGCACCAATATATTGCTGGGCACACACACACTATATGGGTCAATTTAGAGCATTAAATTTACCTTAAATCTATGTTTTTGGATGGTGGGAGGAAACGAGACACAGGGAGAACATGGAAACTTCACCACAAGTTTGGATTTGAACCTGGAATCCCCAGCCCTGAGCAGCGAATGTGCTAACCACTGTGTCATCCTCATATACTACTTGTCATTAGCAAAGCTATTAACTCTATTTCCACTGATATTCCTGCCCTAATCAAAGCATTAGATAAGATATTTTCAAGTTTTAATGTTTAATAAAAACACCAAAAAAATGTATTATATTGGCTATTTGGTAAAACCACTGCAACACATACACACTTTATTGCATGACTTTAAGTAATTATTGTTAAATCTGAAAACATAAGAATAGAATTTAGTTTAATATCAAAGTTTAATCTATCAAAAATATATTATGATTACTGAAAATACAAATGTTAAAGTAACTTTTATATTCAAAGAGTTAAATACTGTATCTACAACTGCTGGCCATGGACAACAATTTATTTTTTAAACCCAATATCTACAAATCTGCTTGCAGATTTAATTTAACTATTATAACCCAAATATAAATTAGTGTCCAGCGATAGATTGGCACACTGTACTGGGTGTATCTGCCCAGCACCAGACCCCCCCCAACAACTCTACTAGAGGATTAAGTGGAAGATAATGTATAAATGAATAAATATGAGAACAATTCATAATCCATCTCTTCTGTTCTCAAAACCTGTGACTAGGGAACCAAATTAATTCATTTGTAGAATTCTAGAAAAAGTAATCTTATAGCAAACTAACAATATGCATATAGTTCATTCAAATTTCATTTTATTATGTCTTATAATAGCACTGAGATTATATTAATCAAAGTAGTTAATGATTTATTAATGTTCAGTTATGATAACTATCTATTGTTTGACTCTTGGTGCAACATTTGACACCACAGAGGACATCTTACTTGATAAAAAATGGCATTACATGTACTTCAGTTATTTAAATCTGATTTGACAGGTTGCTTTTAGTTTACTTCTATAATCAGTCCCCAAAATATTTGAATAAAGTATTTAATTTTATAATTCAACATAGGACTTCTGCTTGCCAGGTGCAGGCTTTCTTTAAGTTCTTAAAATAAAATAAAAATAGACCATCAGTAGAGATCTACTAGAGGTAATTAACCAGAGGCTCTGATGAGAATTGATGTGCTGCTTTTATATGTGATGGATGTGCAGGCAGTAGGGGAGAGAGCATGAAACGACAGGAATGTAGCTTTCGGCAAGAATTACCAGCTAGCAGTTGTGTTTTCATGTACTTTTAATACAAGCTGTAAATAAAGCCTGGTTCTGTGAGTATGAAATCCTGTCTCCAGTCCTCAGTCGTTATCACCTTGTTACAAAGCTATTTAAATTGAACTTAAATCATATGGGGCAGATCATATGGGGCTTTTAAGATTTTAAATTAACCTTGAGCCAAATTAATATTCTCATTTTATTATGTTTTTTGTTTAATCCTTGGGGTACATGTGGGGGTTCCATATGCCCATCCAGGTGTGATTACAGGCATGATTTATCACTGCATGATACTCGCCACACTCACTCACACCGACAACCATACACAATATATGAGCAATTTGGAGCAGCCAAAATTTTGGACTGTGGAAGGAATGAGGAGAACCAGGAGAAAACCCATGCTGACACAAAAAGAACATGGAAACTCCACCCAGATTGAGATTAGAACCTCAATCCCCAGTGCAGAGAGGCAGACGTGGCTAACACTGACACTGTTTATTTTTATTATGTTGTGTAGAGCTTACAGGCTAAACAGATTTGTCTGTAATTCCATAATTTTACCTATTGATTGGGTTTTACTTTTAAAGACTTACAGTGTAAAATACACAATTTTTTTTAAATGAAGAAGCTGAAGACAAAAATCAAAACAAATGCACCCAGTTGTTAAGTAATTGTAAATGTATACTTACTATGCTCTAGTTTAGTCTGCTTAAGAGAATCCAGATTTGAGATAAGATATTAAAAGACCAATAATTGAACCTTCTGTACTATAATAAAGTTATAAAAACCAAGTAGACTGTTGATCAACATCAGCTCAAAGGTCCAGTCCTGCCCTTGATATGTTGCAAATCGGTTTTAAAAGTTGAAGCTGGCAATTTAATGAACCATGTGGCATGTAGTGCATTGACCTGTCTCCACAAGAGAGTAAACAATATTCTAAACAAGTGGAATGACTACTATGTTCATGCTGTAAAAAATGAAATCGCATGACCAAGTTATTCATTTTTCTGTTGACAGACATTGTGTTGTAACTCAAAAGATATGTTAGGATTCATAGCTTCTTTTTTCCTTGTATTTACATCTATATGTTATTAATTGTATAGAACATAGCAGTATACTGAGCAGCAGACATGCAATAGATTGGGTAAGGAACTAAATTCAATTTTTAAATATTAGAACCAAACAAATTTGAATATAAAACAAACAACAATAATAAACTAAGTAAGATCTGAATATAGAACAGCACACAAATGCACACATTTTAAAATGTAATTATATAGTGCCTGGCCAATAAACAGATTACACACATTTTCAATGAACTGCAGTTGAACACATTTGTTGTGGCATTATTTTAACAAACTTCTGCAGCACCACATTTACTTTTGTACAGAGTTGCATGCAGCTTATAATAACGACGAAAGATTTGGACCAAGTGATAGCACTGGACTCATAAGCTTGTACAGTAGGTACTTGTCATGATGGGTACATCACTTCAACAACTGTTCTTTTTACTCTGATGCATCCATCGCTCAGGAACAGATTAAATATAGACTGATCATATTACGTGACATGTTTTTCTACAATTTGATTTCACCACGGGGTGGCACGGTGGCTTAATGCTTAACCCATTCACATCTCAGCACTAGGAAATCCAGGTTCGATTCCCAATTTGGGTGGAGTTTCCAAGTTCTCCCTGTGTATGCATGGGTTTCCTCCCACTGTTCATAAACATGGATTCAAGGTAAATTGAACGCTCTAAATTGCCCCGTGTGTGTGCCTATGTGTGTGAAAGTGTGCCCAGCGATAGATTGGCCCGTGTCTTGGGTATATCTGCCCAGTGCCCGAAACGTTCTCCCCTGGATGGGCATGGGGCCCTAATATAGGATAAAGCGGAAGATAATGAATGAATGAATAATGATTAAATGACTTCACCACACGAATGAATGATCACCTATCCATCCATTATCTTTCGCTTTATCCTATATTAGGGTCACTGGGGGTTCCCCATGCCCATCCAGGGGAGAATGTTTCGGGCGCGGGGCAGATACACCCAGGACAGGGTGCCAATCTATTGCTGGGCACACTCACTCACACACTCTATATGGGGGAATTTGGAGAACTCAATTGACTCAATCCATGTTTTTGAACTGTGGGAGGAACCCGGAGAAAACCCACGCAGACACGGGAAGAACATGGAAACTCTACCCAGATGGGGATTCGAACTGGGAATCCCTAGCACTGAGGGGCAAACATGCTAACCACTAAGCCACCGTGCCGTCCTAATGATCACCTATAACATACATTAAAGACTTTTATATTCCCTCCTCAAATATGATGATTCCTCACTTCCTTCCAAATTTTAATAATGCATTGGACAGGTCTCACATCGTCTTGGATGTTTTCTGTGCTTGATGCTTATCAAAAATTGATGCTTCCGGAACATCTTTACCTTCGACATGGTTGTTTAACAAATTAGAAGCTACTTATTGTATCAGTTGAAGTAAATGATTTGTTGCCAGCTGAAACAGTCACCCCTGCAGTAATTATCCAATGGAAGGATATGACCTATGTTTTTATTAACTTCAGCTAGTGGCCTTTTTGCCAGTTTGCATTTCTTTGTTTAAATACAACAGAAATTGCTTATTTCGGAGTTGTCATTAAAATAAAATACTGTATAGCTGGTTTGTTTCTAGCTATAAGGATTGCAAATGTAATGCACTCTACTTTTCTGTTATCCATGTTTTATTTTCGTTCTGTTTAGGATCATGTGCCATCCAAATAATTAACATTTCTAGTAGGACGGACACATCCCTGACATAATAATTATTCAAATAAATTTTATAAAACGTAATAGTCTCCTGTGGTTTTTCATCATGCTTTCATGTTAGAGACTGTCCTAGTCAGAAGCCTGGGACACTTTTGAACATTTTTTTTATCTTTTATTTTTGTTTATGCTGGCTTTTTCCATGTTACACTGATGCCCACCCCTTTCCAGTCCAGTCATGGAGGGGACATATGAACTTCAGCAGCTGTTTACTGGGGGAAAAGGTACCGTATGTTAATTTGTGGCTAGAAGATTTTAACATAAACATAAAAAAACATGCAGTACCTGGCATCATGTTCCCAGTCGATATTCTAGGATGTTGGTCACATCAGTCACACAATACGGTTTTCTAAGTGAGCTAGAAGAGGGTAGCATGCAGTAAGTTTCATTGAGATGAGTTCAGTATTGCCCTCAAGTCTTTTGTCATGTGGTCATGTTACTGTTATTAAATCCAAGATCCACATTTTGTTATATTAAGTTATGTGATCATTAGTTTAATGTAATGAAATAGAGAAACAGTCCAATAATCTGATGAATGCCCTTACCCCAAACACGCCTTCTACTGCTTACTTACCCGGTCTGTCAAGATAGGCCTGACCCTTAAATGGCAGCTGGTCCAAAAACTGTAACCATGTCCGTGTCTATGTTATATATGTGCTGTGCTTAAGGTGTGTTTTTTTTTTTCCCCTGGTTCCTAAACTGTGCTCCTTTAGGAGCATAGTCTGTGTTGTTTCTTGTTCCCCAATATGTTACATTTGATCTTTCTATTTTTCCCATTGCGGGACTAATAAAGGATCATTAAATTTAAAAGATTAAGTAAAAACTAAGGTAAAAGTTATTAAAAGCAAACAAAAGCATCCAAAGAGTCCATATTGCGTGCATTCAACTGCAATATGTGCATTTTTCACAAATTAAATGTAAACGAGTGTGAAATAAGTGTGAAAAAATATAATGACCACTAATTATTTGCCTAATGCCTTTAGGTCAGAGTTGATTCAGCTAAATGTTGCACCACAGGAAAAAGAAGAGGTTGTAAAACACCATGTGACTAATTATTGAGCTGATTACAAAAGGGTTAAGTGAAGGAATGCTAGATGTGTAACGAGGGGGGGCTACTGGGTACAAAAGAGTAAGAACGAATGAATAGCAGAGAAGAAAGTGAGAGTAACAGACTAAAACACTGAGAGGAATCTATTTTCCAGAACTTGCTCTATAAAGGTGGGAAACATTTATACTTGCACATCTTGTACACCATTTTATTCATATGGTATGCATACTGTTTATAACACCTAGAATAAATACAAATATATTGTAACTTTGTAATTTTTAAAAAAACATTTTAAAAGTTTAAGATCATAATCATGTGCTCCAATTAAATATTGTATTGTGCTTGTTTCAATTGGATACAAAAAGGTACACAATTTATTAAAATTGCACAGTTGATTGTTTAATTAAACTAAACATTGAGCTTTAAAATTAGAGTCTATATAACTAAATTACCAAACATATGTTTCATTAAATAACATATTCATATATGACCCATGGATTAAATTTTCACTCACTAGTGCAGACAGTTTTTTTGCCTCTTTCTCTTTAAAGTGATGTATGGGCTTGGTTGGTATGCAGTATTGTCAAAATCCAGAGAATAAAAACAGGAAAACAAATAATTAAGTAAGACATGTTTTATTTTGGGAGTTATTTTAAAGTATGAGAAAGAAATAACCAAAGATGTCATTAACTTCATCTCTGTTCACATTTTATTTGATATGGAGCCTAAGCTTTTAGTGAATGTATCAACCTCCTGTTTATTCACCAGCTGAAAGTCACAAGCTTTTTTTATTTAAGTAATGCCTCAGAAGAGACTATTCAGTTTAGTGTAAACAAATGATTTTTTTTCATGCCTAAAAGTCTTTTACCAGTGCTTCACATCCGTTGAATCAGCTTAAGACAATTTAAAGTATTCATGTACCCAGTCCCAGTGATGGATTGGCGCCCTGTCCTGGGTCTATCTGCCCAGCGCCCGAGACGTTCTCCCCTGGATGGGCATGGGGAACCCCACCGCGACCTAATAGAGGATAAAGCGGGAGATAATAAATGAATGTACCCAGTCATAGCACCCAGTGGGTGTATGTGCCCAGCGCCTAAAACATTCTCCCCTGGATGGGGAGCCCCCCACGACCCAGGACTAAACAGAATATAGTGAATGAATGAATCATACATATTCATAAATGTATCTTCAGATTTTTAAAATGTTTTCCATTTTTTAACCCAGCAGCACGTGGCTAACAAGAAAACACAGGAATGAAGACAAGCAGAAAAAACTGAAGCTAAACAAATAAAGTTTAAGGTTTCTAAAAGAAAAAAATATATAATTTTTAAATAAATAAAATGTTTTTTGGATTCTAAAACAAGTAAAAAACATTTGATATTAGGAATTATTTAAAAGTACTGTACATGTTAATAGACCTCAAGGTGTAGTAATGAATATAACTGCTGTTGATCATAAAAATCCCAGCTACACGCTCATCAGTAGCATGGAAATAAATAGCACCATTGATGAATTTCAAGCACCACTTTCCCCAATCATGGATAATGCCATCAGTGGCGTAAGCATCGTCATCCTCTTCATCACCATGATTTCGTTGGGTTGCACTATGGAGATTGCCAAAATCCGAAGTCACCTCACCAAGCCAAAAGGTGTGGGAATAGCAATGGTAGCCCAATTTGGAATAATGCCTCTCGCCGCTTTTTGTCTGGCCAAAATTTTTAAGCTTGGGCCGATCGAGGCCGTCAGCGTGCTCATCTGTGGTAGCTGTCCTGGAGGAAACCTCTCCAACATTTTCGCCCTTGCTCTTCAAGGAGACATGAATCTGAGGTAACAGCAAATCAGTCATTTTTCCAGGTTCTAAGGTTATATTGAATAACTTTGAGATATTATCTTTCTTTGCATAGTTGCTAAAAGTTCTCTAAAGACTTTGACCCAATAATTTGTACACTGTAATGATTCTTTTCTGAACTATGGTACTGTTATACAAAGTTATTTAATAAGGAATAAACAAAATAATGCTAAAACTCCCTTCAACAGTATTGTGATGACCACCTGCTCAACAGTATTGGCACTGGGTGCGATGCCTCTTCTCCTATATCTGTACTGCCAAGGCTTCTCTGGACTGGAGAATGCAGTTCCCTTCCTTGGTATCTTTATTGCACTCATTATGACCTTGGTTCCTTGTGCTGTAGGCATCGCCATCAACCACTGGGTACCACGTTACTCAAACATTATAATCAAGGTACAAACCGTTGTTTTATATTAAATACTCAGAAAACACCCCTGGTGAAATGACACATTTTGCTGTTTCCTTACATTGAAAAAGTAAACAGAAAGTCTACTTTAAATTCTTCAGCTTGTGTCTAGTAACAATTATAATTCAAAGCATGATTTAAAGCATGATTTTGTATTTAGTATTCGTTTTTTAGTTGTCTGGAAAGTTTGGCTAAAATCATTATACACTGGGGCAGACATATATGTTAAAAAACCCAAACCATCTTATTAAAACCTTCATATGCCACATGGTATTGATTGTTTTCATCTTTAACACTTTCATTAATTTGATTTGATTAAAGCCACAAGCGTTAAAGAGGCAGATAATACATAAAACTTAGAAATCATATTTAGCTGAGAAAATTTTTTGGTAATGTGATTTGATAAGTCTGTCTGAAACTATCCAGGCTTTTGCAATGCTAAGGATGTCTAGAGATACAGTACATTATACACTGGTTACATTTATGCTTTCATTTGAACATAAATTTGGTCATGTTAAAACTTCTATTCAAAAGACAAGCAAAAAGAATAGATTTCCAAAGTTTTCACTGACTAACTTCATAATATTTTGTGAATACAAATACATTTGAATTTTAAAACTCACTAAAAAGAAGTTGGGAAATAATGCATGTTTATAATTGGTTCCTTCTTCTTCCTGATGCCCCATTTTTTCAAAATACTGTATGCAACAAGTCAAGCCTGCAGACAGACCAGTACCTACTTTGTGGCTACAAGCTTACACTGTGATACCACATGCAGAATAAAGCATGTCATTAGTCTGGTAAATGTATTGTTACCATTTTATCTTTTTTTAAATTAAACCATTTTACAACACAAATCAAGCTCTGTGCCAAAATTTGGACATGGATCTTCAACATGTAAAGACAACATGCCACAAATGTGGAAAACCCCTATATAATTGCCTAAAAGCCTTAAGTCTACAAAATGTGGAAGTACTAAGTGCCATGAATTTTTTTCCAACCTGGGCTAGAGAAAAAGATACACAGAACATAATCACCACAGGAATTATCCAGCCTGAAGCACACAAACTGGTTAACAAATCTTAAAGCTTGAACAAATCTTTCAAGTCTTAAAGTCATTTGCAGTAGTGGTGAATACAACGCAATTGATGGCTTGCCAAACTAACATCACATGGCTAGATAATGAAAAACCCGTTAATTGCCAGCCTACAAAGCCCAGCAACCTCAAAGGCAAAAAGGTTCAGAACTTCCGTCTACCAATGCCAATCAATAAATCATCATCAGAAGAAATAAGCAGATCAACAGACCAGTTAACAATGAAACAATAAAAGGATGAAGGCTTAACACAACGCAAAACAAATCTAAAGAGAATTAAAAATTTAAAAAGATCAGGGTAAAAAACATGTGATTAGAGAAGTTGTTTCGATGTGAACTGACCAATGGGTTTCGGTTCACATCACAACTCAACCGAAACCTTTTTTTCATTAATTATCTTCCACTTTATCCTCTATTAGGGTCGCGGTGGGGTTCCCCATGCCCATCCAGGGGAGAACATCTCGGGCGCTGGGCAGATAGACCCAGGATAGGGCACCAATCCATCGCTGGGCACACACTCACTCACACAGACACACTCTATATGGGGCAATTTGGAGAATTCAATTGACTTGATCCATGTTTTTGGACTGTGGGAGGAAACCGGAGAACCCGAAGGAAACCCACGCAGACACGGGGAGAACATGGAAACTCCACCCAGATGGGGATTCGAACCGGGAATCCCTATTGCTGAGAGGCGAACGTGCTAACCACTAAGCCACCGTGCCGCCGCCAACCGAAACCTATTGCATAAAAAAAATAAAAAGGCTAAATAGCATCTCCTCACAAGCCAAACGAAAACGACGATGATTATATTAAAACCTTTAGACTTGGCAATTAACATAGATGTAATAACAAACCTGCATTAGATAAGTATTGTCTGGCTCTTTAGGTTTATATGTTGATACTGATGTACATATGAGCACAATATTTTAAAAACTAAATATTCTAACATTGTCTGTTTAACAGTCTGGACTAAGCATACTTATAATTGCTTCTGTGGCAATCTGTGTGATGTGCGGGATCACCTTAGGAGCAACCTTGTGGATTGTCATCTCCCCAAAACTTATCACAGTGTCGGCTCTCTTGCCTTTAACTGGATACATTCTGGGGTATACCCTCTCAATAGTCTTCAAACAGAACAGTCAGTAAGTATTTAGATTGGTTGCTCAGTAACAAAACTGATAGCTAAGATAAATAACAAACATATAACATAAAATATATGTTTTATTAAAATTATTATTCTTACTGTTATACTGATGTTGCTATTTCACTGGACGAGAATACTGAGTCTCACAGATCTGTTTTCTATTCAGGTGCAGAAGGACCATTGCTATGGAGACAGGCTGTCAAAACATTCAGCTTTGCTCGACCATTCTGAAAGTGGCATTCCGTCCAGAGGTCATTGGACCCCTGTATCTTTTTCCATTGGTCTATATCTTTTTTCAAACAAGTGAAGCACTAATCCTTGCAATGCTTTTTAAACTCTACCAAAGATATAACTCCACAACCAATGGTGAGTAAGTCTATTTTGCCTGTTTGTCAAACTCATTACAGATAAAACCTATAGATAAACATAAATATATACAGATTAAAGATTTCATTTAACTGATATTCAGACACTGTAGTACTGTTTTACACTTACAATTATTTTTTAATGAATTATAAATATATTTATATTAATTATATTATATTTCACAATCTGTTTCATAAAAATTCTCTCGCTCTCTTATATATATATATATATATATATATATATATATATATATATATATATATATATATATATATATACACACTGTGTATATATATAAATAAATAAGTGGTATAACGGTATGCTGTATTCTTTGTGAACTGTTCAGTATGGGCATCACAGTTTGGTACGCGCTTTCCCATGCAGAATACAACAGAACGGAGATCCCAAAAATAGGCGACACAAAATTTACGAGACAAGCTCCATACACGCAACTTACACACACTGCTTCATTCAAATCAGCCGTGTGGGAGGAGTTTGGGTTCCTGTGATTGACACGGTCCAATACGCTCAGTTTGTTGGCGTTGTGTGTTTTTGAAAACATTTAGAACGTGCTAATGCATATTGAGCAGAATCACTTACAGTACATCAATAACCAGAGCTCATTATCTCTGCTACTTTTTACACTAACTGGACTAAATCTACAATTTTTTATTAGTTAACAGTAATCCTCCGCTCCTAATATGTGAAAAAAATCGATTACTGTAGCAATGAGCACATTGCACATCCCTATTGCGGTGTTTACGTTCCAGATACTTCATGATGTAGCAGTGTTATTTTAATTATTTATATGTTTAAGGCTTCATTCATTCATTCATTCATTATCTTCCGCTTTATCCTCTATTAGGGTTGCGGTGGGGTTCCCCATGCCCATCCAGGGGAGAATGTTCGGGCACTGGGCAGATACACCCAAGACAGGGCGCCAATCTATCGCTGGGCATACACACAGACACACTCTACATGGGGCAATTTGGAGAACTCAATTGACTTGATCCATGTTTTTGAACTGTGGAAGGAAACCAGAGAACCCGGAGGAAACCCACACGGACACGGGGAGAACATGGAAACTCCACCCAGAAGGGAATTCGAACCCTATCCCTAGCGGGAATCCCTAGCGTTGAGAGGCGAACGTGCTAACTACTAAGCCACCGTGCCGCCCTGTTTAAGGCTTCATAAACCCTTCCTACACTCGAATAAACACTTCATATGCTAGTAACCCTTTTAAAACATAGATATTATTTCGTTACAAGTATAGTGCAAAATTCTGCAATTGTAACTCCTGTCCAGCCAGCAAAATAGAACTTTGAAACAGACTAAAACAGATGCTTGGTTTTATTCACAACATGCTGAGCAAAAGCTTGGTCTCATAAGCGGTTGGTTTGTTAAAACTGGAATTAAATTAAAGTGTCCAACTCTACTAAAGCATTACTGCAAATAAAGTTATTAGAAGATTGCAATACATTGAGGTGAAGAAAGGTGATTCACTTATATGTACTGTATGTATAAGCATACAGCATATATATGCTTCATATTAGGGCTGCAACTAACGTTTATTTTGATAATCGATTAATCGGTCGATTATTTTTTCGATTATTCGATGAATCGGATTTAAAAAAAAAAAAAAAAATTCCATGTCTTTACATTTACATGTAATCATTTAGCAGACGCTTTTATCCAAAGATGGATGTTTTTCAGTAAAATTATTCTATAGTATTATATATAGTAATTTTATTCAAAATGTTTAAGTTAACATTTCCTGTAATGAATGAAAAGCACAATGAAAGAAATAATGTATCATCTAAACATCCCTCACTTAAAAACAAAAGTCAATTCCAAATAACACATGATAATCAGTTGCCCTCAGTAATGAACCAAATTATGTTCTGTTGCCTATTGGAAAAAATAAATTAATAAATGAACTAATTCACAATCAGCTATTAAAAAAATTAATTAACAACTTAGCCAGTTAACCAAAAATACCTCTTGTGTGAAATTTTAATTGGACACCGGGACATATGTGGCTTCCCATTTGTCTCGACGCGGTCTGAAAGCGGGGGGGGACTCGCTTTTGTAAACAGACGCTTCAGCGTGTTGCTTGCGGACTGACACTCAGCGCCATGAGCAGTGTCCAAGTGCCGGGACATTTAATGATCCAATGAAGGGAATTTAAATGGCTAAAGCCGCTTACTTTCACGCCGTGTGCGTGTGCGCGTCAATCCCCCGCTCCCTATTGATTCGCTATTGATTCGCTAAAAACCAGGACATTTCCTCACTTTAAAAAATAAACCGGGCCGCCCGGGACAGGACGTGAAATACGGACGTATTCGTATAATGGACGTTAAGACACGTTCTTTATCGCTGTTATTATCCGTGGTTCTGCATGCAGGTTACATCATTTTCGCAGAGCTGCATGTTCCACGTTCGTTATTTGTGTGCAGTGTGAAGCTCCCGCAGTTTGGATTTAAACGGAACCTTGTTTTCAGTGTTGGCTGTGTTTCATTTTTACTATTTATCAACTTGTTTTCCAGACTTCTGTTCAACTCGCTATTTTTTCCAGCGTTATTGAAGCGCTGCAGGTGACGTAAGCGGTTACGACATTGCGAGTAACGCAGAAATAGTACGAACCAACGAATCGATAATGGAAATTCATTATCGATACTTTAGATAATCGATTTTTATCGATTTTATCGATTCGTTGTTGCAGCCCTACTTCATATGCTGCTCCAGAACCCCCACTACCACATATGTACACAAAAAACAGCAGATTCTTTCAAACATTTCCCCATCTCTGTCTTGAAATATATTTATAATTAATATAATAAAAAACTGTTTTAACATGCAAAGACAGTCACTTGATTTTAACAGGGCTGTTATTGTTTTTAATCCCATATTTTGGCAGATCCAACAGTGAAGTCTGTACATCTGGCAACTAACAACAAACAAGAGGAGGTTTTATAATGTCTGCAACTGTCCGCCTCTGCCCATTAAAAGTAAGAAGACACAATCAGAACCGTGTCGCCTGAAAACCTAGTCTCATTCATGTCTTCTTTGCAGAACTGTGACATTTTCTGAAACTTAACAAGGACAGCACTCTTGAGGATTTGTGACTATGTACAATAAAACATTTTCTGATGTTTTTATCCACTTATGAGGATCTGTAACTAGGGTTATAAAAAAAAAAAAAAAAAAAAAAAAAAAAAAAACTTTAATATAGCAAAGTATTCACCGATATAACATTTTTTACACTCTGGAGTTAAAAAAAAAAAAAAAAAAATTTTAAGTATAAATAAATAATACAATAATACCATAAATAATTAAATGTAAAATCACACATCACTGTGCTGAATTATTTGCTTCACACTAATGAAAAACAATATTGTACATTAGTAAGATTTTTTACTTTCTCAGCTATCACTCGACAGATTCCCAATTTTCTCTTGCATGTAACCTCATATTATATGCAACCCACATCAAATTGTTTTTCTGTATACAGTATCTTTCTATTTCGTCATCAATCTTAATATCTTAATCTTTCTTAATTTAATTAAATCTGTACCAGACAACAGCATCTCATCTGCCAACGCAGAATTGAGATTCATCACTGAAGACCATATTTAATTAGGTTTTTCACATGCTATAATCGGTTACTTTAGTTGACTGTAACTCATTTTCCTGTATTTGGGAGTTAATATTGGTTTAGTACTGCTTGGTTCATTACTGTTTTCTTTTTTAAACGTTACAATTTAAAATGGGGACAATTAAAACACTTTACAAATTACACTTTCTACAAATTTGGTATTCATAAGGCATTATAAGTGCATTTATAAAGTATTCATGGCGCTTTATATTATTTGTCATAAGCCTTTGTTACATAGATGTTCATAATCACAGTCATGAATTGTTAGAACAATTTGACATAAGGCTTTATAACACAAAGTGACATAATGCATTATAATATTAACTTTTTAAAACTTTTGACTCATTAAATGTTTAGACATTCTTACTTAAAAAGCGATTTACACTTTACTTAGTCATAACCTACTACAATGTCTCTTTCAAAGAGATAATTAATGCCAACAATTTATGCCTGTAACGAGAGCTTATAAGCTTTTATATACAGCACTTATAAAGTCATTTTCAGGAAAAGTGTTCGTTAGACACATGTTATAAGGCTTTATGTGACTGGTCTCTATAATAAGCTGATAAACTGTTAAAATATATAACTTATAATGCATTATGTCACTTTGTGTTGTAAAGCCTTATAACATATTCTTATAACACATAAGTGTGGTTATGTACATCTATGGACATTAACAAATGCTTATAACAAGTATTATAAAGCATTATGAATACTTAATAAAGCTTTTTAATAAATGCAGATAAATGTATAAACTTATAATGCATTATACATACCGTATTTAGGTAAAGTGTTATCCTAAAATCATTTGCTACACTTTAAGGTTTTTGCTACTACAATTTTAAGACTTTCCATTCTTTCAGTAAACAACTTTCTGGCTGCAGCAATGTTTTCTTACACTCAGCCAAGTCCAAGAGGTTATCAGGTTCTGTGACCATACATTTTAACAATAAATTAATATAATTTAATTGAATGAGTTTTAGATATGCTTCACAAAAATCATCTTTTTATGCACCATAAAAGAAAAAGAAAATCTGTCATATGTTATTTTTTTGCAATACCATATTAAAAATGATGAGCAAAAAGTGTGGTGCTTTCAGAAGTTTAGGACAGAACTTGTACACTGAATTTTCTTTCCTAATATGCCTAGAATCTTATTTGTCTTTACATTTATTTTTGTTTTCATTAATTTTAAGTAGAATTCTGTAGTGACTGTAGAAATCTAAAATACTTATCAAAATGTACTTTTAAAAGTTTATGTGCAGCAAAATTATTACAAACTACATTACTAAGACAAACACTAAATGAAGATTTGCACAAATAAGTGATATTTAATCAGAAACCATCACAAGATATTTACAACATAACAGATAAATTAATCCTATATAAAGCAATTATGACTTACAAGACATTTCATTTTGTTTTAAAAATGAAAACAGATCGTATACAGTACATGACTTTTGGTATAAAATAAATCCCTTTACTTAAGTTTGCAAATTCAAAGAATTGTAAAATCTACAACTACAAAGCTAATAGAAACTTCCTGGGTTCATTCCTTTGTCTATAATTAAAAAAATGCCACTGCTATTTAATAGCACTTTATATCCAGTCATTTCTAAATGTACTTGAATACAATTCTCACTGTTCAGAGATAAATATAATAAAACACTAATTCCTAAACATTTGTTGTTTGCTGCTTGTAAAGCTTAGGAAAAATTGACATGTCTATATCTTTTTAATTGACTTTCATTAGCTGTTGACATGCCTCATTACATCAGTTTAAATGTACACGTCCAAATATTTCAAAGATATTTTTAAACAGTATAAGCAATGATATAAAACATATATAAAGACATATGACAAACAAATTAAATTAATAATTGAAAATAAAAACAAACGTATAATCAAGGATGAGTTAGCCCTTAACTATAATGTCATAAAACAAATACAAATGGGATGACATTTTTAATCCTTCATTCGTCTAAGCTTAGGCAAAACAAACTCAGTGCTAGCAAAAGTGTCCATGCATCAGTTACAAGGTCAAGTGATGTGTATGTTCATAATGTGGTGCGTGTTGGGGGCTGTAACTCCTTAGAACATAGCTTCATTTAACTGTGTTTTCATAAGAAATAAAAAGTAAAGCTTGTAATAAAAATCTGATCTTTTGTGCAGTGTTGAGTCTGTGCTCCATGTCAAACTGGTACAACTTAGCCAATAGAAGGAAGAATAGAAGAATGTATGTGTGTGTGCGTGTGTGTAGAAGTTCTTGTTTGTGACATCTGACCTGAGATGGGTTGTGTGTTACGGAGGTGCAGTTTTGTTTAAATCTCAGCAGACTTTCTGTCGGTGTTGTGAGGTGTTGTCCTCCAGAACTTTCAGGACTCCTTCAACAAGGGAATGTCTAGTGGGAGAAATGAAGGAACACCAGTTTTAGTGCAACATGACCTTACCAATCATTTGCTCTTATGTACAGGATAAGGTACACAGACACCTGATTATCACAGTCAAATTATCACAAGTCAAAAGCTTAAATTCACTGAACACCCCCCATTCAAAATTTTAGATCAGGTTGTTAGAATCTAATACTCATTTAGCTGAGGGTCTGGAGTTGTACATTATGGCCAAACAAATAATAGGCTGTTTTTCAAACAAACCTCAGATAACAACAAAAATCCAACTTATAAGTATTATTCAACATTTAGAGCAAACTCAAGGCCAGTGGGCCGTATCGGGCCCATAATACAATTATATCCAGCCCATGAGAATATTTTAAATTGATCTATTATTTTTGTTTTTAATGGTCAGACTATTTATTTTTCGGACCATGCTAATTTTAAACATTTTGTATGATTTTGACAGGAACATTTTATATATATTTTTTTATATTTACAGTATAAGTTTAATTTTCTAAAATGCCCCAAGACCAAAGAAAACTGAATGTTTTGATTTGTTATTTCAACTTTTGTGGAAAAGCATCATTTTGATGTTTTCCAGTATGTTCAGAGTTGTAACTTTTATAATTTTGACAAGAGATATTTTTAAAGAGAACAAAGTATTTTAAGTTATATAAAGGTTTATTTATAGTAGAATAATATTCCTGCCAGTTTTTATTCCTAACTGTTCAGAAAACATTTACTTTTAGTGTGTCCAATAAATGTTTGCTTTGTGTTTTAGCCCCAGGTGCAATTGAATTTGAAAATAATGTAGACACAATAATATATTATATTTAATAACTCAAAATTATATATTATAATTTTAAAGAAATTCTGTCCCACATTTTAAAATCTGGACTTTGAAAAGACCATTCCAGCACCTCTTTAGCCATTCTTTACTTATCTCCATGTCAATGTGCTCTGGATCATTGCCCTTTAACATGGCCCAATTTCAGTTCAGCTTAAATTACTGATCAGATTCTGGTATAAGGTTGGTCCTGTGGCTACAAATAAAATAATAATAATAATAATAATTCCTCCACCACAATATTTACACTTGGCATGAGGAATATTTGTCACTGATATCACTGACCATCCAACTTGAATTGATTACATTTTTTTCCCTATTGTAAAAACCGACACAAAATTATATGTTATGATTAGTTAGGCTGTCTGCATACTTGGGATTTATTGTATAAATTATAACATACTTTGGATAAAAGCGTCTGCTAAATGACTAAATCTAAAGTGACGTACAAATAAGAGAACACCACATGTCAGTAGTTAAGGAAAAACTAGCTACACAAATATTATCAAACCTGATAAGTGTTTGTAACAGTAAGTAATCAATAAATTTAATAAACAATATTTAATATGGTGTATTAACATATATAAGAACAAATCTCTACAGTACATGAAACTGGGTTGGCAAATGATTAACAAAGATTATAACGTTCAAATAATTAAGTATTGACATACTATTTCATACTGTATACTTTAGGTTCTTGCTTAACTGCCATTATTTTCAAAATATCTTAAATAGTGAAAACTGTGCCAGAAACTTAAGCCACACAGTTACCAAAAAAGCAATCATTGTAAAAAGAAGAAAAAGACTGAGATTTTACCATCAGCTACATCTTGTTCAGAGTAATGTGGTGAAAACAGGGTGTCCTGTTCACTACAATCTGGATTCTGACAGTGAAACAGTGAAGACACTGCTATTGCTCCCTGCGCACCATCCAAACTCAAGGACGACGAAGAAGTGGAGGGAGGCTGACCCGACTCTGTATCCTCTGAATGTGTCATCACGGAAGTCTGGGCTGAAAGCTGTTCCAATGACTCTAGGTATGAGGTTGACTGAGGATGATCCGTAACAGTACCACTGGCTCCAGATACAGCCTCTTCATAAGATGGCAATGTCACCTGCACACCTTCTACCATTATAGTCACTGACTCTGAGCCTCCCACTTCACGCCTACTGGAAAATGAGAAGCCATTGGTAAAAAACTGAGCATTTTAAAAAAAGACTTATTGATGTATTAATACTAAGTTGTGCATCATCTTACAGGATCAAGGTTAGATTTCCACAAGATATCTGAACAAGTAAAGTTGAACTGAACATTGAATAATGGGTTTGTTCAATAAAGGACTTGAATTTTTACTGAAATGTATTAAATCGACATTTTCACATATTTACACATATTTTTATTCTTAGTTTTCAGTTTTATATTTTCTTCAGATTCAGATCATATTTTTTCAGTTCAAACATTGCTCATAGCTGGCTTGGAGAGGGTGGGGGTGGGGTAGAACATCATCCTAAAAGGGTGTGAAATTAATAAATAATAGTATAAAAAAAAAATCACTCTGTTTTTGGAACTCTAGAGTACTGTAAGTACTGACTTAGAAAAACACATTCAATACACCATATTCACAATTTTGGCATTGTTTAACTCTTTTGTTTGATCTTAGGAAGCTATTTTAAGCCTTAATAAACTACAAGTTTTCATTCATTCATTATCTTCCGCTTTATCCTCTATTAGGGTCGCGGTGGGGTTCCCCATGCCCATCCAGGGGAGAAAGTCTCGGGCGTTGGGCAGATAGACCCAGGATAGGGCGCCAATCCATCGCTGGGCACACACTCACACAGACACACTATATGGGGCAATTTTGGAGAATTCAATTGACTTGATCCATGTTTTTGGACTGTGGGAGGAAACCGGAGAACCCGGAGGAAACCCATGCAGACACGGGGAGAACATGGAAACTCCACCCAGATGGGGATTCGAACCGGGAATCCCTAGCGCGGAGACGCGAACGTGCTAACCACTAAGCCACCGTGCCGCCCTAAACTACAAGTTGCATTGGAAAAACAAAAACGTTTTAATGCTTAATGTTTTCCACTCGCACAAGCCTCTGTGCGTAAGCAGCATTAGTAATTGTTCATAATGGCAACCGCTGCAGAAGGACCGCTCTTTGGAGTGAGCACAATTCCTAAAACCGTAATCAGGATTGTCACATATGGACAAAAACGTTTTAAGGTTTGAATTGGCTGGGAATTAAGAATACACTATTTAGTCTTTATTTATTGCTAATATTATAAACCAGTTACTGAATTCTTAACCAAACAAAGCGTTTTTACATTAATTTTCTGTATTTATTTTTGATAATACAGAATAATTCATAAATGTATTTTAGTACTGAACACAACAGAAAACAAGAAAATTAAAAATATAATTTTTTTTATCAAGCTATGACTTAATAATGTCTTTTTAAATGCAACCCAATGTAAAGACTAACAAAAATGATTGTGCTGCTTTTTCAGATTTTACTGAATTAAACCTAATAAATTACAGATAACCAAAGGGTCAAGAAGTTATGATTCTTATATGTTGTTGTCTTTCTGCATTTGATTGGTTTCAATTAATTACTTCTTTGCCTCAGCCCTGCCTTATTTTATATTAATTAGCTTTGTATGTTCATTGGTGTTTTTGGCCATGCATTCTGTTATGTGTTTGGTGCCTTTAATAAACCACTGCTTCTTATGCCCTGCTTCCTGGTTCCATTCAGCACATTTGTGTGTTTCCTATGCGGGATCAACAGCAAGTGTGATACATATCTGTGTGGGGGTACTTTTCATTCTATCATTGATTTATTGTACCAATAAAGTAAAATAGAATAGTCAATTATGATTTCCAACAGCAACAAGATTTACCATTTTCTTCTTATTAATCTAAATTTCATGGTAAAATGAGAAAAATTTGTCTTATTTTGAGACCAAGTCTTAGTTTTCTCAAAAACAGAATTCATGATTGAAAAACTTAACAGTAAAAACTTAAAATCTAACAAAAATAAATATACAGACATCAATATTCAAGCTAATCATATTAAAAAAAAGAATTAGAAAGCTAAGTTTTTTTTTCTCTCAAACTAGTCCCAATCTGCTACACATCAAAATATAAAAAAAGTAGGAAGCTTACCATGCACTGTGTAAAGACTTTAGTTTGGGTTGCAGAAGGACAAACGATACGACCAGCAGAAGGACAAGTGCCACTGAGCTGGCTGTGGTGGCCACTATTGACAGTGTGTCCATTCCCAGGATGGGTGCTACATGGTGTTCTGCTCAGAACAAAGAAAAACAGTTCAGCAAACAAAACCTCTGCTTTTTAAACTTTTTTTTTTATACTTAATGATGAAAATGATCTTAATTCCCATTGATGCAGTTAACATATACCTAATTCTTCAGACTATTCATGGCTTCATTGACTATTTTTTATTTTGGCAAAATATTGATAGTTTAACAATTATGTACAAATAATCCAATCACAATCATTAGGTCAGCCATAATGTGCAATAATGCAACTGCAACAGGTCACAGATTTAATTCATTAAAATATAATTTTAATATATATAACCTCATATACACTCATAATAAAAGATGAAACCTGTCTAAACAATGCATGTTACATTGTTACAATTACATGAACAGCATTTTTTTTTGGTTAAGCATATTTCTGCAAGTATAAAAAACAATATTGTAGTTTTGCAATTAAATTAAAAATTTATTTAAACAATTTTGATTGATAATAGTCTTCATGCGAGACAAGGCAGTGTGAAAAAAAGTACTCAACCAAAATCTATGAAATTACTATTATATTATTACAATTAAGATGTATGAAGATGACCGAAAACAGGTTATAGATGAAAATAGGTATGTTTTTTTTTTTTTTAAAGAATACAGAATGTATATAGCCTGATTCACCAGCTTACTTGCCTTTGTTCTAATCAGTTCAAGTGCTGAATGGGCTAACTCAGTGGTTCTTAAACTGTGGTATGTGTACCACTGGTGGTATGCAAAATAGCACAATGTGTTACACCAGATAATGGTATGGATATACTTGTATAGATATAGATACTGATATATGGTATGGATAAACTGCATTCTGTAACTTAAAAGTAAAAATGATTGTTAGAGAAACGGCGGCACGGTGGCTTAGTGGTTAGCACGTTTGCCTCTCAGCGCTAGGGATTCCCAGTTCGAATCCCCATCTGGGTGGAGTTTCCATGTTCTCCCCGTGTCCGCGTGGGGTTTCCTCCGGGGTCTCTGGTTTCCTCCCACAGTCCAAAAACATGGATCAAGTCAATTGAGTTCTCCAAATTGCCCCATATAGAGTGTATGTGTCTGTGTGAGTGAGTGTGTGCCTAGAGATAGATTGGCGCCCTGTCCTGGGTGTAACTGCCCAGCGCCCGAAACGCATGGGGAACCCTCCCGCGACCCTAATATAGGATAAAGCGGAAGATAATAGATGGATGGATGATTGTTAGAGAAACATGATTAGTGTTCACTTTAAAAAACGTACTAGATTACGTCGCAAAAGTCCAGTTTAGTAGCATTTTTGTTTTAAAAAAAAAAAAAGCATTCATGAATCAACCTTGTTTTCTATTATAGTGTTTGCAACCATTTTATAAACGCTACTCAAGGTTATGTGTTCATTCAATCATTATCTTCCGCTTAATCCTCTATTGGGGTCGCCATGCCCATCCAGGGGAGAACATTTCGGGCGCTGGGCAGATATACTCAGAACGGGGCGCCAATCTATCACTGGGCACACTCAAGTCACACAGGTGTACATACTATAAAGGGTAATTTCAAGCATTCAAATCACCTTCAATCCATATTTTTGGACATCATTGTTTTAATATACATCTAATTGATGTTTGCTATATGTTGTTCTTGTGGTACTTGGTCCGAAAAGTTAAAGAACCACTGGGCTAACTGGTACTCAGAAAACCATTTTTATATATTATCACATCTGAAAAAATTGTGCTAATGAAAGCATTGATAATAATTTTTATTCGTCTTATTATTTTTGTTCGTATAAATAAAGGATTTCATGTCTAAATAATAAAGAAAAATGTCAACTAAGTTGCAACTAAGCCTAATATGTAGGTACCACAAAAACATTTTTATCATAAGCAGTCTGTGTGATCTTTATCATAAGCCATCTAGACCACTGTAACGGGGTGGGCAGGAATGAGGACCAGAGGCAAAACTGCGCAACAGAACAGGTATTATTATGACACCCGACGAGGCTACATTAAATACTCTGGGCTTTAACAGAAGTAATATAACCCAACCGCGCCAGATCCACATCCCACCAGTCCTGTCATTTTGGTGTCGGGTTGGCAATCTCCCAACAGGACATGGTGATCAGCCAGAGTAGCTTCAGGTGTAATATTTTTTGATGGCTCCACCCAATACCCCATGCCGCTTCCACCACAACCAGTTGCAGTTGCAGTTTTGCAAAGCATCTCCTTGCCACAATGTAGTGTTTAATTATGTCTTCATGATTGAATGAATTAGTGAACAGGCTTCATACCAACACTTGGATTATGTAAGCATGATCTTCAACAATGACTGCAAAATGTAAAAATAATTGTTATCGTGTTTAAATTTTTTTGATACAGGAAGCCAAATTCAGACAAACAAAAGCCATGGGCTGCCAACCCTTACTCTACGAGCATGACTAACGTTACAGGCTTCAAACTATTTTTTTTCTTCATTGAAGTTACTTTCTCTGTCCAATTGTATCCTTTATAAAAGCACAAATAGGAACTGTTTTACCCAATTGACAGTAATGAGTATTTAAGGATACAAAAGTGTAATTACCTTCATTTAGCACACAGCTGATATGTATTGGACTGTTCCAATTTCCATTTTGGCAGGTAAGATATTTGTAATCGCCTTTCAACGTGTAACCTTCATCACAGAAATATTCCACAACTGTGCCATGTGTCAGTCGATGACATGGAGATGGATGGCAGGTGTATCCCCCATTTTCTGGTTCAAAAGGAGGGCTGCACACTGTAAGACAAATGTTTGAGAGTTGTATTCTAATGTTTTGTTGTTTGATGGATCATTCACCCTAAATCACAAAGTATATAAGAAAACAGTGCTGTATTATTAATTTAATCTTATTTACAATGTAAAATTTGAGTGATGAGGTAATCTGATAAAAGAACACAACCCAATTGTGTGCATTGTGCACACACTTAACAAGGTAATGAACAATGTCCAAAAGGTGAAGGCTTGTAATGAAAAAGGCTTTAATGCAGAAGACACCGGATAGGCATGCACGCACAGAAGTTATGACTAACGTAAGTGTTAGGAACGTGACATGAGGAAAGGGAGGGTGTAATATACATTGTTAGTCAAAAAAATCACATGACGGGCAGACACGGCTGAGGATGATGACAATGATGAACAAGTTAATTAACAATAATTAATTAACTAAGAGGAGCAAAGAGAAAGACCAGGATTAGAACACAGACAAAAATTAAAATAGAAAAGTCCGTTCAGAGGCACAATATGTGTGCATCTGACAATGTGTTAAACATCAACTTCTTTTAAAAACACTCAGGACTTATTTAGTTGTTTTTGTTAGGACTATATACATTTAAAATCATTAGTATTATGTACATTTTTCTTTATAATTCCAAAGGATGGAACCAATCAATCACAAATCACAATATTGTTCACAATGATGCTTTATACAAATCGTGCAGCCCTACAAGACTTAAAAAAAACCTTTTTCTGCATGATCTTTACTCACTGTTATTATGAAGGCAGCGTGGTGGAGGTGAAGACCAGAGGCCCTCTTTGGTGCAGACGATGATGCTGGAACCCTCCAAACTGTAACCTGAATCACAGCTGTACTGCAAGACAGTGCCTACAGACGATGAGCCTGTGTTCGTCTCAGTGCTGTTCACTGTGCCATGTGGAATGGAAAACGGCCTCATGCAACCTTATAATGAAAAGCACACATACAGAAAAATCATAAAACATCTACTCAAGTTAAATTAAGGTGGCATGATAAAAGAACTTTGAACATTGATAATTAAATTTTTTCACAATGATAACAATTTCCATATGAGAAAACACAAAAAAGTGTCACCAAATGGCATATATATATTAGTCAATAATAATTCTAAAATGATTACATTGAGTTTGTAATTAACTTGACTTGCATCATTAAGTAAAAAAAGACCCTTGAACACATTAACAAATCTGCACATTATCTGTTACAATTACCATGAAGAGTGTTTCTGGGCTAGTTACTTTGCCACTATACTCTGAACCGATTCCTCTCTATGGCTGCTTAATAAATACATGGCAAAAATAGACATTAAAGAAACAGAATATTACCACTGACCTTTATTAAGCACACAGCTGGTCTGCATGGGTCCACTCCACTGACCCCTTTGACAGGTAAGATATTTGTAATCTCCTTTTAAGATGTAACCTTCATTACAGAAATACTTTACCAATGTACCATGACTCAAATGGCGACATGGTGAAGGATGGCAGGTGTATCCCCCATTTTCTGGCACAATTGGGGAAACACAATCTGATAAGAAAAAAAGTCATTGTTTTAATTACATGGTAATTGTGAAGAATATACAAATTTATATTACACATATCGAAATAATGAAACAGTACTAATATTTGATTGTCATAGGCTGATAATGAATAAGGTCCAAAAACAGGATTTCACACTTACACGAATGGGTTTTAATAAAAGACTGTGTTAAAAGTACATCAAAAAAATATGGTTGATGGCTGGTGCAACCGATACTGAAGCCACCGCTGCTGTTTCAGCTTATAAAGGCTGCAAAAGTTCATCAGCAAAGCTGCCGGCATGTGCATTATTACTTCTTTAATTAATGTTCATTGCCGTAAGCTCCGTCTCCACCCCTCACATCCCTGCACTCCATTCACACTGATTTACATTCACTGACGGAACCATTTATAAATTCAAATACTATAGGGGCCAAAAGTCTAAAAGTAAACCCAGTATTAAAAGTTCTACTCTTCAGCAGTTTCAGCCCCTTTTAAAACATAACAGAATTGGTGAAAGGAAAAATTCTTAAAATTGTCTCGGACTATACAAAAAAGCCAAATGATACATGAGTAAACTAAATACAGACACATTTTAACTAATGACCCCAGAAAAAGAAGTGAACTTTTTATTACTGCACTAGATTTATCACTGAAATATCATAAGCAAGTCATAATTAAATAGATATCATGATACACAATTGAAAGTGATGTGATATGCAAAAGTGGACAGTAAACAAATACATAACTATAATTTAAATTCTCCAATTTAAATATCCACTCTAACAAATGTCAAAAAGAGATTTTTCATTTTAAACTTCTAACATGGTTTAATTTAATTTATTTTTTTTAGCCCTGTATCAGGTGCCTGGCGAGCAATTGGGGTTAGGTGCCTTACACAAGGGCACATTGCAGCAAGAATCAAAGTTTGATTTTAATAAACAAAATAATCTGTTTTGTTATATTTAAATCTGAGGTCAGCCAAAAACATTTTGGCATGTTAAATATAGGCAAAAATCAGCCAAACATATTCTGACTAATAACTGAAACTTACAAACATTGTGGAGACAACGTGGTGGAGGTGAAGACCAAAGCCCCTCCTTGGTGCAGACGATAATGCTGGAACCCTCCAAACTGTAAGTAGATTCACAACTGTACTGCAGAACAGTGCCTATGGGGAACAGCCCTCTGTTTGTCTCAGTCCCATTCACTCTGCCATGCTGAACAAAAAACGGCCTCATACAACCTAATAAAGAGCCACAAGTCATATTTCAAGCATTGTACATCTTCAGAGCAAAATTTTAAGAAAGTACCAAAAAAAAAAAATCCAATTTTCCCAAACCCTTTATACATATAAATTTTAATTCTTTCCTTTACAATACTTTCTGTATTTGTCCCAACTTCGGTAGTTGACAGTAATATTAAAGCAATAAGGCAAGAGAGGGCTTGCATTATTGTAAATAAATTACAGAAAACAGGTGTTATTAGGCAGAGAGTGCAGTTACTTCTCTTTCCTGTGATTCATTCACAATAATGCATAACCTCGAGTGCCATATTGCTTTTATAAAATAGTTACAATGACACTTGACACAATCTTTAATAAACTGATCGTCTAATTTAGTCCGGTTTTAAAAGTAAACTCTGAATACTGAGTAATAGGTTTCTGGTTTCTCTGGTTTTGATCAAATACTGCCATCTAGTAGCCCAATTATACAACGCTTATAAAGTTTATAAAAAAAAATGGTCAGAGATGTGCATTAATGTCAGTAATTGACAAATAATTCTCAATAATGGACAAATGGCTCAGCCAATCAGACTTTTTTTTGCAAAGAAAATAAACCAGTTTAACAATTAAAATTTGACATTTGGCATTCAAATAACCTGGCCTTATAATGTGATAATTTTTTTCTACTATCAGTAATTTGTGGTAATAATAATAATTTTAATAATAATAATAATAATAATAACAATAATAACAATTTAGGCACCTTTTAAGGCTCATAGGATCACATACATAAAGAAAAAAAAACATACAAATAACATGAAACAACAGAAATTAAACATAAAAGAAGGGAACAATCTAAAAACTGCATGCTGACTAAAAAGGGAGGTAATATTGAGAATGTCTGATTTGTGAAAGATAAAGAGTTAACCTCTAGAACACATGGTGATCAAACACGCTGAAGGAACAGTAAATCTTATAGATGAGCCTGGCTGGGTCTATGTATGTGAAGTAACTCAATGAGATATGAAGCAGTAAGATGATGAATAGCCTTAAAGGTGAGCAGGATAAGCTTATAATCGATTTGAATTTAACGGGAAGCCAATGGAGTTGTTAAACAACAAAAGTTATGGGAATGGATGGATGGGAATCTAGAAATGATAAGAGCAGCAGCATTCTGAGCCATTTGTAACTTATGGAAGGACTTAAGCAGGGGACCTAACAAAAGAGAATTTCAATAGTCTAAACGGATGTGACTAGGAAATGAACCAAAAGGCCAGTGTTATCAGAAGTGAGAGAGAGAGCTGGAGACAATTAATGAGACGAAGATGATGTAGAATGAGTGATGTTAATTATGTGAATTATGAAAGCCTGAGTGCCATCAACAACATCCAGACTCTGAACTTGCATGGAAGAGTAAGTCAGAATTCTGAGATAAAAAGTCAGAATTCTGAGATACTTTTGCCATTTTTTTTATCTCATAGTAGGTGAAACAGGCTTCCATATTTTTCTGCCTTTGATGCCAGTTATGCATATTAAGACTTTACAATAATTTTATCAGATTGTAGGAAACTTACTTGAAGACTGCGCAGCAGGTAAAACACTCAGAAACAGCAACAGACACAAGCACAGCGTGGACAATGGCGAGAATTTAATTAACAAACCATCCTCCGGGATTCCTTCTGACATCTTACTCCACAACATACAGGGATACTGACTCCTGTACAGAGACATGAAAAACCTTCATATACAGTGGGGAAAAATAGTATTAATTCAGTCACCAATTGTGCAAGTTCTCCCATTTAAAAAGATGAGAGAGGCCTGTAATTGAAATCATAGGTAGACCTCAACTATAAGAGACAGAAAATAGTGGAGTTTGGAGTGTGACTGTTTGAGATTGTGGACAGGTGTCTTCTATACTGTTAATGAGTTCAAACAGTTGCCATTCATACAGGTAATGTGTGGAGGACAGAGGAGCCTCTTAAAGAATAAGTTATAGGTCTATGACAGCCAGAAATCTTGCTTGTTTGTAGGTGACCAAATACTTATTTTCCACCATTATTTGCAAATAAATTCTTTTGACAAAAACGCTAAAAATTGATTATAAAATGTGTTGACAACGAATTCCATTATCGATTCGTTGTGTAGCACGATTTACACGTTACTCGCATTGTCGTAATCGCTTACATCACCTGCAGCGCTGAAAAAAAAAAAAAAAAGAGTGGGTTGAACAAGAACGAGACGGAGCATAGGTGGAATCTGCGAAACAAGTTTAACAGAGTTTAATAAATTCTACAAATGAAACATGGCCGACACAGCAAAAAAGCTTCGGCTTAAATCATCCAATGGAGCACTTCACGCTTCACACAACTAAAGAACATGGAACATGCAAACTTTGCGAAAGTGATTTGACCTGTGGGCGGCACGGTGGCTTAGTGGTTAGCACGTTCGCCTCTCAGTACTAGAGATTCCCGGTTCGAATCCCCATCTGGGTGGAGTTTCCATGTTCTCTCCGTGTCCGAGTGGGTTTCCTCCGGGTTCTCCGGTTTCCTCCCACAGTCCAAAAACATGGATCAAGTCAATTGAGTTCTCCAAATTGCCCCATATAGAGTGTGTTTGTGTGCGTGTCTGTGTTTGTGCCCAGCGATGGATTGGCACCCTGTCCTGGGTTTATCTGCCCAGCGTCCGAAACGTTCTCCCCTGGATGGGCATGGGGAATGCCCCCCCGTGACCCTAATATAGGATAAAGCGGAAGATAATGGATGGATGGATTTGACCTGCACGGAGCACTACGGTGATGATACACCACCTGAAACTAAACATGTTGGAGTTGGAGGATGAAGGAGCTCAACAGAAGAGTAAATCACTACCATATCCCGAGTTTATTTCCTTTTGAAGTGAATCAACATAATGGCACACTCACACTATGAGAACCGGCAGAGCACACTTCATGCTGTTTTTGGTTGTTAACTGGATAATGACAGTGATGGAGAAAGTGTGTTCCTTTTTTATTGTCATTTAATTAGCTTAAGCAGTGTTAAATGTGCTTTATAAATACATACAACTTGTACACATGGTGGTAATTAATGATCAAGCTTTAATTTCCTGACAAAGTATGAGTGAAGACACTACACTCTATGGAAGTGAGGTAGGATTAATTGCATTTAGACAGCGATTAGGTAACATAGAGCTACTCAAATTTGTGTAATTTAGTTTTTTTTTTTTTTACACACAATGCATATTGTGTCAGTGTGTGTGTGTGTGTGTGTGATTTGTGTTTAATTGCCCTTAGATACTTTAAACTCATACTCTAAATAAAACCAGACATTTATTGACCTGTTTAATAAAGACATTTATTGATTTTTTTTAAAAATCCGATTCATCTAATTCAACTAATTGAAAAAATAATCAACCAATTAAACGATTATCAAAATAATTGTTAGTTGCAACACTACCATTTTCCAATTTAGTCATGTGCAGTGCCTACCCATCAAAAAAATCTCTACATCACCACTAGAAGCGCTTTGAAATTACCCTACCTTTTTTGAGCTGATGCCAATTAATTAATGAACTCCAATTAATAATAAAAAGGTATTTTAGGAGATGAAAATTCTATCAAGTACAGGTAAGTGATGAGGAGCAGGCAAAGTAGGAGATGGCAGATTGCTGACAAAACGTCTGGCAATCCAGGATAATGCCTACCAACAGAGATAATACCTGCTGACAATGAAAAATCTAGATTATAAAGCACATTTTTCATGGATTTACTTAGATCAATGTGCAAACTAGTTATAAAGGTAGAAAAAGAAAACAGGTCTAAATTGCTTATGAACAAGTCTTGTTATAATATTTATTCTGAAGACATTGTTATAGAATAAAGCTGTTTAAATTAGTTGGTTAACTTAATTAGATTGTAAAAGACAGATTTAGGGAAATGAGGAAGAATTTTGACATATAAATTGCCCACCACAGTATCCTGACCATTTAAATGTCTTTAAATTGTGTGCTACAGGAGACTTCTACATATTCATATGGTTGTTTGCATATCATGTCAATGATACAAAAAAGTGGGCAAAAACAGACAGAAAACTAACACCATTCCATAGGATTATCATAGAAAAATGACAAATGCTTAAAGAAGTCCAAAAAAATATAAAAATATGCTACTGTTTTTTGACCAGGCAGAGTCTCTATCTGTATGTTTATGTCTATGAGGGTATAAATAATTATATTATTTATGTATAAGCTATACAGTTAATTACACTACACAAAAGCACACAATACAAGACATTTGCTTTAGATAAAGAAAGCACAAACCACACACACACACATACATATATATATATATATATATATATATATATATATATATATATATATTTTTTTTTTTTTTTTTTTTACATGCTTCATTACTTACATGCAACATTACACTAGTAGCACTAGAAGCAATGTAAAATTTGAGCAGTAGGGCAGTAGGCTACTCATCCTATTTAAAAATTGCTAGTGACTTTTATTATGAGCTTTAAACATTTACCATAGCTATGGTCCCCTTGCTGTGTGAGCAGCAAGGTGCAAAATATCAACAAAATATCAACTATCAATGATGACATTCTATAATTCAGTAATATTGCAAATGCATAAATACCAGAAAAATCTAATACTCATACAGAAATGTAACTGATCTCTAAAGAGAGATGTAAACATATTAGGAGAATTTTATAAACATCCTGTGCAAGATTGATGGCACATTTATTATGTTGTCTTTTAAGCCAATAACTTTTGCACAAAATGGCATTGTCTCTAAAGATTGGATGCTGAAAAATTTTAAAAATGTATCCAGTATGTGTCAACCAACTGGGATTTAACATAAGGTTTAAAGTAACACAGGTTTAAATGGGGCTGTGTTGTGACAGCATCTGTCTTCCCTGCAATGTAATTCCTGTTTATAATACTGCAACGGAAAAGATATGTCAGAAAACCCATAAGGATTAGCTTAAATCTTAAAACTACACTTAACGCAGATGTAAGACTTTCATGTGCAATAATATTAATGCTTTAGTGTCAGCGTCTTTAAAACGCACTGTATAAACGACAACGGGTCCTACATCCGCTACTTTGGGCTACAGAACAAGCTAACAGCAACAGGAAATGCAGCTAACCAGCATCATGTTTACAGCAAAAACGGAATCAGCAGCATTTCTAATCTTACGAAATGTTTAAATAGTCGATTACACATGTTAATCAAGGCGGGATATTGTTTCACGGTTGTTGTGTAACGAACCTACCGTTTCAAGTCAATTAAAGCCTGATAGTTGGCGATCTCCGTTAGAGAACAAATACCGCGTTCCAAATCACACAACCCAGCACTAAACACTACGTCAAGTCTAGTCACGTTAGAGCCTGTTATTTCCGGGTCATCCTTTCTGACGGGACCACTCGATTTGGAACGCGACCATTGTCTTTGCCGGTAACACACGTATTTTTGGTGTTTGGTGTTCATATTATTTATTTTTATCAAGATAACTAATTAAGGTGATTTGAATCTAAATAATTGTTTTAAATGTTTATATTATAATAGATTGGGGTTTTGTGACTTTAGATATGGGATAGAATGTATCTCAGATTATTACGATGACTTTACTGACAATAAAGACAATGAATTTCGTCTATTACGATTGACTTTAGGATTATGTGTCCCTACTGTAATCTGAGGAAAGATGTCACAATATCACAATGCAATTAATGCTTTTTAGGTACCTTATCTATACATCTTATTTGAACCAAAATATTTATCATCGCTCTGAACAAAAGATGGACTGAAGTAGAAGGGGTCACTTATTTTCATATTTGCTTTTTTCGGGTCTAAATTGGCAACAGCGCCCTCAAGCGCCCTCTGCAGTCCGTCCTGTTTTCATCCAACCCAAATAAATTCATGTCACTCAACTGTTAATTTCCATTGGCTCCCTGTTGCTGTAGACTCTGGCCTACAGGACCATCCTCTTACCTTTAATCTATGTTTTCAAAATACCCTCCAACTCGTTCACTTCACTCTAATGATTAAATTACATTTACATTTAGTCATTTAGCAGACGCTTTTATCCAAAGCGACTTACAAATGAGAACATTACAAGTCAGAAGTTATACAGAAAACCAACTACACTGTAAAATCATCAAACCTGATTGTTATTTGATGATGCGCCACCCCCCCTTTTTTTACAACAGGTGTTTGTTAAAATGATGAATGATTTATTCATTATCTTCCGCTTTATCCTCTATTAGGGTCACGGTGGGGTTCCCCATGCCCATCCAGGGGAGAACGTCTCGGGCGCTGGGCAGATACACCCAGGACAGGGCGCCAATCCATCGCTGGGCACACACTCACTCAGACAGACCCACTTTATATGGGGCAATTTCGAGAATTCAATTGACTTGATCCATGTTTTTGGACTGTGGGAGGAAACCGGAGAACCCAGAGGAAACCCATGCAAACATTCAGGGGAGAACGCTTCAGGCGCTGGGCAGATACACCCAGGACAGGGCACCAATCTATCGCTGGGCACACACTCACTCTCACAGACACGCACATATACACACTCTATATGGGGTAATTTGGAGAATTCAATTCACCTTGATCCATGTTTTTGGACTGTGGGAGGAAACCGGAGAACCCGGAGGAAACCCATGCGGACACGGGGAGAACATGGAAACTCCACCCAGATGGGGATTCCAACCGGGAATCCCTAGCACTGAGAGGCGAACGTGCTAACCACTAAGCCACCGTGCCGCCATATGATGAATGATGATGAATTTATTAATGATGAATATGTCCTGGTGATTCTACCTCACTGTGGTGCTATTTCCTAATTACAGTAGCATTCACCACTGCAAAATGGTGGAACGATCTTCCCAACTCTGTCTGTAAGATGGAGCCACTTAGCATCATTAAGAAACATCTCAAAACACATCTCTTCCACAATCACCTGATATAAAAAAGAAAGGGGGGTGTGAGAACAGATAATGATCAGGTGAGATAATTCCACAGTGTGGCTGTTTTTTCAGTTTCTACTGACTTGTTTTGTTCTCGTTCGTAAGTCACTTTAGATAAAAGTGTCTGCTAAATGACTAAATGTAATGTAAATGTAACAATCTGAAGGTTGTGTATTCAAATCCTAGTTGGGATATTTGTAAGTAAATTTGAATAAAAGCATCTGCTAAATGACCAATTTTTAATTTTTTTTATTTATTTAAATGTAATGTCTAAGGTCACATAATCTGATGGTCACAGAATTCTATGTTACACCGGCTGTAGAAATACAGAGCATTTTGCCTTTTGGTAACTAGCTGTTTTAATTACTGACAAACCTTGAAAATTAACATAGTAGTGCACTGGGCTCAGCTATTCAAAATTCACTGTACGACATGGTCAACTTTTATATATTTGCAGAGAAACTGACCTTAATCCTTGATAAGCAAAGTGCAACACTAAATTTGCTCAGCTGTCAGTCGAGCCACTCACATTACATTAGAAGTGTGTGTGAGATCAAGAGATCAAAAGACACCCAAATTAAAACAAACAAAAAAAACAGGATGAGGATTGCTCGTATTACTAAATAATGCTACAAGTCCACAAAATATCCATCCGTCCATCCATCTCTCACTCACACAGACACGCACACATATACATACACACTCTATATGGGGCAATTTGGAGAAATCAATTGACTTGATCCATGTTTTTGGACTGTGGGAGGAAACCGGAGAACCCGGAGGAAACCCATGTGGACATGGGGAGAACATGGAAACTCCACCCAGATTGGGATTTTAACCGGGAATCCCTAGCGCTGAGAGGCGAACATGCCCCGTCCACAAAATACCACACGTAATTTCAGTTTCTCCTGGTATCCATGTGGGTTTTCTCCCACAGTCCAAAACAAGGTAAATAGAATGCTCTTAATTGCCCGATATAGCATGAGTTTGTGTGAGTGTCTGTGTGAGAGTGTGTGTGCCCAACAATAGCTAGTAGAGAATTAAGGGGAAGATAATGACTGAATGAAATGAATGTGCGGCACGGTGGCTTAGTGGTTAGCACGTTAGCCTATCAGCGCTAGGGATTCCCGGTTTGAATCCCCATCTGGGTGGAATTTCCATGTTTTCCCCGTGTCCGCGTGGGTTTCCTCCGGGTTCTCCGGTTTCCTCCCACAGTCCAAAAACATGGATCAAGGTGAATTGAATTCTCCAAATTACCCCATATAGAGTGTGTATATGTGCGTGTCTGTGAGAGTGAGTGTGTGCCCAGCGATAGATTGGTGCCCTGTCCTGGGTGTATCTGCCCAGCGCCTGAAGCGTTCTCCCCTGAATGGGCATGTGGAACCCCGCCACGACCCTAATATAGGATGAAGCGGAAGGTAATGAACACTTTTGGACACACTTTTTTCTGTGTTAAAAGTTCTTTGGAAATTTCTGAAGACATTTTTTTAATTGAGTGTTATAATGTACTAACTAGTTTTAATTAGATAGTCAATTTTTTTGTAATCCCCCCCTCCGCCCTCCCCGCCCCCTTCCCCGATCCTAGTAGAGGATTAAGTGGACGACAATGAACGAATAAATGAATGAAAACCCTTGAAATCGCACGACTAGACACAGGAATTTTTCTACCGATACTTCTGTCCAGCAGGTGGCGGTAGCTTGATGTCAATCGCGTCAAAAGCCTGGGAAATGGAGGGAGTGATACCACGTGAATCATTTTAAACTGCAAGAGTTGCTTCTTTAGGAGAGATCAGTGTGTTTGGAGTAAATAAAGTTACAGTATCTTTACCTTCAGAAAGCACCAGCAAGTCCGCCATGACTGCACAAATCATCAGTGGAAAAGAGGTCTCAGCGTAAGTTGTTTTAAATATACACAGCACTGGAGTTGTTCTTGAGTGGCAACAGGTAGCTGTTAGCATTCAGAGTTCAGGTAGCTGACTTTTATTAAGTAACAGTGACATTACTAAGAGCTTTGCAGGACGTGTGAAGGGACTGCATGAGCACAATCTGATGCCAATGCCAAAACAAAAAAGTTCTCTAGCTCAAGTTCATTTAGATCAGATGAGGTTAGACCGTTGTGCAGAGTACTAGTGCAGAGTGATCTATATATATATATATATATATATATATATATATATATATATATATATATATATATATATATATATATTTTTTTTTTTTTTTTTAATAGTGTGTTATAGACATATAGACACACTATTAAAAAAAAATATATATATATATATATATATATATATATATATATATATATATATATATATATATATATATATATATATTTAATAGAGTGTATATATATATTTAATAGAGTGTGTTATAGACATGTGCATACATATAAAATTGTAAGTGTGAATAATATAGTATAATGAATTTAACGCCACCTATTGTTTATAATGTTATACACAATAAAAAAGTATGAATTAAATAGTTGATTTATGTGAAATCTGGTCTTATAAATTGACATTAAAAGATTTTCAGAACCTAATTTTGAATGTAAAATATAAACTAATTCAACAAAATAAGCCTACAGTGAACTCAAAAAAGTAGGTGAAGAGACCTGGAAGTATCTGTAATTAATGGTTTTACTGCTGACAGGTGAGGTCATCAAGACTTAAAATAAAAGGAGCATGAATAGGTCGTGGTTCAGCTTGTTGTGTTTTTAATTGTTAGGCACTGCAGGGAAAATTAGTTGTGTGAAGGAAAAGGGTGGAAAATGCTTGTAAATGTGGATAACTATTGAACCTTAAAGCAGTACCATTTGTAAAACTGTAATGCAGAAATATTAGGCATGGCTGCATGGACTTGCACATTAAATCTACAGCATCTTCTTCTCATCAGGAATTTTGACCACAGAAAAATAAACATGCTCATTACTGGCATTCACAGGTGTAATGATTATACGGTGTCATAAGATAAGATGAAAGTGTGACATTAGCTTGCTGAAAGACTTGATATAATCAGATTTGACATGATCAGTTCAACTCTTACATCGCTCTTCATGATTAAAAGCTCAATCCTGATCAGGTTGTTGACGCTGTTCAGGACCTTGTACCACTTGGTCCTATTTCTGACTGTTTTCCCGTAATAGCATAGTGATTTGACTTTACAGTTCACTTCAGTTGTTTTTTTTTATATTGATCCAATCATATTTGTATATTACACATACCTCTTTGGTAAAATTTAAGTGTTTGTAAATTAACCTTTGAACATCTCTTTTTATCACCGAGAGATTAAAAAAGATATAAAGAGCCTCTTTGATACAAGCTGTGCGTCCAAGGCAGGGTTTGTGAAGCAAAACAATGCCTATTTAAAATGTTCTTTATCTTCAAATTAAAGCAAATAACCAAATCAAATGCCTTTAAAAGCTGACGAGTTTGTGCCATTTTAACAAGTAACTGTAAAACTAATTAATTGTTTGAATACTAGCACGGAAATGACTGCAAACAAATGATTATTAAGTGATTCAAGATTTAGGGACATATTAAATCTATAATACAGCAAAAGGTCTATGCACTACCCTAACCTTTGTAGAATCTACCCAAAAATGAAAAATACAAATATGCAAATAATTCAAGACTTGTGTCCAAGCAGTAGAAATGCTCACACATGAACAAAAAATCATATCAAACATAAGTATAAAGAAATCCATAAACTTTTTTCTGTGCATAGTTGTAAATTCAGATACATAAATAATATTTAATCTGAACCATTGGTGCAATACATTTGACTCTTAAGTAATATACTGTTTGTTTCTGTACAATGTGTTATTTAATAAAAAAAAACTCATTATTGCAGATAAATCTAATTATTTTTTCATATATTGCAATATTGTTGGACAGATGTTGTTACGCCTTTAGAATTTTCCAATTTTATATATATATATATATATATATATATATATATATATATATATATATATATATATATATATATATATATATATATATATATATAATAAATTACACGCACACATAATACAATTTAAGTCTTATAAAGTTGCAGACCACAAACTTGATCATTTTCAAATTTTGCCAAATTTTTATTTTGTCAGTAGAAATTCGGTATTCACAGCAAATTGATTATTGACATGACCTTTAACCTGGGTGTATGGGACCTCTAATCCAGAATAGTACATCAGTAGACTTTTGTTATCTAAGAGGCTTAAACAGATTAAATGTAGACACCTTTCTGAAGAATCATCAAAATGAGCACATTCCTGGTTCTAGGATTAATGGGCAGGCAGATTGTTGGAGCTTCAGACTGCAGTTAAACCAGGATTTAACCCAAAACGTATCCTAAAATAGCCTTTCTTTAGTTCCACAGAGATGGATAAACTTTTCACACCATTTTTGACAGTTTCTTATAATGTCTTGGCTTCCACATCGAACAGCAGTTTGGGGAGGCGTTTTTTAGCAACAGTGGTATCTGGTGCCTCTACATCCCTGTAGGTTGTTTGTGTTATGAAAAGCGTGTTTATTACTGTGGTGTAACTATAAATTTAAAAAATATATATTATTCAGTCAGGTGCGTGCGAGGCTAAAAACAGAAGTGGAGGCTTTGAAGGCTAAAGGCTCAAACTTCAAACCAGGCCTGGTGGTGTTGCAGGTAAATAAGAGCAATTTGTTTTTTGTATTTGAGCATTCTTCACATTGCTGACTACCTTTATTGACATTACATTCTGCAGACTTAAGGTAGTATTATGGTTTTCTAAAGTGTGAGTTGTTTATTACTAAATCTTTTCCTTTCTTGTTTTCCAAAATGCTATATATTAGTTTTGGTTGATTCCAAGCTGATGTAGAGAGATTAGCTCTATTAGGTTATTACCAATAATTATGTGATTTATGTAAATGTATGTACATTATTTTTATATATTCTGTACAATATCCCTAGCATAGATTTGGTCATTTGTCTTTAAAGTGTTTCAGAATAAACTTTAAAGGACCTGTCCAGCTGGCTAAAATAGTTTATTTAGGAAAATCACTTATTCGATATTTGATTTGAAAGCATTCAATTATTATTTATCAATTTCAGGTGGGAAACAGAGATGACTCCAACTTGTACATTAGCATGAAGCTAAAAGCTGCTACTGAGGTAAAAAATGCAGAGGCAAAACACACTTACTCAGCACCACCAATAACTGACACTTAAACAGATGTGAAAAGCTTTAATTTGACTGGGTGACCCAATATACTTTTCTGTTCATTGTTTTAGATTGGAATCAATGCTACACACCTGAGGCTTCCACAGACTGCTACTGAAGATGAGGTAAGTGAAAGTGTAGTTATGATGCGGTTAAGGAACCAAACTCTGCTGGCATGTTTACATTTTTCAGGTTAAGGCATGTCATTTTTTCATGGTATGATTTCGAAAGTTAAAAAAGATCAATCGAAAAAAGCTAAATCAAAAGTTAAAGAATTGTTGTAGTATATCTATTGTATGATCATGCTCAGTACCCAGAACTGTCTATTGTGTATTGTAGGTAAAAAACAGATTGCTCTTTATAAAATGTTGGATAATCACTTACACAGGTGCTGCAGCACATCACTGCTGTTAATGAGGACTCCAGTGTTCATGGACTTATAGTACAGCTACCTTTGGACTCCGTTCACAAGATTGACACAGAGAAGGTTACCAATGCTGTGGCTCCAGAGAAGGATGTGGATGGGTAAAGGGAAAAAGTTCTCTTTATGTATTTATTAACCTTAACTAAAAATTTTGCTTTACCAGAGTTCAAATTTGCTTGGAAAATAAATCTAATAACACGTATATATATTCATTCATTCATTATCTCCCGCTTTATCCTCTATTAGGGTCGCGGTGGGGTTCCCCATGCCCATCCAGGGGACAACGTTTTGGGCGCTGGGCTGATAGACCCAGGACAGGGCGCCAATCCATCGCTGGGCACACACTCACTCACACAGACACACTCTATATGGGGCAATTTTGAGAATTCAATTAACTTGATCCATGTTTTTGGACTGTGGGAGGAAACCGGAGAACCCGGAGGAAACCCATGCAGACACGGGGAGAACATGGAAACTCCACCCAGATGGGGATTCGAACCGGGAATCCCTAGTGCTGAGAGGCGAACGTGCTAACCACTAAGCCACCGTGCCGCCTATATACGTATATATATTATTTTATTTTATTTATTATTAATTAATATTAATTAATTAAATTAATGTTTTTAGTCTGACAAGCATTAATGCAGGAAAACTGGCACGTGGTGACCTTGGAGACTGCTTCATTCCCTGCACACCCAATGGATGCATGGAGCTCATTAAACAGACAGGTTAGTCATGCACTGATTAATGAGTGGTGACACACTGACACTTTCGTGTGTGTGAGAGAGAGAGGGAGAGATAAAAAAACAGTGAAGAACTTTGGGTAAGAGTAACTAGTTACTTTTAAACTTACTGACTTTGCTTTAGAGTAACGCATCTGTTAAATATAATTGTAATTTAAATTTGTGTTACCAAATACAGTTTAATAGTTTATCAAGAGCCAATTTGGGTCAGTAGCTCATGCAGTGTACTGTTTGATTAGTGATGTGAATTAAACAATTGGCCATAAAATTAGTGATCATTAGTCTTTTGGTGAAAGGGGATGTCTGTGGCTAATTAACATCCTTCTTAATATACTATAGTTCAATTAAAAGTTTAGTTTTTGATCTGTCAGAATAAAAAAAAATATTTTCCAGGTGTGTCAGTGGCTGGAAAAAGAGCTGTAGTGATTGGGCGCAGTAAGATCGTGGGTGCACCAATGCATGACCTTCTGCTCTGGAATCATGCAACAGTTACCACCTGTCACTCAAGAACTGTTGACCTGGCAGCTGAGGTACAGTTGCATATCAGTGCTTGGGCACTTCTGGTAAAACTACACATTTTGCAGAATTTTTGTAATGATGATTAGAAAACCCACAAGGCAAAAAATTATTAATTTGTATATGTGTATATTAATCCTAGATATGAAGCCCAACTGTGGGTTTTAGCACTTTATTTCTTGAATACACATCCAAATAATAATTAGCTGTTAAAAAGCTGATGAGTTTAATCTGTTGTAGGAGCACATTAAATAAACACTTAAATGTGTTGCACACTACTCCAGGACAAGGATTGAGAAATGCTGTATTAACTAGGACTTTGATTTACATTCATATGCTTCAATCCTAAGGTAACCAAAGTACATCTACCCAATACACTAGAAGAAAACTGTTTTAAAATTTCTGAGGATTATTAATCTGAAAACAGAAATATAAAAATATGAATCACCAACTCCTGCCAAGAATGCTATAAATAGGACATCATGAATATTTATAAACACAAACAAACAATAATCCTAAGGTATTTGAACTTTCATCTATCAGATCTATTTCTAAAGCTGTAGTGGTGCTTCACTAAGCTAATGATTTAATTAAGTTGTGGGGCATCACATTAAATCTTAGTAAAAGCTTTATGATTTGTCTAAATGTTCATGCCACAGTTACTGGTAGGGTAAGGAAATTTTATCCCAATCCCATGTGATTAGAGCTGCTGTAGGAGATTGTTTTATTTTGCCTGACAACACCACAATGGCTGTAGTTTTTTCTTCCCTCTCTCCCCTTTACTGTTTTTGGAGTATCTATTAGCTGAAATGCTTAAAACTGAAATAAAAACTGATACACTTCAACGTGACTCAATGTGGTAAAATTATGAGTTGAACTAAAAACAATTAACCACCTCATTAAACTTTGTTATTGTTCAGTTATTTAGTGTTTTTATTCTGCTTTTTCACAATTTTTGGCTAAAAGAATTGCATTGTTGTATGATTCTAGGTGTGGATATTCTGTATCTATATTCAGCAGGACAAGTATTATGTTATTTGTATTATTATTTATCCAAATGCAATGTAAAGATATAATATCTTAAAGAATAGGTGTAGACTTTTTCTACACATGACTGACTATAAAGTAACTGAATGTTGTGTTTGTTTTCCTAGGTGGGTAAGGCAGATATTTTGGTGACTGGTATTGGGAAACCGGAGTTGGTAAAAGGTGAATGGGTGAAGAAGGGTGCCATAGTCATTGACTGTGGAATCAATCATATTCCAGGTCAGTGATTCATTTGTAAGTCGCTTTGGATAAAAAGTTCTGCTAAATGTAAATGTGTTTTTTATTTCATGATTTACATATTTCTGGTTCAATCCAGTCTCTTTGTCTTTTTATGGGTTACTTATTGACAAAATAAAGTTGTTTTTATAACTTGATACTTTTGTCTCCACGCAGACGACACCAGACCAAGTGGAAAGCGTGTGGTTGGTGATGTGCACTATGCCAGTGCTAAAGAACAAGCAAGCTTCATCACACCTGTCCCAGGTGGAGTAGGTCCTATGACTGTAGCTATGTTAATGCAGGTCAGTTTTGTTTTTGTTTTGTTTTTTATTTTCCACACAGTGGTCTTTGTGATGCATTCGAAAATTCTAAAGTTTCATTTTGGTAGTTTGGCAAATAAACTTATGCTGCGTTTGTCACACCTATTGATTGTATTCCACTGTAAGCTAGATATTTCTGAATTTGTGGTGTAATGCTTGTTTCATGTTTTGATCACAGAACACGGTTCTGAGTGCCACACGCTTCCTCGAAGCTCACAAATCGGGCAAATGGAACATTTCCTATACGAAATTAAACCTGCAGAGACCAGTTCCAAGGTTGGTTGTGGTTTATAGTTTGAAAAAGAGTTCTGTAAATAAATAACACCATATTTGGAACACACTACTGCCAAAGCTGTTCAGGTTCAATTGAGCAACAAAGTAGTTGAAAATTGGTTAGGGGACTAACACTAGAACACTTAATAATTGATTTTTCCATGTGCATTGTCCTAATTTAAAAAAAGAAAACAAACAGAAAAATAAAATAAAACCTTACAAACACACCTGTTTGCTTATGTTATTTGTATTTATGTATTTAGTTCAAGTTGAATGATTGTCTTCAAACCACTGGAGACTATGGAGAATATTTTCTAAATTGTCATTAAATAAATGATGCTCGAGTCAGACTGTAGTTTTAATGTTGATGCGCTATTGTGATTAGACCTGTATCCCTTTCTGAGCTGTTGCCTTTGGGCTGACAGCTTTACATACATAATTGGCATTGCCTAATGGGTAGGACAACCATCTGATTGTTTCCATTGCACCAGCGACCTTTTTAGGCTGTTTAATACCATTGTCATTTGTAAAAGGAGGAGGACAGACTTTGTTATAATTTTTTTATTGTTCCTAACTCCAAGTACGTGTTGCTAAACTGTGGTGTTGGCAGTTGATTTTATTAAATTAGAGAAAAGTTTTCATAAAATGTTTGGTAAGGAGGTGTGCACACAAGTGTTTGGAATTAATTTGTTGGATAACCCTGTCTTCGTCTTAAATTTTTGTCTTTACCTACACAGTGACATTGTCATTTCCCGCTCCTGTGTACCAAAGCCTATTGATCACCTGGCAAGGGAAATTGGGCTTCTCACAGAAGAAGTTGAACTGTATGGCAAAAGCAAGGCAAAGGTGCAACTGAAAACTATTGACCGTCTGCGCTCCCAGTGTGATGGAAAATATGTGGTTGTTACTGGGTAAGACAAATCTTGAATATTTGTGCAGGTTTGCAAATGTTTGTATCCCAACAGTTTTGTACTATTTTCATTAGCTTCTGAGGATTTAGCTACCCACTGAAAAATCTGAATTGGAATATTGATTAAGTCAGACCTTAGTGGTTGTTTAGTGGTTTTGGACTTTTGACCGAAAGTTTAATTATTAAAGAACCAGTCCTACAAATTCTCGAAGGTTTAGCAAGGTCTGTAACCATGAATAGTTAGTTTATGATTTAGTTACTTCTTTCAATTGCTTTAAATGAGTGTCTGTTAAATGTGAATGTAATATAAAACTGTCTACCAGTTATGATGATTACAAAGATTGCTGCTATGAAAACACAATTTTAAACTCCAGCCCTGCTATAGCTAACAGTGCAGTAGACAAGCAGCTTTATGTAAACCTTTTCATTTGAAGAGCACGCATGTTGCTAAATAGAACTATGGACTGCAAACAATGATCTGTTCATGTTCTGATTTATTTGGGGAAACAATCATAACACAAAATTATTGTCTTTACCATCATAAATATTGACCCCAAAGTTATGGTTTGACTGGTAATTCTGCATAATATCTATTTTACCAAATAAATTTTAATGCATAAAAACATTGGTGCTGTGTGGCCAATGCAACATGTGTTTGCACAGTGGCTATTAACCTAAACTCACAGCGTATCTTCCTGTCATTGGAAAGGAATGAATGCTTTTTGGTGTCAATGTATTAATTATTTTGCTCTGTGTGTCTCGATCTTTCTCGCTTTCTCTTGTTGGTGTGCCCACTAGGCTTGTTATGCATGTAGAGAAAACAAAGCTTGCTTATATGAATATGATTTGGTCACTATTTCTGCCAGTTAAATTCACCCTTAGTGAATTATTATTATTTGGTCCAGTTTTAGTTCTTAGCTGTACCAATTATTTTACTTTTTATATTTTAGAACAGGGTGGCTTAGTGGTTAGCACGTTTGCCTCTCAGCGCTAGGGATTCCCGGTTCGAATCCCCATCTGGATGTAATTTCCATGTTCTCCCCGTGTCTGCGTGGGTTTCCTCCGGGTTCTCCGGTTTCCTCCCACATTCCAAAAGCATGGATCAAATCAATTGAGTTCTCCAAATTGCCCCTTATTGAGTGTGTATGTGTGAGTGAGTGTGTGCCCAGCGATGGATTGGTGCCCTGTCCTGGGTGTATCTGCCCAGCGCCCGAGACTTTCTCCCCTGGATGGACATGGGGAACCCCACCGCGACCCTATTAGAGGATAAAGCAGAAGATAATGGATGGATGGAATATTTTAGAACAAGCTAAACTGGCAGGATTATCATTTTATTTTGTTTAGATTCATATATAGTTAAATATAATTGATAGTTATTTCTTATGCTCTTTTTTTTCTTTTATGAAATTTATTATTTAAAATGTCTAAAGCTGTTTTGAGAACTTGGAGGCTTCATAATTCTCCACTGTGATTGAGTTTGCCAACAGATGTTCTAACTTTACAACTAAGTTGTATATAAATACCATTTGGTAAATGAACAGAGTGATCATTTTTCAGTAGTTTAATGAAAGATAAATAGAAAAAAACATTTTAGTTTCATTCATCCAAATATAATTTTATTGATTTATTCAAAATTGTCATGCGTAATTCTTTGAGCTGAGGTACCCTAAATACATGTGTTTAGGTTTATTTAGGTAACTTACATTCTTTGGCCACCTACAGATGTTTAATTTTAGTTAATTTCCCACAATGAACAATTATATGATTTCATGTACTTCCAAACCCTGTGTGTACATGGAGAATAATTTTAAGGTCAATAATTTGCTAGAATATGGAAAAATATCAAATCTGGTGGTTTGTAATCATTTAAGTGGCGTTGTTGTGTGTGATGATAAGGTTTTTATGTAATCTCATTACCCTTGGGGTGTTGCATTTTTTTTACGTAGTGATAAAACAATGACAATATAAAAAAAAATGCTAATAATAAACAAGAAATAATATAATAATAATAGTAATAATAAAATCTCATTGTATGTATAAGTATAGATATTATTATTATTATTATTGCTATTAATCACCATTTTTTATTTGAATAGTTGTTAATATTGACCATGTCATTCAGCATGGAATTAGGTTAATAATGTACAGCTATTTTTGAAAATATATTGGTTTATTTTTTTCCTTATTAGAATTACCCCCACTCCACTGGGTGAGGGAAAGAGCACAACTACAATAGGCTTGGTGCAGGCTCTTGGAGCTCACCTTGATTGCAATGTTTTTGCCTGTGTGCGACAGCCATCTCAGGGCCCCACATTTGGCATAAAAGGTAAGTCAACATCTGATCTCCAGCTTATTGTTGCTGTGAATGACACCATGAACTTGGCAGTTTAACTTTAACTTTTTGTTTTACTAGGTGGTGCTGCTGGAGGTGGCTATTCTCAAGTTATTCCCATGGAAGAGGTGCATATTAATAATAATAATAATAATAATAATACTAATAATCTATTACTATTCAGTAGTCATACATTAATATTTGGTGTGTTTGGTGTTTGTAGTTTAATCTTCACCTTACAGGTGACATTCATGCCATCACTGCTGCAAACAACCTGGTAGCTGCTGCTGTTGATGCTCGTATATTTCATGAGGCTACTCAGTCTGATAAGGTCAGTTCTACATGTGTAGTCTGATCATGTTAAAGACATGGCCTAGTAATAACTACATTTTAAACCTTATGCTTTAATGTTTTCTTAACAGGCTCTTTTTAATCGGCTTGTACCTGTAAGTGGTGGACAGCGACAGTTTTCCCTTGTGCAGATGAACCGACTGAAAGTAAGATTTATTTTATTTTATTTTTTATTTTGATTTTATATATATATATTTTTTTTTATTGGAGCTGCTGTAAGACCAAGGATATATTCACACTAATACATGCTCTGAATTAGAATTAAACTGCACTAAAACACTTAGACACATTATTTGGTTATTTATAGACACTGAACACGGGTGTGCTGGTTTAATCTGAAAGCTTTGGAGTTGCACAGATATAGAAAATACAATAACCAAGGACCTCTTTGGTCAATGCTACTTCAAAAAAACTTGTATTAAATGGATCCATTGTGAACCAATTGGGAAAAAGTTGGGGTTTCATTGTCCTGTTTTTACCCACAGACAATAAAGAAGAGACTTTTAATAGATTCTCTGCTTAAATGTACCAAAAACTAATGCATTTTGGTTTGAGATCTTTCTGTGTAGAAGTAGCCTAAGAATAGACCTGCAGCACCAGACTAACACGAGATATGTGGTTTATTGTTAAATTAGCACAAATCAATAGGGGACAGACTGCAAATTTAGATATATTCTTGTCATTTTAAAATTGATGTAAGCCGTGCTTGTCAATGTGGTGGAGCATGAATGCGATGTCGAGGCTTGCTGTACTATTGACTGCATGTTTGGAAGTTTGTGCATGACTGATCATTATTTTGTCGACTGCATCCCGACTCTTTAAAATTTTGATTCAAGTACGGTGGATATTTACAAATATCAATAAAAGCAGTTGGTAAAGTCAAAGGAAATTATTAATTTGATTAGACTTGTTTGCTTTGGTCAGGACAAAATCTTTTATTAAATGCAAGTTATTTTTATATGGACTGATTACTGCAGCAGGTTTTATGTAGCAATAATCTGTTTATTATCCCTTAAGTTACAAATAAAATGCAATTGATTTGTAACAAATAAATGTAACTGTAAAATGTATAATCACAATAACTATACAAGATGTTAGTTAACCAGTTGTCTATTTTATATTAAATAACAGGTTTTATGTGAAGTGCATGAGCACATTACACAAACATATATTGTTTTTCGAAAGGTAGTGGTGAGCCTGGATTTTTTTGAGCTTTATTTAGTTATAACCATAATGGTAGTCTATATAATAAAATATAATTTTAAAATGGATAGATTTGTAAGTTCTGATAATCTGCCATCATACTAAATAAGGTTCAAATAGACCAGGTGAAATGCCATTTCACACTTGCAGGTTTAAGATTCTCCAGTTTCACTGTCAATTTTTTTTATGTTTAAAATATATTAAACTACCAGCATATGTATAAGGACAGTGTTACAGCAGTGAATTTAAAAAGTTTAAAAGGAGGTGTGGCTACATAAAGAGTCATTTCTTGTTTGCAAGTTCAAAAACCAGCAGACTGGCAAGGTTGGTCTATGAATATAATGATCGCTGTGGCGACCTCTAATGGGAACAATTGAAAGAAGATGATTAAGAAATAGAGAAACGTTTAAGTCAAGTTGTCATAGTTTTACCTATTCAGGATAAAGATACATTCTACCCATGTGTGCTATATCATTATTATTTTTGATCATCGCTTCTCATTTGTAATAATACTGTACTTTTGTAAAACTGAAACAGAAATTGAGCATTGAGAAGACGGATCCCTCTACACTAACAGAGGAAGAGATCACTCGCTTTGTCAGACTGGACATTGACCCTGAATCTGTTACTTGGCAAAGAGGTAAAGATGCTTGTGTACAATATATATTTAAACCATGTTTAAAAACATTAAATATTAACTCCATAAATTAAACCTTAAATAAAGTCTTTAGGTGTAAATGTTTAAGCTGGCAGTGCTTTGCTGTGTATGGTTCAAAATTGAAATAAAACACTATTTATAATAAACTACTTAAGACGCATCTTTTTAACAAATACCTGTTGTAGGAAAAAAAAAAAGGGGGGGGGGGGGTGCAGGGTTAGATAACGATCAAGTTTTATAACTGTACAGTGTAGCTGGTTTTCTCCATAACTACTGACTTGTGGTGTCTCATTTGTAAGTCGCTTTGTAAGTGTCTGCTAAATGTAAATGTGTTTACACTTGACTACACAAAACATTAAAATGCTTATTTTGGATTTTAATTCTGGATATAGTATTTAAGGTAATTTTAATTATATATTTTTTATTTATATATGTTTTATTTTGCTTTTGATGCAGTGTTGGACACAAATGACCGTTTCCTGAGAAAGATCACTATTGGTCAGTCTCCAACTGAAAAGGGTTACACCAGGACGGTAAGCATTTGGTCTACTATCTTTTCTAATTGACATTTTAAGATATTAAATAGTTAATTTAGCTATAAATGCTGCATGGTCAGTTATCATAGAGTTAAATTAAGTGTTAACTTTGTGGATCTTGCAGGCACAATTTGATATCACTGTGGCCAGTGAGATCATGGCTGTGTTGGCTCTTACCAGTGATTTGGAGGACATGAGGCAGAGGCTAGCTAAAATGGTTGTAGGAACAAGTCGCAGCGGGGAACCCATCACCACAGAAGACCTGGTCAGTGATGCAGATCATGTACTTACAATAACAGGCTGTGTGATCGTCACTGCTGTCCGAATTCCATAACGGTTAAAATGTTCTGAGATTAAAAATATAGTCCGTCCGTCCGTTCATCCATCCATCATGTCAGTAGGTGGCAGCACTCAGCAACAGTCAGGTTTTTCTATTTTGTTTTAATCATGTTTTTTTTTTCAAGTTGAAGTTTGTTAAATCGTGTTCACAAAATTAATAAATACTTGGTGATGGGTGTCTAAAAGTGCTTTTAATAACATTATTGGGGCGGTCATAGGCTTATGGTTAAGAAACCAGCCATGTGACCTAAAGGTCCACGGTTCGATTCTGCAAGGCACCTAACCTCAATTGCTAGAGCTGTGGTTTTTCTGAAAAGAATTCTTAATTTTATTTTGAATGAAATTAATGCATTGTATGTAGTTCATTATGCAATCATTTTGATTAAATATAATATAAGATTATTATATTATATTCTTATTCTTAAATTAGAATTAGTAATAAGCATTAAGAAGCTTGTGGAAATGGTTTCGCCACATCAAATGCATGTGTGTATATATATATATATATATATATATATATATATATATATATATATATATATATATATATATATATATATATATATATATATATATCAAAAATCAAAGATAAAGGCAATTCAATTAAATATTAGTGCATGATATTTTTGTGTTTGGCACTGTGAGTATTAGATTCTTCAATTATATTGATCTAATAACAATATTCCACTACTACATAGATATTAAGTAGCTTGCCTGCAAATCCAGATGTACTACGCTCAGTTATTAATTACATACAGTATATTTGTGCTTAGTAATTACTAAACATTTCTTATATTTTAGGGTGTGTCGGGAGCACTGACTGTGTTGATGAGAGATGCCATCAAGCCCAACCTTATGCAGACACTAGAGGTAAAAGAGTATGAGTGCAAATAAAATTTAAGCATCTCTTTATTAAAACAGTTGTAACTTTGTGTTGTGAATTAACTTGAATATAAATCAAAAGAAGAAATGCTTGTGATAAATTGTATGTCAGATTACATTTCTTCTTTCCTTCTCTGTCTTTAGGGAAACCCTGTGTTTGTTCATGCCGGCCCTTTTGCGAATATTGCTCATGGGAACTCTTCTATCCTGGCTGATAAAATTGCTCTGAAATTAGTAGGACCTGAAGGATTTGTAGGTATGAAAGTGCTAGCTTTTAGGTTCTGTTTACATCCTATGTGGATATATTTAAATAATAGCTCCAAACAAAGAATCAACTGGACTGTCTTTTCTTTCTGAGTACTTGCTCGTACTTTCCCTCATTAGAAAAACATCAGTCCTGTCTTTTTTAGCTGATTCTAGACTAAGGAAGTTTTAACCTGATTTTACTGTCAAAGTTTCACGTTGGGAAGAATTCTTTGGTCATGAGTTTGCTGTTAAAGCACATTACCTGTGAATTTCCAGTATGCATGTTTAGAAAAGAACCAGAAGGATAAGTGCACAGTTTGATTTAGGATTATACTGACTGCCCTCCAAATACTTGTATTGCTAATTAATTCTACTTCAATACAAGCGCAAATACAAGTAAAGTATTTGATCATTTTATTTTTAGCATGGTCAACGCACACACACACACACACACACACACACATATATATATATAATATTCAACCTAGTTATTAAAAAAAAAACAAGATGGATTAAATATGTATTCTCCTTCTTTAGCCTAAGACTTTTTATAATAAATATTTGAATGTTAATATTAAAACATTTACAGTACCGTCAAAAGTTTGGGCACACCACCTTCTTGCTCCAATGTCTATTTTCTCCACTTAACATATAGATGGACTTTGTAATTTTATAATTACAGACTGTAGTACATCTGTTGTTTCTTTGTTCTCTATTGATCAGAACTGTCAGAGAGCAAGTATAATTTTGGTGGTGTATTTGGTCAGTTATGCTGTAACATTGATGCAGTGAGGGAGTTTTGGTGCAGCAGTGCTGCTGTAGTTCCATTTTAAACTCCTCAGTGACACTGCTGGGATTGGAATAATGCACCAACCACTATTTTTTTTTAAACATTTCATTAAATAAATAAATAAATAAATAACCGGCCTGTATCTTAAAGTGTTAAAGTAAGAAATTATAACATGCTCTCTGTACACATTGTTATAAGTTGCTGGTGTTTTTGTCTGACCAAGCAGCTCTGTGATTTTCTTATACATGTAGGTTGATTCATTTTCTGTCTAAATGATTACTGAGCTATACTTCAGGTTTATAAAAATAATGCCACAAAAATCATAAATGACTAGTGTGAAAAACTAAATCTTATTTTTTAAATATTTAGCAAGGTTTTATTTGGTTTAAATCATAAGTCACAGGTCATGTCACTTCAAGTGATGCCTGCCAATTAACCTGATACAATATTCAAAATAAAGTAGGTTTTAACGTTATAAAAATTTAAATAAAGATTTTTAAATATTTACTGAAATATTCTATACACAAGAGTATATACATGTTTGTTTATATATATATATATATATATATATATATATATATATATATATATATATATATATATATATATATATATATATATATAAAAAAATAATGTGTTACAAACTGTTTAGGCTTTAGCAGTTTCTAACCAAGCCAGCTATGTCTGAAAGTTTTTTGAAACAAGTAAATACATGACTTTGTGGTACCCAATAGCGCCAACCTCACTTAAATCAGAGGTAGAGAATGTTTAATCGATAACGGGAAGTAAACAAAACAAAAACATGTTAATTTAAGTTTTTCTTCACCCTGTTAAATATTTTGTATAAACATGGATGTGTTTTTCATCTGCACTAATATTTACAATATTTACAAGTGCTTTTATATATTTTTCTCTTATTTCTGGGATTTTCTTTTTCACCTCTCCCTCAGGGCATCACATTACAGAACTTCTTTCGACAGAGGGTCCATATTAAGTGTGGAAAAACACTACCAGTTTCTGTCAGATTCTGATGTTGCTCATGTCCTTTTTATAATGTTAAATTTGCTACTATTATAGCAAATGTGTTTTGGCACTTTCTGTTAAACCTTGGACCCTATTGCTGATGCAACAATATGCATATATTCTCAAGTGCTTATAAGGAGCAAGTTTATATTGAGGTCCATTGTTTTGAAATTAAGCTGTTCGGCAAATTCCCAGATGTTCTCTTAAACTGTCGTTAACCTTTCATACTGTAAGTAAATTGGTCTTGTGTTTGATTTTCTTGGCAGTGACTGAGGCAGGTTTTGGTGCAGACATTGGTATGGAGAAGTTTTTCAACATTAAGTGTCGTGCTTCTGGACTTAGGCCTCATGTGGTGGTTTTGGTTGCGACAGTGCGAGCACTTAAGATGCATGGTGGAGGACCAACAGTAAGTGTGAAAATAAATATATTGTTGTATGATGGACAATTGTATTTACATCCATTTTTTTGCATTAGTTTTTGAATTTACATCCAGGCTTATGCATAAATGTAAGCACCCCTGTTAAGGCCCAATCAATCCACCACCCAGTGATGGGTTCAGCAGTCTTGAATAACCACAATGTTATGCATAGAAAATCCCGAAACTATCAAACATCCAAATAACCGCAGCACATTTACCACTGCCCACACCTATAATACTCTGCTCAGTATACATCTCCCTGGATCACCACCCAAACCAACAAAAGCTTAAATCTGTTAGACTAACTATCAACACTCGTTATTTTCATAGGAGAATGAAACTTTTAATGACTACAACTCATTGTGGGGAAACAGTAAAACAAACAGCAGGGTCAAGGTGACTAATGAGGCAAAGTTATCTTGTATTTATCCACTCCTCAAACAACTGATCCAAGGCATATCTGCACCCTGGAAATGTAGTATATTTTGGAGCCTCATTTAACATTACTTGGGGAGTATGGAACAATTTATGTAGTAGTAATTCACCACCCAATTAAATAACCCTTATAGTATTATATGAATCATCTGCAAAGCCTGTTTAAAACATCACCGGAGAAAATACTTAACTTTTTACATCACTTGAACTTGAAACATCTTATATAGTCTGATTTAATACAATGTACATGACACAAACCATGTACTGGCATTATATAGCTGAATAGAGCAGAAATGTAAAACAATAATAAATTGACATGCCTTTGAAAAACTATGTTGGGAAAAGTACACAAACCATAGACCAGAATGACACGAATCACATAAAATATTCACTAGAAAACAATTAAACACAACAACCACCACTCTGACATGAAAAAAGCACAACCCATGGTCTGCAAAACCGTTATGAAGATTAGAAGGACCTTTAGGACAGCAGAGAGGCAAACAGGAAAAACCTCTGTATCCAGCATCAAAAACAATACTCTTCAAAAGCAGTGTGGCATATCTGTAGAATGCACAACATGAACTGTCAAACACAAATACAGCACCTATTACAACATTAGATCCCTTATGGCACCTAAGGACAAAATAACAGATGAGCTGTTAATAGACTTGGTGGAAAAACTCCTCAGCAGAGAACTTAATACCTGATTTCCAAAAACCCACCACCATGAATCATATAATCAAGAAATCACATGACCACCATCAACCCTGTCTGCATTTATTACCAATTTATAAAACAGCTTTCATACACCGCTTTATTAATACTTCTGATCATAATGAAATATAAATAGTATTTAAAATTTCATCAATGTAAAAAATATAACATTCTAAACAGTTTGCAGAAATACAAGGTAAATGTAACTTGTAAATGCAATTAATTTTAAAAGGTTAAAAAAATATTCCAGCACCACTACATGAAGATTTATTGGTGTCTTTCTAAATATGTATTGGTTATATTAATAAAGGCACCTAAATTTTAGGTGACTGATAAATTAATTAGTGACTTGTAGGAGTGCATTTATGTTGTTTTTCATTTAGCAAAACTTTGCTACCTGTTTATTAATAGCAAGATATGTAAATGAGCAAACCAATGTACTTTTTAAGTATAAAAGGGTTTTTATGCAATATTGTGTGTTTTTTGCATTTAGGTCACTGCAGGCATCCCTTTACCCAAAGAATACATTGAAGAGGTACTGATTTTATACACTGACTGACTGGCTTAAAACAATAATAATAATAACAGTCATATGTTTCTACATCTCTATGCCATGAGACTAGATTAATTTTTATTGGTATTGCTGTCTTCCAGAACCTTGAGCTGTTAGAAAAGGGCTGCTCTAACCTGAGAAAGCAAATTGAGAATGCAAAGCACTTTGGTGTGCCAGTCGTTGTAGCGGTTAATGCTTTTAAGTAAGTATTTAAGATAATTCTTTTACAATTTATGTTAAGTCGTTTTTTTTGATGGTCTGCATGTTCGATTAAAGGACAGATACTGATTCAGAACTGCAGCTGATCTGTAAACTGGCAAAAGAGGCTGGAGCATTCGATGCAGTGCCCTCCACTCACTGGGCAGATGGGGGCGCTGGAGCCATAGAGCTCGGCAGAGCTGTGCAGAAAGCAGCAGAGGCACCAAGTAACTTTAACTTCCTGTATGACACCCAGGTAATACATGGTATATACAATACTATATACATGTTCATAATTGTTTCGTGTACACTATGGCACAGTGTTTTTGGTAACCTGGGACTTTGGTAATAATGCAACTGACATGAGTTTAACACATGATCTAAAACAGTGTAGTTGTTTTTTCCTTAACCTCTGACTTGTTTCCTCATTAAGTCACTTTGGATAAAAGCATCTGCTAAATGTAAATTCACGATTACACATAAAATCATTGTATATTGTAACATTTTAAATTCTGCACATTTTCAGTCCTTTTACAACAAACTGTCTGGTAAAATTTTAAGTCAAAAAGATTTAACTTGATTTGATTGATTAATTGCTTAATTAATTTCAATAAGTGGTAATTGATGGCGTTTACGTCAGTGAAAACATGTTCTGTGGTCAAAAAAAAAGTTTCTCCAAAAACAAGCTTAATCAGAAGGATTTTAACAGAAGGTGCAAAACTCGTCCTCTTTTGTGGTATGAGGATGTCTGTAGGCAGATACAACTGAGATTAACATGTCAAGTAGGATTTTACAGACATAACCTGCTATGTCATTTGCAGAGGAAGTTCATGGGGATTTTTAACAGGACATTTTCAGGCCTCATTCTATATAAACAGGACATATGGGAGATATGCCTCTTATAGGTAATGTATAGTGTATTATAAAGAAAAGGATTGTCTTGCTTCAAGCAAAAGCGGGCACAATTTAAATCTACATTTTTTTTTCAATCCCAAAGCAATAAAATATTAGAAATAAAAACAGGGATGGCGTAACACAGTGGCATATGTGCCCCTGTCCCATGTTGTTTGTGTGTTAGAGGCATTACATTTTAAATAATAATTGTTACAAAACAAAAGAAAGGTAAGTTAATATAAATTAATTATTATTATCTTGTATATATGTGAATAATGGTTGAAATATTTTTATTTTATTTATTTATTTATTTTATTTTTTTGTTTACTTTTTCACACTTGTAATGTACAACAGTAATAAATAGCCCTTTATTTGGCAGGCAGTGGCAAAACATTGTGGGTTGAAGCTTCAAAACTTACTCCTAATGCCATTGCATGAGAACTATACAACGTTTGCAGTTTTTAACTAAATTATTTTTATAATATTTTCTTATATTTGGCCTGGCTAGTTTAATACCAATTAGTGTGTATGTGCGTGTGCTGACGCACGTGTGCACAATTCATTCATTAAATGTTCATTATTTGGCATAACATCATCTTTCTTTAATAGCTTCCCATTGTTGAGAAGATAAGAATCATAGCGCAGAAGATATATGGGGCAGATGATGTTGAGCTCTTGCCAGAGGCACAGCATAAAGTGGAGCTGTACACAAAACAGGTATGGGACTGTATCCATAATTTAACTTGTTTAACATTTTATAGGTGGTTAAATTGATTTAAAGGTCTATTAGTGACTGACAATTTCTGCAATTTGAATTAAAAGAAAATTGTACTGAAAACCACTCACTAGAAAGTAGTGCAACCCTATGTTATTAATGTCAGTAGGAAAGCCATGGGGCAAATAAATTTCTAGAATTGTGCCCCGTCATGGAGACTGTAACTAAAGTCACTGCTACATAACCATAGCATTGGCTGGATGCTTTATAGGATATTACAAGCACTTTATCACATGGCAGGACACAATGAGGATCGGAGATGGGATGGATGAAGTACGGGTGCTTAAACTATTGTTGGCTGTTATTTATTTTTTTTTATGGCACATTCATGTCACTGCTGCGTTTCCCCATCCACTGCATTTCTTGCCCCAGCTAGCCCCAGCTTCTTGCTGTCTGCAAAAATTATTTATGATAAAATAATGTATATTTTTCTACAAAACATATCAAAATGAATACATTAATTTATTATCTTTCACCTTATCTTATATTGGGGCTGGGAGGGGGTAAAATGAATGCTCTAAAGTGCCCCATATAGTGCATAAGTGAGTGTGCCCAGTGATGGTTTGGTGTCCTGTGGGATGTCTGGGTGTCTGTGCATTCAGGGGAAAATGTTTTGCCTCCACACTATGGGGCAATTTAGAGAATTTAATTTACCTTGAATCCATATTTTTTGACTGTGGAATGAAACCAAAGAACCCGGAGGAAACCCACAGGGAGAACATGGACACTCCACCCAGATTGGGAATTGAACCTGGATCCCCAGCGAATGTGCTAACCAATAAGCCACCGTGCCGCCATCACCATCACCATTTTTTTATTAACACTTTGTTTTCTTTCTCTATAGGGTTTCAGTAATTTGCCTATCTGTATGGCAAAGACTCACCTGTCTCTTTCTCACGATGCTGAAAAGAAGGGTGTGCCAACTGGATTTGTCCTACCCATTCGGGATATTCGTGCCACTGTTGGTGCTGGATTTCTCTACCCGCTTGTTGGCACGGTGAGCCGGATCTGTCTATTTGTTTTAGTAATGACTTGCTAAAAGTGTTACTATACACTGTGTGCAGAATTATTAGGCAAATGAGTATTTTGATCACATCATCCTGTTTATACATGTTGTCCTACTACCTGTGCATCTCTGTAATAAGGAGGGGTGTGGTCTAATGACATCAACACCCTATATAAGGTGTGCTTAATTATTAGGCAACTTCCTTTTACAGAGTGTCAGAGATTTGATGGATTCTGAAAAGTCCAAAATTGTGAGATGTCTTGCAGAGGGATGCAGCAGTCTTTAAATTGCCAAACTTTTGAAGCGTAATCACCGAACCTTCAAGCGTTTCATGGCAAATAGCCAACAGGGTCGTAAGAAGCTTGTTGAACAAAAAGGGGCGAAATAATTGCCCATGAATTGAGGAAAATCAAGCGTGAAGCTTCCAAGATGTCATTGGTCACCAGTTGTCCAAGATGTCATTATTCACCAGCCATATTTCAGAGCTGCAACGTTACTGGAGTATCAAAAAGTACAAGGTGTGCGATACTCAGGGAAATGGCCAAGTAAGGAAGGCTGAAAAACGACCACCTTTGAAGAAACATAAGATAAAACGTAAAGACTGGGCCAAGAAATATCTTAAGACTGATTTTTCAAAGGTTTTATGGATTGATGAAATGAGAGTGACTCTTGATGGGCCAGATGTATTGGCCTGAGGCTGGATCAGTAACGGGCAGATCGCTCCACTCCAGCACAGACGCCAGCTGATGGAGGTGGGGTACTGGTATGGGCTGGTATCATCAAAGATGAACTTGTGGGACCTTTTCGGTTTGAGGATGGAGTGAAGCTCAATTCCCAGACTTACTGCCAGTTTCTGGAAAACACCGTCTTCAAGCAGTGATACAGGAAGAAGTCTGTATCGTTCAAGAAAAACATGATTTTCATGCAGGACAATGCTCCAACACATTCATCCAAATACTCCACAGCATGGCTGGCCAGTAAAGGTCTAAACGAAGAAAAAATAATGACATGGCCCCCTTGTTCACCTGATCTGAACCCCATAGAGAACCTGTGGTCCCTCATAATATGTGAGATCTACATGGAGGGAAAACAGTACGGCTCTCTGAACAGTGCATGCAGCAGCCACCACAGCCTCCCAGACAATGTTGATCATAAACAAATCAAGCAACTGACAGATTCTATGGATGGAAGGCTTTTGAGTGTCATCGTAAGGAAAGCTGGCTATATTGGTCACTGATTTGGTTTTGTTTTTGAATGTCAGAAATGTTTATATCTAAATTTTCTGTTGTTATATTGGTTTACCTGATGAAAATAAACAAGTGAGATTGGTATATATTTGGTTTTTATTAAGTTGCCTAATATTTCTGCACAGTAACTGCACAAACTGCACAAACACATATCCTCCTAATATAGCCAAATCTAAAAAAAAAAAAAAACACTCCAACTTCCAAAAATATTAAGCTTTGATATTTCTGAGTCTTTTGGGTTAATTAAGAACATAGTTGTTGTCCAATAATAAAAATAATCCTCTCAAGTACAACTTGCCTAATAATTCTGCAAGCAGTGTAAAAAAGCTTCCTTTATTGTCAGATTGAATGATTGCATTTTGAATTTTAATTGGTTTCCAAAGCGCCTTTCCAATATGTGCAAGAGAGAAAATTAAGCGAGCATGCCGAAGAGCTGCTGTCTGAACAAACGCTTAATACAAATGCTCTTTATTTCTTTCCTCTTTGAGGAGTAAAAATCAGCTCAAATGCTTTAAACTGAATAAAAGATGATGCACTGCTGAAACATTAATTTTTGCCCAGAATTTCTTTAATCCGTGGCAAACATTTTTGTATAAATGAGAGTAGAGCAGTAGATTATGTAGTCTTCTCCAGCAGTTCCTATTTAATTTTTATTAAGTGAGCACACAGTCTCCCTGAATAATAATTTCATAAATTGAAATTGACTTTCAGTCTTGAAATTGACATGCTGAAATATATCAGTCCAATAGAACAAAAAAAACAAATAACTTGTGTATTAAATTGATCACACGGTAGGTATGTAGGTATCTCATATCAAAACACCCATCCATCCATACATGTCACATCCATATCTAAACATTTAAATATATATATATTTATATATAAATATATATATATATAATGTGTGTATATGTATGTATGCATATATAAAATGTATAATTATTTTCTTGTTTTTCATTATGAATTGTTTTTGCTACTTTTTCCAATATAGATGCCAACCATACCAGGTCTTCCAACACGTCCCTGTTTCTACGATATAGATCTAAACCCCAACACTGGAGAAGTTGTTGGACTTTTCTGAATGAGACACCATGATTGCAAGATATTTTCAATACTACTTTAGAATGGATAGTCATTTATTTTTGGCAAACTGTTCTAACGAAGCCTTAAGTGAAGTATGTAGAACAATTTTTTTTTCCTGTTCAATTTGTCCACCTTAACTTTATTTTTTCACCTATATACTAAATTTACTGCTGAACCTGCCATGGCCTGCTGTTGTAGCCCACCTGCCTCTGGGTTTCAAGTGTTAAACATTTTAAGGTTTTGCTCACCCCAATTTAAACTGGTATTACTATTAATTATAATTAATTACCACTACATGGTGTTTCATTCTTGGAACTGTCATTTTCCGTTTATTGTCCTCTTCTGAGTACATTTTATAAGCGTGCAATGTTGCCTTTCTGTGAACATTTTAGTTCAGCAGTTATAGAAATATTCATATATCTCTCACTAGGAAGCGTGTCGAATCATAATCAAGCCAAAATAACCTTGCTGGCATCATGACCATGACGACCAACTTGACCTGAATCATTTTGTCAGAATCTACAAGCATATTTATATACATTGCTCTTCTCCAATGAGACTCCATACATGAATTGTGTTGTCTAATGTGTTTCTGATTAAATGCATGGTAATTATCTATAATTGTGACTTTTTCAAAAAGATATCATTACCACTCAACAAGGGCAAAGTTCATCAGATTCTCTAATTAGCATAAAGAATGACCGAAAATCAATATTAAATAGTTCCTGAAATTTGCTATGAAACCACAGGTAAAGAAATATAAATTTATAATATCCATTTACAAATGATATGAATTTGTTTTATAACTCTCTTATGTAATCAGAAACTGTGATGAGTTTCATTGTTTATGGGAATAAAATCGAACTGAAACCAAACTCCTCTTTTTTTTTTCCTTATTATTATTTGGAAGATGAACACAGTATTATTTATATCATCAGAGGCCAGTGCCAGTAAATATATTGCCAAAACATAGTAGGTGTGTCTCCTTTGTGATGTTTAGTTCAGCTGTCTTGTTTTATTTTATTCTGAATTATTTTTGTATCTTTACAATCGTGGATATGCCAGCACACTTCATCAATATTGAAAAATAAATATTGTTATACAATAGTTCATTAAGATTAAGACACAAGAATGATCTTACTTTAGGCTTTAAACCATCTCTGTAATTCCAAATAAATATGTTCAACGGTCTTTTGTCTTACACGGGAAAAAACTTTGAGTTGATTTTAACACCTAAAATGTTTTATTTCAGTGGGATTGTTCATTAGTTGGTCACATGCTGCTTATGGACTGTGGGACGAAAATAAAAGACCTGGAGAAAACCCCTGCAGACACAGTGAGAACATGGAAACCTAGATTGGGAGATATTTACATGCTAGTGTTACTTCATTCTTAATGACTTACTAAAACTTAAATTGTTTTTTAAAAACAATAAATTATGTACTGCCAAGTGCAATGGTATAAGTATGAATGTCTGCATGTAAAGAAATTGTTTTGGGCGCCAATCTGTCACTGGGCACACATGCAATCTATATGGGGCAATTTAGAGCATTCAATTTACCTTAAATCCCTGTTTTTGGGCTGTGGGAGGAAACGGGAAAACCCTGAGGAAACCCACGCGGACACAAGGAGAACATGGAAACTCCACCCAGATTGGGATTTGACCCTGAATCCTCAGCGCCGAGAGGCGAACATGCTATCCACTAAGCCACCATGCCGCCCCTTTTCTTGAAATTGATTGAATTTGTTTTAACATTTTTAGTGCAGATAGATTGACACAGTAATGAGGAACTCTTGCATAGTGTTAAACTAATTTGAAAGGGTTTCTTTAACTCTGCAGAGTGTGGAATCATAAATCCTGAAAAGGGTTGAAATCAACTTTATGAAAGTTAATTTAATACTGGAGTTTTCGCCGAGTATGCATGACTTGACAATTTTTATCCAGGTCAAGACTATTGAGAATAACTGTTGTTTGTTTTTTTTGTTTGTTTCTTTCTTTCTTTATTCCAAATGTCAATCGATGTGCTACTGTAGTTGCATTGATTCTAAGCTGTAAATTTGTATTGTTAGGTGGTGTGTAACACCACTTAAAATATCCCTGTACACTAGTATTCCATGTACTGCCTCTTTAATGGCACTCAATGTAATAAGTACCTAAATATAGCCATGCTTTCTCTAATCTAGTCATAATATCAGGCCTGCCAATGAGCTTCAGTTGTACACATCTGAAAAGTACAATAAAAAAACATACCAGTTTGCAAAAATCCAAAACAAGTCAATACATATTTTGGGGCACAATTAAATAAAACCGGTTAAGATTCGTCCACACCCTTATGTTTTTTGACAAGCGTTAAGATTATGGCTTCAGGCATAAAGGGTCTGGTCTTTCATAATTACATTTTACTGCTCAGACATACATCTTAGTTGTAGATTAGGTGAATAGACACGCTACTGCTTCTTCGAGTTGTGTAGCTCTTTATGTTGCTTAGCAACCTGCAGGCATTGATAAACCAAAGGGAGAGAAAAACATTTAACAGGTAATATGCTTACTTTAGGTGTTATAATGAAAACTAGTCAAAACCACTTCATCTGGAAATTCCATCTGATTATGTACTGATTACACTCACTTATTTAAATCTAAAACATGTATATGAACTATGAGTTGTGCATTATTATTGTATTTGAAGATACATTATTTATCTAGAATCTAACTGAAATGTGTAGTATATTAATGGACAAAAGACTATTTTTGTTTGTGTGTGGAACAAATTTAGGAGTTGTTGCCTACAACACACTCATTATTCATTATTTACTTATCATTATTCTTGCCTTTAATAATATTTATTTATTCATTTGGGAATTGTAGATATGAATTTTTGGAGTTACTAACTCCGTCTGGGTGGAGTTTCCAAGGTCTCCCCGTGTTTGTGTGGGTGTCCTCCGGGTTTCCTCCCACAGTCCAAAGACATGGATTCAAGGTAAATTGAATGCTCTAAATTGTCACATGTGTTTGTGTGAGTGAGTGTGCCCAGCGATAGATTGGCACCTCATCCTGGGTGTATCTGCCCAGCATGGATGGGCATGGGGAACCCCCCCCCCCACGACCATCATATACGATTAACTGGAATATAATGCATGAATGAATAATCCAAGTTACTCTTGGTTATACACTAAATCTTCTAAATGTCACACCTATTCTGACAGATTACACATTAATGCTTTAATGGAATTTAAAAAGTTAATTTTTAAAAGTCAATTATCTAAAGCCATTTCATTTATACTGCCTTTATGTATGGAATTAGCCAATGGCTTTGAAATTGCTTAACAAAACTCTCTTTATAAACACAAATAAATGAGTCATGACAAAAGCTTTAAGGCAGGTGAGAAGTGTGTTCATTCTAATTTAAAATGTACCAAAAAATGTCATATGAAGGCTAGTGCACTTTGAAGAAAGACTCAAAAATAAAAATTCTCAGTAAAACCAGCAATGATTGCCTATACGCAATTTATAATATATATATATCTATATCTTTCTTTCTCTCTCTCTCTCTCTCTCTCTCTCTCTCTCTCTCTCTCTCTCTCTCTCTCTCTCTCTCTCTCTATATATATATATATATATATGTATAATATTTATATATAAGATGGCTTCAATCTGACATTTGATCCTGGAGTTCTCTGATAAGCTGAACTACACCTTTAATTACATATGGTTAAAAGTTGATGTTTACTCTAACTTCAAATGGCAACATGAAAGTATTGCAAGGTCTATACCATTTATATATGCCATAAATTATTTTTTTCTATTACCTAAACTGCAATAAGAAGTTTGTGAAAACACTGTCATTATCCATGCCCTTTTCAGTTTAGTGAAAACAATTTTCACTTTTTTAATATAATTATGAATAAAATTCTGACATAATTTAATTCTAGTATTTAGTATCTATTATTAAAGTTTAAATCTGCATAAAGTGAAGTATATTTGTAAATGTTTTGCTTAATTAAAAGCACAAAATCCATAAACCCTATGACACACATAGACACACACCCCGTTTTTTATGTTTATGTTTCATGGTTGTGAAATTATTTCCAAAATAATAAACAACAGATAGGCATGAGATAAAAACTTTTTAAAAATTTATTAAATGAGTGTTCAAACAAAGTTAAAACAGAGCATTGAAAAGGACTTTAAAGGGTCTTCTATTATAGCTCTTCACTTTCCTTCTTTGCCTTTGCCTTTTCCATGCTCCCCGGGGCCATGGCCATGTCCATGTCCGTGTCCTTGTCCTTGTCCGGGTCCATGTCCATGTCCATGCTCACCTTTTCCATGGCCCTCTTTGCCTTTTCCTTTGCCCTTTTCACCTTGGCATCCTCCTTGACCTCCCTGCCGCACAAATAAAGTAAACAGACTCAATCTAACATCTCAAATAATCTTAAAATATCTGTCTCTTGTTTCAGTAGTATATTTATAGCTGAGAACTTTGAGAATTGAAACTAAGACATACCTCTGGGACATGTGCTGCAAATGAGAAAAAAAACAAAGACATTAGCTTGGAATTTAGAAAATGTGTCCTTTACAGAGAGTTATTACAGAGAGAAAATTATTACCTTGAGGATCACTCATTGTGAATTGATTACTTCTGAAAATGACCGGTCTGAAACTGCGTTAAAAGACAGCAACAGTAAATACATCAACAATCACTTTAATACACACAGTGAATAAGCAAATGTGCAGCATGCATACATTTAACTGGGTTTAATAAAATACTTGCTTGCTCTTACCTGCAGCTTTGACAAGTCTGCCTCTGAAAGAATCCTCTGGTCTGTGTGAATTTATGTTGTCGCCACACCCTGGAGTAGATAAACAGGCATGGACAGGCACAACTGGTTGAGTTAGTAGTGAGATGTGCTGAAAACAGCCATCATGCAGCAGGGTGCAGGTGGGGCTAATAACTGATGTTGATTTGTTATTTTCATATATATATATATATATATATATATATATATATATATATATATATATATATATATATATATATATATATATATATATATATAACAAATCAACATCATCTCTTTTTAGTCATGTTTCATTTTACCTTGCTTTGAACTTTTTTTTTTCTTTTTTTTAAAAACTTTTTTATTTGCAGTTTGAAGAGAAGTATGAGGAGCGCAAGTGAAGTCTTGTACAAGTCAGAGTCACATACTTTCAAGACGTATAAGAAAAACTGACCCTGAAAATGCAACATAGTTCTTTTTAAATTTTTACACAGGTAAACTTATAGTATTCCATCAAATAAAACATGCTTTGCAATTTTTCCAGTAACTTAACAGGATCAACAGTGTCAAATGGTGCACTAAGATCCATTTAGTGCCAATAAAAAAAATTGAATGCTTTTATTTAGGCAGTGTCAATGATTTGATTAGACCTGAAACCTAACTGATAAACAAATATTAATACTTTTAGTTTGAAGATTGCAGTTTAGATGCTAAGACAGCAGCAAGAAAACTAACATTTTTAAGTAAATGGTTTATCTCTCTTTAAATTTGCTTCATTTTGTCTATAAAATCTAAAAAAAAATCCACTTGTAGCCATTATAGTGCTTCAGTGTTCAACAGTAATAGGTGTGCCCAGTCTGTAAAGAACAATGTGAGTCATGGTGCAATTGTGAATAAAAACAGTCACTTGTACACTTGTTCTCTGCAAGCTGAAACACTGTTGCATTATAATCAGGTTTTGGTCTAACGATCTGGTAGCAAGAGTTTAGATCCATTAAATAAATGGAAGAAAAATGCAAAGAAAATAATATAAATCTAAAGAAAACAAATAAATAAAATTACTTAATAAATAAAACTATATTACATGTAGTATAATTTATTACAAATTAATTTATTGGTGATTCAGTGTCACTATGATTTTGAAACCTGGCCTGGAAAACCTGTTCACTAATTACTTCTAATTAATTTAACACCCACAATACAGATTATACCCACATGGGTGTATTAATCGTAGCTTTCCATCTTGCATGTCTAAACATGTTATTTGCTCATTTCAGTTCATTTCAGTGCTTAAGTGTATATTTACTATATACTTAAGTGTAGATTTCATTCACAGATGTATTTTCCACAAAAAAATCATTAAAAAATATGTTGCAATTTAAATCCACATAAAATTATCATAATCTGTTTACATGGTATTTAACATAGCTGGATACATGTAAAATGCACAGGAAAAAATCCTTTTTGATTAGAAGTTGTCATTTGACCTGTAATTGCAATTTAAAGAAATTGTTTAATTTATTCACAGAGCCTTCTTTAAGACATTTTATACCGATTTAATGAATCTACCATTCATATAACTACATGTTTGCGACGCCTAGTAGAAAAAATTACTATGGAAGATCATAAAATATCAATGAAATGTATGAAAAGGAAGCCAAATTATATGTTCTAAGCACTTTTGCATTGGTAACTCCTCATCTAAATATGTTAAAATGCAAACAATCAGGCAACTAACTCCTGCTATTAGCAAAGGCATAGTGCAAGCCATAGGTAAATGCAACATTGGTTTAATATTTGTGCTGCACATCCTGAAGACCATTAAAGATTTTCTTCTCTGGGGTCAATTGTCATTAGTGCTATCCGGTTTATGCAGAATCAAAGAGGAATTTCTCATTCACACAGGAACACTCTATATGGGGCAATTCAGATAGGAGCAATTTAGAGCAGCCAATTACCTTAAATCTGGAGAACCCGCAGAAAAAACACACAGACACTGGGAGAACGTGGAAAAACTCCCAGATAGAACCTTGATCCTTAGTACTGAGAGGCAGATCTGCTAACTTCTGTGTCTCTATTTTTATATTATTTAACATTATTAATATTAGTAGTACTATAATGTTGTTCATAAAGTACATTAAAAATAAAAATTAAGGTTGGCATAATGGTCACCTTACACAAGGAATGTCCTCAGTTTGACTCTTTACTAAGGGTGGTCTTGGGCTTTCTTATATACAGTTTGCATGTTCTTTTTTCCTTATCAGTGTTGTGTGCTGAAGCCTACCCAGATACTTAAGTAAAACATGAGAAAACCAGAATTTCTTGAAGAAAAAAAAACACACCAGCATGACTTTCAAATCCTTTCATGACCATTAAATAAATAGAATATACAAAATTGCATCAGTGATCGTGTAACGAGGGGTGGCAATATATATGTCTAAATGTCAAAACTGTGACAGACATGTCCTATGAATTTTGCCAGCTATTTACTTAAGAAATACAGAGGTATATTGAGAAAATAATTAATGAATATGATTAAATGATTTGAATACTTTACATAACCATATCTTTATATACTGTGAATAATACTAATACTAAAAAGCTGTTTTCACCACATTGTTTATTGCAATACTGCAATACTGCAAAACTTATACTTGTTTACTGCAATAGCCTTCATTTTATTCTTACTTAAATCTAGATAGAAGAAGAGTCATCCAAAATAAAATAAAAAATAAATATTGCTATTTAAAAGATATAGTATGTGTGCTGGCTAGTTTAATTTGTTTTTAATAATGGAAGTGTTTGCATTTGTTTACACTTAACTGTACATTTATTACTCACTAAAAGAGCATTAATTTACAGAACATAATATTTAACATGGGCGGCACGGTGGCTTAGTGGTTGGCACGTTCGCCTCTCAGCACTAGGGATTCCCGGTTCGAATCCCCATCTGGGTGGAGTTTCCATGTTCTCCCCGTGTCTGTGTGGGTTTCCTCCAGGTTCTCCGGTTTCCTCCCACAGTCCAAAAACATGGATGAAGTCAATTGAGTTCTCCAAATTGCCCCATATAAAGTGTGTGTGTGTGTGTGTGTGTGTGTGTGTGTGTGTGTGTGTGTGTGTGTGTGTGTGTGTGCGATAGATTGGTGCCCTGTCCTGGGTGTATCTGCCCAGCGCCCGAAACGTTCTCCCCTGGATGGGCATGGGGAAACCCCCCCCGCTACCCTAATATATAGGATAAAGCGGAAGATAATGAATGAATGAATGAATGAATGAATGAATGAATGAATGAATGAATATTTAACATAACGGCTTTTTAACAGCTTTAGAATGCTTTAATGATAGTACGTGTATATTCAAAAAAAAAAAAAAAAAACTTAATACAATGTCTTTTCTTATTCATTTGCAGAAGTGTCAATATGCAGTTAGGGAGGGTTTTGCAGTGTCCATCTTGTATGTTTTACAGATAGCACTCTGATGGGATGATGGAAGAAGGTAACACCCATAATAATGAGCTGACAACTGAAGACAGGAATTCAAATGATACATTTATGTCTGTTTTTTTTGTCTTGAGAAGCAGACGCCTGTCTAAGCTTTAGGGTTGTTCTAATTCTTCTTTCACCCATGTAATTACTATACCAGTGAACAAAAAATGAAATTAGTAACGATGGTAATTTGAAACTAGTTCTTTCCTACAATGACACTGTATATAGTATATAATGTCATATGTTCTCAAACCAGGGGTGATGTTTTTATTTAAAAAAAGAAAGATTCAGCACATAGAGATGTTTTGTTAAACAATCATTAACATATTGCCCTTTGAAAATGCATGAGCTTTCCAAGATCCCTGTCGCAATTGTTTTGGTATTAAATTTAAAATATTTATTATTTAAAATTGAACACCAATAAAAAGAAGAGAAAAAAGTAAATTCTAGAAAGGGATAGAAAGGGTGTTATATGCTGTTTTGAGTATTGAGATACCAATAAGACAATGTCTTGTGAATCTCCACCCTAGAAAAAAACTGTCTTCGAATGCATGTCACGAGATATTGTTTGTTACAACAAGAAACCTTCATGTGAGTGTTTAAATGGCAGATGAACTGGGTGGGACTATGGTATTGTGTCATGGGATAAAAAAACACTCAACAGCAACATAACCTATAAAGCTTTGGGTGTTGGCTGGACTTTCTTCCTTAATTATGAGATTAGTGAGCTGTTCATTGTATTATGAATGAAATGGGTTATATTATGGCTTTTCCTTAAAAATGTATTTATCTGATTGCAGTTTGTAGTTTACTGATATATTTCTGAATAATTTCATCAGACAGCGATGGATTGGCACCCTGTCCTGGGTCTATCTGCCCTGCGCCCGAGACGTTCTCCCCTGGATGGGCATGGGGAATCCCACCGCGACCCTAATAGAGGATAAAGCGGGAGATAATGAATGAATGAATTTCATCAGAGCTAGTCAAAACCAGGGGGGATATTCACTGTTTTATTTGTGCACTTTTCTTTGCAGTCAAATCCATCTAAAATCACAGTGATTAAACACTTCTAAGTGATTCGGCTATGGTGGTTGCTCTGTTCAAGTCGCATTCCTTAAATTTTTTACTTCCAAATTGAGAAAAAGATCACTTTTTTTTAATTATCCCAACTTAACATTTATGCAGTTAACTTTTAGCTGCATTTTCTGCACTGTGTATAAATAACTATTGACTATTTTGTAATCTAAGAAAATTAAGTAACATTTAAGCTTTAGCCAGTGCAATAAATGAATAGACTTATAAAATAAACTTAAAATACTTAGCTCTCTATAAAAACATCTCTTGTCAAAACTATAAAAGTTACAACTATGACCATGCTGCTGCTGCTGCTGCTGCACAAAGAAAAAAACCATTAAATAAAAATGATACTTTCAACAAAAGTAAAAATAAAATGTTTTCATTGCTCTTGAGTCGTTTTAGAAAAATAAACTTAAGATTTTAAACTTTAAATATTTCTGCTTTCCATAACAATGCTTATCCAAATAAACTACATGAGCCTAAGGAGGCCATGAAGCAGAGCCAAACAAAAAAAGACAAGGCCGGAATGAGGAATGAGCCTCAAAGAATATTTATTCACAGCATATTTATTCTGAGCAGTGAGGATGACAATGAAAATATGTAATCAACAGAAATAAAACACTTTTAAATTAGAAACAAAAACAGTTTAGGAATAACCAGGAGAATAAGCATAAGAGGAGGCCCTACAGCTCTGACAGCACAAACAGGTGAAGCCAGAAGCAAAGAGAAGCAAGCAGCCATGCACAGAGCCAACACCAGTATAGTACAGCTATACCTATGAAAGAGCTATGAAAGAGGACACATTGGTGTATGTGTGTAAAACTACCTGTTTTAAAGTCTGTTATATACTATATAAGTTGAAGTTGACGCAAAATCCGTAGTGGCAAGGCATGCAGGCAGTTGGGGTGTGTAGTGGGGTTAGGGCAAGGGTGCCAAACTTAATTGCACCAGGGGCCAAATCTCAAAGCACACTTTAGGTTGTGGCCGAACAGGATAATCATTTATTAAACAAACTAAAAATAAATGTTTTCTGAACATGAAGAGAAATAAAAACAGACAGAAATATTATTCTACAATAAAAAAAAAACTTTATACACATTAAAATACTTTGCTTTCTATTAAAATATCTTTTGTAAAAATCACAACATCACAACAATTTAACAATTAAATCAACAATTTAATAAAAATGATGGTTTTCTACAAAAGTTCAAATTTAAATCATTCAGTTTTCTTTGCTTTTGCTTTTTCTGTCAAAATCATACAAATTTAAAATATGTGCAAAATTTAAAATATGTGCATGGTCACAAAAAACATTTCATCAGGTAATTAAGCACATTACTGAGCACAGTCACCCAGGCGCATGGTTTCTCTTACCACTGCTATGCTGATGACACTCAACTTCATCTGTCTTTTGCCCCTGATGACACCACCATCTCAAATCGGGTATCTGCATGCCTCTCCGACATATCTGTCTGGATGAAGGCCCGTCATCTCAAATTAAACTTAGAAAAAACAGAGCTTCTCATTATCCCAGCTAAACCCTCAATCCATCACAACCTGACCTTCCAAATTGACGGCTCCACAATCTCCCCAACCGATTCGGTCCGGAACCTTGGGTTCACAATAGACTCCCACCTTAAACTCTCTGATCATGTTATCAAAACCGCCCGTTCTTGTAGATTCCTTCTTTATAACATAAGGAAGATCAGACCCTTTTTGACTGAACATGCTACCCAACTGCTTGTTCAAGCCCTAGTCTTATCCCGGCTTGATTATTGTAATGCACTACTTGCCGGTATCCCAACTTCCACCATCAGACCTCTTCAACTAATTCAGAACTCTGCAGCCCGACTCGTGTTTAACCAGCCTAAGCGAACTCATGTCACTCCATTACTCACTTCCCTCCATTGGCTTCCTGTAGCTGCTCGCATTCAGTACAAGTCGCTGACTCTGGCATACAGAACCATTTCTGGATCTTCCCCTTCTTACCTTCACTCTATCTTTTCAAAATACACTCCGACTCGTTCACTTCGCTCCAGTGATGATTGCCGCCTGGTGATTTCACCTCACCGAGGAGCTAATTCTCATTCTGTGGCGTTCACCACTGCAAAATGGTGGAACGATCTTCCCAACTCTGTCCGTAAGGCAGAATCTCTAAACAGTTTTAAGAAACTACTTAAGACGCATCTATTTAACAAATACCTATTATAAAAAAAAAAAAAAAAAGGGGGGGGGGCAGCTTCGAATAACAATCAGGTTTGATGAACTTACAGTATAGTTGGTTTTCTCCATGGCTTCTGACTTGTGGTGTTCTCATTTGTAAATCGCTTTGGATAAAAGCGTCTGCTAAATGACTAAATGTAAATTAATAACAATAATGATAGATCAATGTAAAATTATCTTGCGGGTCGGATATAATTATATTGGAGAACGGACATGGTCTTGACTGTAACACCTATGGGTTAGGGCTTGATAAAGTGACAGCACAGAACCATATCTGTGGAGTGGATGTGCTCATTGAACAGTACCCGTACCCGTTGCAGCATAATTGTAGTTTCGTGACTATACTTGTTCTGTGTTTTAGAAAGTGCTTTAAGTGATTTTTGTTGTACATTATGGTTACTGAAGGGATAAAATTTTAGATTTTACGCAGAAGTACTTCATGTTCAAGGGGATGAGCGCCTTCGATAATGAGATGGGGCAATCTAGCCGGCGGTTGCCCAAGGCCTAGATATTTCATGAACCTAGAGACATCTGGTGTCTGGCGGATAAAGCTCAAGGGCACCGAGCAGTATCGAGCTCCCCCAGATAAGGGAAGGAACCCCCCCATAGAACTCCTTTGACAAGTTGTTTTAGAATAGGCAGAACGAGGGATGGTTTTTACAATAAATAGAGTCAGCAACTGGACTTCAGGGCTCTGTCTTGGTGGGACCGGTGTGGTGCTGAGATCAGAGTCGGATCGCGATCTTGGGCTTGTCTTGGATGAACACACTGCTTTAACTCGGTTTGTCATAAATAAACCGCTTGATTCAAACAACTCTGAAATCAACTGTGCTGTGCTTTTTGACGCCTTCAGAAATGGTTCATCAAGGAAATTTCCGATTTCCTAACATTACATAAATAATAAATCTCAATTCACCAAAACAAATATTCTGCCAAAGACAAGATCATGCCACCTACCAGAATCATCATTTCCTTTGTGCACACTTTGGATTTTTATTTCAGGTGTCTGCTGACAGATTAAAACCTGTACAAACCTGCAAAGAACATTTTTTTGTGGTTGTAGGAATGTTATTGTAGAAACCAGCAGGTATATTTATATTGCTTGGTTGTTTAGAACGGTGCAAAAGCCTTTAAATCACTGTGGCCTTTATGTTCTTTTTTGTAAAATGTAAACTGTAGTTCTGTTCTTGAAAAAACTAGATGAAAGGACAAGGAGCCTCATGCATTACTACTTATTTAGTACAGCAATGGAGTAGAAGGGCTATTTTCTTAAAAAGGTGCTTAGAGTATAACAGTATACTGTATGTTATTGATTTTACCAATTCTTTAAATGTGGTTTAGTCTATCAGGCTTTAGATACTAAACCAACTGGTTAGTAATTTAACTACGATATATACACTCCTACAACTACCTTACAACATCAGAACTTTGCACACAATTCATTCATTTATTAATGTATTCATTATCTTCCACCTAATCCTCTATTAAGGTAGCGGGAGGGTTCCCCTATGCCCATGCAGTGGAGAAACTTTCGGGCGCTGGGCAGATGGACAGGGTGTCAATCTGTCACTGGGCACACTCACTCACACACACACACACACACACAATCACATACTGTATGGGGCAATTTAGAGCACAAAAACAACAACTAAAGGTATATTTAAGGATCATTCATTTATTATTCATTCATTCATTATCACCCGCTTTTCCTCTATTAGGGTCGCGGTGGGGTTCCCCATGCCCATCCAGGGGAGATCATTTCAGGCGCTTCACAGATACACCCAGGACAGGGCACCAATCTATTGCTGGGCACACACTTACACACAGACACTTACATAAACATGGGGAACCCCCCATGCCCATCCTCAGGACAGGGTGCCAATCTATCGCTAGGCACACACAGACACACATACAAACACACTCTTTATGGGGTAATTTGAAGAATTCAATTGACCTTGATTCATGTTTTTGGACTGTGGGAGGAACCCATGCGGACACGGGGAGAACAGGGAAACTCCACCCAGATTGGGATTCGAACCGGGAATCCCTAGCGCTGAGAGGTGAACTGCTAACCACTAAGCCACCGTGATGCCTTATTTAAGGATTAATTGTTTCATAATATAAAACCATTGACAACCATAGTACTTATTTTACCCTGACCTCTCTTTTTACTAGCCATAAACAGCTTTTATTAAGATATTTATTTGAGTTTGGGACAGAATTTTTTTGGTTACTTTTTTTTTTTTCACAGTACTAGTCACAGTCACAGTACTAAAAAAATGTGAACTAACTCTCATACCAAGCTGTCTAGTACTAGTCTAAAAAAGTGTAGATGTATTTTGTGCTATATACCTTTTATTTGCTCATGACCAACTGCTAATTAACTACTCCTAACTATGGAAAAACACTCCCACGTTTCTAACACGGTGCTTGACATTGAGCAATGTCTATTTTGAGTGGTGCATAATATTTATTTAACAATTGACAAATTGATTTTTTCTAGTTTCAGAATTATTTAGCAAAAATTCACAGTGGCACATTTGTGAAAAAGGCTTTATTCTTATACATCATGTCATATAGAGGACATTTTATGAGACTGTCATCTGGCATCATCCCAGTCACAAAACTTTGAGTAACCTAATATTTTGAGAATTGCGGTATTTCCTGAAGCCTTGTTAGAATGTGTACTTTTGGGGTAGGGCCTATTTAGAGGAAATATGATGTCTATCTAGGAGACAGGTGTATGCCATTAATGAGGTCCCTTGGTAATTCATTTTTTAGGGAACATTAAAAAATAAATTAATAATGCAATTAATAATGCAAAGTGCTGCACAATTGTGTTGTACTTCCAGGAATAGTTAGGGGGGTTTGGGCTTTTAATCATATAATTTTAAGGATCCCAGACAATCTCTAACAAGATATACAATAAATTAAAACCATTTTTTGTGTACCTGTGTATGACAATACAGCAACTGCTCTTTTACAACTACAGCGTGTTTGGGCGCTATAAAAATATTTTATTAAATTATTGGATTACATAATAATCATAGATTTTAATAGGAATTAATTCTGAATAGAGAAAAAATGAAAAACAGTGGAGAATAAGAAAACAGTGGCTCCACCTAGTGGTGAATTAACTATTTAAGCATTTCAAGCCTGTTTGCATACGAACCGTTTTTTGGGATAATTTACAAAAGGATTTCTTTTTTGGCGATTTCAAGATAAAGGGAAGATTGTGTAATCTGACTTTACAGTCGGGTTAAGGTAGTGTGGCTCCACATAATTGAACCATTCACGCATTCTAACAGTTATAAAAACAGGTTTTTACTTTTTTTTTATTAGGCCACAACTGTCTCGTGTCATCTTGTGAGCGTTACATACCTGGTATACATACCTTTATAAGTTTTAAGTAAATGCTTTCTGTAAGTAATATATTCTAACAAGTGTGATTTGGATTAGATTGATCTGAGATTTTCCTCATTTGAGTATGTAATGTATTCCCAAAGACAGAATGCAGACGTCTTGCCACATTTTTCTGTGGAGAGGTCAAAAAAGAAATTTCACTGCTGGCTGTACTATGTATAACTACGTATGTGACCAATAAACCTGATTCTGATTCTGATTCTGGGCCTGTAAAGCTTTGGGTAAATAATAAACAAAAGTCGATGGCACCTTTAACATAAAGAATTATTTGCACAACTTGTCCATATGTAAACCTGCTTTAGAGCAAGTCGAAAAACTTAAACTGTATAAAACATGTTTTGGATTTAAATCTTCTTTAGTCCACCAAAGGTTGCCAAGCTAGTGCTTACAGAATTTTGAATCATGGCGGTTTGTTTACGCTCCTCAATCTTCCTGTTTTCTTAAGATAATGCCGCAATGAAATCAAACCTAAAACGTGGTCAAAACGTTTTGATTCATATCTTATTGTTAGTTTTTATCATGCACTGTATCTGATGTACAAAAGGTGACCCTGTGTCAAATGTAAATATTGCATTGAAGGGAAGTAATCATCATCATTAATTCATTCATTATCTCCCGCTTTGTCCTCTATTAGGGTCGCGGTGGGGTTCCCCATGCCCATCCAGGGCAGAACGTCTCGGGCGCTGGGCAGATAGACCCAGGACGGGGCGCCAATCCATCGCTGGGCACACACTCACTCACACAGACACACTCTATATGGGGCAATTTTTGAGAATTCAATTGACTTGATCCATGTTTTTGGACTGTGGGAGGAAACCGGAGAACCCGGAGGAAACCCACGCAGACACAGGGAGAACATGGAAACTCCACCCAGATGGGGATTCGAACCGGGAATCCCTAGCACTGAGAGGCGAACGTGCTAACCACTAAGCCACCGTGCCGCCAATCATCATCATTGTTAATTTTATTTTCTTTTTTTATTGTTTTCCTATTTTTGTTTGATGTAGTATTTCAGACTCACAACAGTCTGTAGCATAGGTGTCAAACTCAAGGCCCGCGGGTGATATCCGGCCCGTAATACAATTATACCCGCAAACTCATTTTACATTGACCTATTATAATTGTTATTAATGGCTTGAAATATTTTTTGGACCATGCTCATATTTAAAATTAGTATGATTTTGACAGGAACATTTTTATGAAGAGCAGAAATATTTAAAGATAATTAAAGTTAAAGATATTTAAAGTTATTGCCCCATATAGTATGTGATTGTGTGTGTCTATGTGAGTGAGTGTGCCCAGCGACAGATGGCACCCTGTCCATCTGCCCACCACCCGAAACTTTGTCCACTGCATGGGCATGGGGAACCCTCCCGCAACCTTAATAGAGGATTAGGTGAAAGATAATGAATAAATTAATAAATCAATGAATGAATTGTTTGCAAAGTTCTGATGTTGTAAGGTAGTTGTAAGAGTGTATATATATCGTAGTTAAATTACTAACCAGTTGGTTTAGTATCTAAAGTCTGAAAGACCAAACTATGTTTAGAGAACTAGTAAATTAAAGTTAAAAATATTTTTCTTAAATGGCCCAAGAGCAACGCAAACTGAATATTTAGATTTATTATTTTTACTTTTATGGAAAAGCATAATTTTATTTTATAAATAATAATTAATAATTTAATTAAAGGCGGCATGGTGGCCTAGTGGTTAGCATGTTCGCCTCTCAGCACTAGGGATTCCCGGTTCAAATCCCCATCTGGGTGGAGTTTCCATGTTCTCCCCGTGTCTGCGTGGGTTTCCTTCGGGTTCTCCGGTTTACTCCCGCAGTCCAAAAACATGTATCAAGTCAATTGAATTCTCAAAAAATATTGCCCCATATAGAGTGTGTCTGTGTGAGTGAGTGTGTGCCCAGCGATGGATTGACGCCTTGTACTGGGTCTGTCTCCCCTGGATGGGCATGGGGAACCCCACCACGACCCTAATAGAGGATAAAGCAGGAGATAATGAATGAATTTAATTAAATTTTTTCATGTGTTTCTGCAGAGTGTTCATTGTTGTAACTTTTCTAATTTTGATGAGAGATTTTTATGGAGAGCAAAATATTTTAAGTTATAGAAAGTTTAAGGTTATTTATTGTAGAATAATATTCCTGTCTGTTTTTATTTCTTTTCATGGTCAGAAAACATTTACTTTTAGTATGTTTAATTAATTTAGGCCCATGACCTAAAGTGTGCTTTGAGATTTGATCCCCTCTGCAATTGAGGTTGGCACCCCTGATCTGTAGTCTCTTATTGTTTTTCTATTATAATGATCTAAACTGTTTCAGTAAGTGACTGGTGTAGACTGAAATTTTACACCCTGCACATCCGCCAAACTATTTACACGCCTTTTGCCTGCATTGTTATATTTATGTTGATGGGTGTGGTGGTCTCGAAACGAGATGTGTTCAGGTAAATTCATTCATTCATTATCTTCCGCTTTATCCTATATTAGTCGCGGGGGGGTTCCCCATGCCCTTCCAGGGGAGAACGTTTCGGGCGCTGGGCAGATACACCCAGGACAGGGCGCCAATCTATCGCTGGGCACACACACACTCATGCACACACTCTATATGGGGCAATTTGGAGAACTCAATTGACTTGATCCATGTTTTTGAACTTTGGGAGGAAACCGGAGAACCCGGAGGAAACCCACGCGGACACAGGGAGAACATGGAAACTCCACCCAGATGGGGATTCGAACCGGGAATCCCTAGTGTGTTCAGGTAAATTTCTGATGTAATGGTATCTTGGCAACAAAAAACACAGGTGCACCACTAATTCATAACAACCTAGGAAGATATCAACAGTCAGATGTTTATTGCTATTTATTTAGAATGCTTTTAAATATCATTGCATTTTCACAGAGAATGCATATACATAGTCTGAACTATACTGTGTATTCTCATTTCACAGTAAAATCATGCTCTAGTGCATTGAGTCCAGGAAGCAATGCCATTGTAATAGAAAATTTGCCAAAGTGAAATCAGTGGTTTATTGCATATTACACCAAAAAAACACCCATGAATAATTTTCTTTTACCCAAGAGAATTATTACATGGCTTTTGTGCTTTTCAAACCGTGCAAGACATATTATTCACAATGTTGTGATAGCAAAGACACAATGTCATGCTCTAAATAAAGCTGCACAGTGTGATGTTAACTACTAGGTAAAGATCTCTAAAATAGTGCCATCTTTAAAAGGAAACCCAGAATATGTTGCTTTAAACCTATATTAACCATTTTGTATAATCAGTGTCTTCACAGATGTACATCTTACTCATGCATTGTGTTCTTATACCCTCCATGCCATAACAGGTGCTCACCTTTGGACAATTTTTTTTACTGATTACTTTAATATTTGAAGGTTTATGCCTATATTATTATTATTTTTACCTCCCAGTGGAAGCCCAAGCAGACAATGGAAGGATATTTAACTTTTACATGCAAAAGGCCTTGCTCACACACTGTAACATAATTTTGGTAACCACTGTCCCACCAATCTGTTTATTGCCAAATGAAAAGCATAATCTAGACTCTAATGATACCAAAAATGTTAGGCTTGGGTTGTATTGTAGAGGATAATTTACAATAAGTTATTAGTTATAAAATGTGTTCTAATATTCATTATAGTATCAAAACAGCAAATATGTTAAATATAATTTTCTACTTCATATCACATCTAATAATTCCCTTCACACAATAGTTCTTAGTAAATATAAAGCTCATTTTGGGCTGCTTGTTGCTGAGACTGTACCCTTTACGTTATTTTATGTCGTTTACTATTAGGGAACCTACTAGGGCTGCAACAACGAATCGATAAAATTGATTATGAAAAGTATGGACAATGAATTTCATTATCGATTCGTTGTATTGCATTATTTACGCGTTACTCGCAATGTCGTAACCGCTTACGTCACCTGCAGCGCAGAAAAAAAAATAAGGGTGGGTTGAACAGAACGAGGCGGAGCGAAGGTGGAATTTGCAAAACAAGTTTAACAAAGTTTAATAAACCCTACAAATGAAACCTGGCCGACGCAGAAAAAAAGCTTCGGCTTAAATCATCAAATGTGTGGGAGCACTTCACGCTTCACACAACTAAAGAACATGTAACATGCAAGCTCTGCAAAAATGATTTGACCTGCACAGTGATGATACACCACCTGAAACGAAACATGTTGGAGTCATTGATGAGGATGAAGGAGCTCATCAGTAAAGTGAATCACTACAACATCCTGAGTTTCTTTTTCATTTTTAAGTGAATCAACGTAACGGTGCACTCACACTATGAGAACGGGCAGAGCAGGCAGAGCAGGCTTCACGCTGTTTTTGGTTGTTAACTGGATAATGACAGTGAATTAAAACGAGTTACTTTTTATTTTCGTTTAATTTCCTTAAGCAGTGTTAAATGTGCTATATAAATACATACAAATTGTACACAATGGTGGTAATTAATTATCAAGCTTGATTAATTATCAAGTATGAGTGAAGACTGCATTCTATGGAATTGAGGTAGGATGAATTGCATTTAGACAGGGATTGGGTAACATAGAGCTACTCAAATTTGTGTAATTTAGTATTTTTTTTTACACACAATGCTACATATTGTCAGTGTGTGTGACATTTGTGTTTAATTGCTCTTTGGGCTACTTAGATGACTTAAACTCGTACTGTAAATAAAACCAGACATTTATTTACCTATTTAATAAAGCCATTTATCGTAATTTTTTTATCTGATTCATCAATTAATCGATTATCAAAATAATCGGTAGTTGCAGTTAGTTGGACGATAAATCGGATTCTCATTTTAATATTAATTCCTTTGTGAATTGAGTTGTGTTGTTTTTTGGTATGTTTAATGGCTTGCTTGGGATTGTTTTTTTTTGTTTTTTGTTTTTTTTTTGTTTTTTTTTTTGTTTTTGCGTGAGCCAGTTTTAGAAAAGCTAACTCGGCTAAATAGATGGCCTTAGATTTATGTACTTCCAGGTCCGTGTATGATCAATCTAATGACTGCAGCTTGCCCAGGACCTGTGACTGCAAATCAATTCCAACTCATTAACCCTCCATCACTGTGCTTGACAGTTGGTAGTAGGTGTTTTGCTTATCTGCTAAATGTGGTGCAATGAATTATGACCAGACATCTTCAGTTTCATGTTTTTTAGGACTCACATGCAAATTAATTATGTACTCAGATTCTTAAAATTCTATCTTTGGCAGTGATGGACAATAACTAAAATAGCTATGATTTACATGCAGTCCTTTCTATCTCAACTAACAACCATGGTACATTTAACAAAGCTTCAACTGACTGAGTTTTCTATCAAAAGGCCAATCTTTAAGGACCTAGACACATTATTGCACACACATCTCTTGTGCATTGCTATCTATTACTCCATTTTCTTTTCTTGTCAAGATCTTCACTTCCTTACTTTATTGCAAGTATCTGGACACCTTCAGGAATAATGGGACACTATACAAGGTTCTGTGAAATGGGATAACTTGTATTTCATTACAAGTAAGTTAAACTGTCCTGAACACGACCATAATATTAGTCTTTTATACAGGCCTAGTTATTCTCTTATTGCCTGGTTTGATAGTGCATGTTTGTTCTGTGTTTTTTAACACATTCAAATTGAAATGCTGAGAAAAATACCAAAACTCCAAACTTTATCAAATTCATCTGTTGGGTGACTGATTTAAAAATGATATCTAAAGATGCTAACAGTACCATGCAGTTTTTTTTACAATGTTTTTTTTACATTTGCAATGTTTTTTTTACATTTGGAATGAATAAAGTGTTTCTATTAATATGATTCTATCCAAGGTGCCAATTATTTTGTGAAAGTCTTCATATAATGGGCTGATGTTTTAGACTCTCAAGCTCTAAAGAGTAATGGGTCTCATTGTGTTTAGAGTCTGGCACACAGACAGTGAGGGTGGATGAAGGGTTATTGTAATACAGACCAAGTAGCTGAGTGAGAGAGTGAAATCGGATGGGGGAGAGGGAGGAGTGGCACACAGACAGCGAGAGGCAGAAAGTGCGTGTGCTTGAGTAAGTGGGTTGTTGGTATTAAAATTACAAACAGAGATGCATGCAAGCTGTTTGCTGTAGATCTCTGTGCTGTATTTATATCATTTAAAGGCATGCTTACTTACTCCACGCACTTCTCGCCGCCTCCACGGCTGCCTACAGCCTGGAAGGAATCCAGCCTTCTCCACTGACATGGACCACGCTGTGAGTCATTTCAACTCTGTTCCTTCCTTTCCATTCTCTCTAGCTGCATGTAACAGGCTTTTTGCTCAATCGTTCACTTGTGATACCTATTTGCTGAGCTTTAGCTCTCGTCTTGAGTGCTTTTTCAGTCTCATTTCATTTTTCTCTATCTTTTGTTTATGATCTGTGTCTTAACATGGTGTCTGAGAGTGAGGCCTCTGTTTTTAGGCATTGAAGCTGCTGTCAGCTGATCGTCTAGGCTACTGTGTGTGGGTATTTTCAGTCCGAGCCGGGGGTGGGGAGCATATGCTGAGATACGTTCTGTTTCCTTTTGCAAGCCAATAAGTTGTTTGTCACAGTGAGTGAGACATTATCTCTCTCTTTGGCTAACCCCAGCTTGTTATATTAAATGTGTTGCTATGTTTGTGTAATTTGACAAATAGGACTCAACCTTCTCAGCATTTCTAACATTTGGGCCTGTTATTTTGCTCTAGTATATATGGTGGTTGTGTTCAATTGAGGCTCATGTTTATTGACTAGGCAAATTTTAAAGGAATATACTTTTTGTATTTTGCTAGCATTGTCATACAAGAAAAGGCTGTTGACTATCAAAACATGGAAGAAATGTGAGTAGAAAATCCAACAGACTTAATGTGCAAAATACATTAAGCTAAGGAAATGTCACTGAATAATCTTGACACAGTTCTTGACATCTCTTCAGAGTTTTTTTGATAAAGTGATGGAAGTAGTTGTTAGTTTAAGCTGGTAGGTATGTGCTAGTGACTCATTATGCTGGGTTAGAGGGAATGTCACATGGACTAGTAAGGAATTTTCCTATATTATGCCTGATGACAAAACAGGTGCAGTAAAGCAGTGTAGTTTCTCATTGTAAAAGTCTGTTTTCATCATTGAAGTAACATTGAAAGTCATGAAATGAAACAGTTAATGTTTGTAGGTGTCTAGTGTGTCAGTCATTCTCATCCATGATTTATAAAGAAATATGCAAAGTACACATTTTTAATTGAAATACTTTAGCTATAGATCTTCTTATTATAGTCAGATGGCTGGCACAGTGCCCCTGGATGGGCATGGAGAACCCTCTTGTGACCCTAGTAGAGGATTAATTGGATGCATTAATTACAGTCAGACATTTGTTCAGACTTCTTGCAGTGCAAGACTTCATTCTCCAACCAGTATTATTAATGAAATTAAATGAGTATTTATTTTTATATGAATAAATGCATGCATTGTGATATGAATGTCTGTTAGCGCTTAACAAATTTTTTTGTATTGTGGTGATCAACATATGATTCATCATGCATTCTATGTAGTCACTTTTTTCTATAGGACTTGTACTTTCAAACAAGTTTTTGTTTGGCATTGATTAATTGACACTCGATATATACTTGATAGACTGAAACAGCAGGAAAAAAAAACTTGTGTTTATTGAGATATTTTTAGCTTAATGTTGATATGTGATTGCATATGTCTATTTCTAACATGCCACTGACATCTGAAACCCCACCCCACCCACTAAATGGTCCTTAAGTTTATGTGCTCTCCAGGACACACACTTGATGTAAAGTAATGCTATTGTACACAAAATATTTATTATAATTCACAAAATTTGAATAGGTACAGGTGATAAAGGCCTGGTTTATAATCACTGTAATACTATTTCTGAGCTGTTTAGTGTGTCCAAGTTTCTCATTTCACAGTATGTTAAACTTAAGAGTATCCTCCTCAATCATTTGCAACTCTTTCGAAATAAAAGTCTTTGAAGAGATTTTCCTTATTGCAATTGAGCTTAATCGCAATGATCAATTAATAATTCCACTTCCACATTAAGTAATGTGGAATATATATATACATATATATATATATATATATATATATATATATATATATATATATATATATATATATATATATATATATATATATATATTAGTCCATGAAATGTCAGATTTTATTGTCCATGGTATGTCATGTCATATGTGCATCACAGTACAGTCAATGCAAGGTTTTTTTTTCCCCCACCAAAAACCCACTCATTACCTAGTGATTTCATAATTAAACCATTTTTTAAATTATTCAGATTTATAGATTACTTTTTATTAATAGTAAAAAACTCATTTTAAAATATTCCATCATTTTAATGTGCTTTGTTATACTTGAATTATTAAATCTCTTGTGGCTGAGATTTAATGCTAAATCTTAGCCTCAGGCTAATAGCTGTTAATGCTAAACCATTTGTGTGTTTTAATAGTGCCCTTAAGAGCACTGTGTTTGATTAAAGAAAATATTTTAACATTAAAGTTTTTTTATTTTTCATTATTTTGGAGAACATATTTTAATTCTAAACACAATCACATTAGAGTAATAGTTTTCAGATTAATCAAAAAAAAAAAAAAAGAATCGTAAAATGAAATGATAAATTAATCGTTAGATGCAGCCCTGATGTGTTCAACATTAGTCAAAATGATTGTTAGTTGAATACTAATAACAGAAATATTTGATTTATGCATTGAGAGAGGGATGACATCATGCTTGGTAAAGGTACTAAACCATCACCAAAAAGTTTTGGATTCCAGCGATCCACAGTCAGGGAGATTGAGTACATAGAGTAAAGTTGAGGAAATTCAAGACCTTTACTAACCTCTTCAGGATTGGTCGAATGCCCATCTGCAGCTTGCTAAAGGTTATAGGAAAAATGTTTTGTAAAACTAAAATAGATCGGTTTGGATTAAATGTGAAGCATTAGGTTTTTTGGAAAAAAACCACTAAAGCTCTGAAGAACCCTGAATTACTGGAACAATATATTTTTTAATATTACCAGCAAATTGTAAAGGAAGATGTCCAGGATATTGTCCACGAGCTGAAACTCGTGGGGCATGCAGCAAAAGAGTAACTTGACACACAAGTTGTTTGACAAAAGAATGGTTAAAAAGAGAAATAAATAATTGTTTGGCATGGTCCTGATATTAAACCAATAAAAAAGTTGTAAAAGGACCAGAAGCAAGTAGTTTATGCAAGGAATCTGACAAACATAATCGACTTGATTATTTGAAATTCCTAAAATTTACTAAAATTGTAAAATGATTAGTGTGCAGAACTAAAAATAACTTTAAGTTGCAGTTTTTGTATACATGTACATATATAAATGTAAAAGAATGTTTTATATATCTGCATAAATTTTATCTTAAACTCCAAAATATATAGAAAGAAAGGAAAATTATGGTATCACATATCGATATTTAAAAAAATGTAAACCTCAGCTTTTTTTGCAGCAGAAACTGGAACTGGGCATTTACCATATTTGATCTGTACTGCATGATGGCTTAAAGAGTGCCCTTTTTAGTCCACCATTTCATATAAAACATCTTCAAATATATGAAGTTGTGTGGTGGTCATTTGTGAATTGATGCTTGTTGACTTGGTCATTTCAAAACTTTAACTTTACTCTTTTTTTAACCACCTTGTGATATAAGAGGAAGACCAGCAACAGTGTTCTTTTTGAGGATCAACTTGCAACCCTGCCATTTACCTAATTGTTGTTTAGTGTTCCTGCTCATGGTTGATTCATGAACATTAGCATTGGGAAGTGTGAAAGGTATTTAGGTTCTTGGCTACACAGACTATTACATGCCTTACTCATAACGTGTTCCATGTTGGTTGACCGCCTGAGGAGGGTAATTGGGTTTTAAATGTCTTTCATTTGTATACAGTTTGTCTATTTGTGGAATGGTGGAGTCCAAATTCTTCAGAGATGGTGTTATAACCTCTTCTAGTCTGATGTGAATCAACAACTCTCCTTGCAAGATCCACAGAAATCTACTTTTTTTCAGGCCATGATGTACTTACACAAATATTCTGTAAAGATCAGACCTTTTAAACAAAAGGGCATCCAGTTACAGATGATTGTCATCTAATCTCATATTTAAAAACACATGAATCTAATTTCACTTTTAAATCATATTCAAAACTTAGCGATTCACATACTTTATTCACTTGCTTCCAGATGTGTAATATTAGATCATTTTCCTTAATAATTAAATTATTAAATCTTATATTTTGTCTGGGCGTCACGGTGGCTTAGTGGTTAGCACGTTTATCTCTCAGCACTGGGGATCCAGGTTTGAATCCCAATCTTGGTGGCGTTTCCATGTTCTCTCTGTGTCTGTATGGCTTTCTTTCGGGTTCCCCAGTTTCCTCCCACAGTCCAAAAACATGGATTCAATGCAAATAGAATGATCTAAACTGCCCATCATAGTGTGTGTGTGTGTGATTGTACCCAGCCACTGGTGCCCTGTCCTGGATGGATCTGCCAAGTGTTTGAAATACTCTTGCCTGATTGGAAATAGGGAATTAAGTGGAAGATAATGATTGAATGAATAATATTTTTCTAAATTTTAACAGACAATATTTTTGATTAGCTTTTATCTACTTTAAGAACTTTTTTAGTACTTAAGCGTGAAAGTTTAATGCAGTTTTATGTCAAACATATGCATATATATCCTTTTTTTTAAAGAATTTACAAACCATGAAGTACCACACTGTATACACACTCAGTCAATTTACAGACACATGCATTATTGTGCCATTTGCTCATTTGTTGTAGTAAAGTTTGTGCTACTAATCATTTAATCAGCACATACTACCATCACATTGGTGTCATTGCGGTGCTGAGATTTGTCCACCACCAAAATAAAATCTGATTTGCAGTAATCCAGACCATTAAATAACACAACTTTTCTGCCTGCATTTCTATCTGCTTATGAGTTCTATTGGTTTTGGTTATCAGAACATAGAAGAAAATATTAGATATAAGGTTTTAAAATTAAGTACAACCTCATATGAGCAACACATGACATATTACATTCATTCCTTTTTTGTTTTAAAAAAAAGACAGTGAGGATTAAAAAAAAAATTATAATCTCATTCATACATCCTCATTTTTTTGAGCATTGCCCAAGGGCACAGTGCTTTGTCCCATCTTATTTAATTCTCTCATTGCTATGACACCCATCTTCACACATTGTTTTCCTCATGAAGACGCCACAATTTTAGATTGAATTTTACCCAAATCACTGACATCAAAAACAAATCTCCTTATCATTTCTGCATAACTTTCTGTCTGTAACTTTGGCTTTACTATTAACAAAGGCACCCAGTTTCAGAGGCAGCAAAGCAACCCCAAAACATCTTTGAAACTCCACCATATTTGACTGTAGGTACTGTGTTCTTTTCTTTGTAGGCCTCATTCCATTTTCAGTAAACAGTAAAATGATGTGCTTTACCAAAAAGCTCTATCTTGGTCTCATCTGTCCATAAGATTCCCCAGAAGGATTTTGCCTTACTTGCATACATTTTGGCAAACTGCAGTCTAGCTTTTTTATGACTTTGTGTCAGCAGTGGGTCTCCTGCCATAGCGATTCATTTCATTCAAATGTCAATGGATAGTTCGAGCTGACACTGATGCACCCTGCGCCTGCATGTCAGCTTTAATTTCTTTGGAACTTTATTGGGGCTGCTTATCCACCATCCGGACTATCATGAATTGCAACTTTTTATCCATTTTTCTCCTCCGTCCACATCCAGGGAGATTAGCTACAGTGCCATGGGTTGTAAACTTCTTGATTGTTGCGCACAGTGGACAAAGGAACATCAAGATCTCTGGAGATAGACTTGTAGCCTTGAGATTGTTGATATTTTTCCACAATTTTTGTTCTCAAGTCCTTAGACAGTTCTCTTCTCCTCTTTCTGTTCTCCAAGCTTATTGTGGCACATACAGACACACAATGCAAAGATTGAGTAAACTTGTCTCCTTTTTGTCTGTTTTTTTTATTATTTTTTTTAATTGCCCTCCCCTCACTGGTGAGTTTGAAGGAGCATCACGTTATTGTCTGAGTTTTGTGTGAAATTATATCAAATTTGCCTTTTTTTCCCCTCTGTTTTTGTGTTGTTCTCATACACACAAAGGAAAGAAATGTGTATAACAAAACAATAAGCACAATAATTTTCTGGAAAAAAAACAGTGGTGCCAACACTTTCGGCCATGACTGTGTTACCGATAATGTGTGTTCTGCCGATTCCCACGTTTTTTTTTTTTTTTTAAATAAAAAAGAACAGACTTTCTTTTTTTTTTTGACTGATCAAGCTTCTTAATTGTTAGTCCATGCCATTCTCTCCTGGCTTGTTTTAACACAATGCATTGCTAGTCAATCTCCCAGCTTGCACGCTCAAGTCTTTACAGCTGCAGTTTTGCAACCCTATCATTATTATTATTTTTAGTGCTCCAGAGAGGGTGAGGTAAGGGTTTTTATTGTATCTAATATGTGACCATATTCTGTGGAAGATAATCAAGTTTGTACAATTGGTATTACAATTGGTGATCTGTGGAATTGCTGTATGTTTTTTATAGCAGTATTAAGTAGCATATTTTTTATTTAGATTGTAGTTCTGTGTGTTCCCCCCCCCCCTTGTTTTTAGGAGAGGAAGATATTTCATATGTATTCAGGTCATTATATCCAGTCTCTTACTATTTATAAGTTTTTGGGACTTTAAATATTAAAATTTCAAATTCATAATAAATAAAATTTACAGTTGACTGAAAATTTATAGAACTAGGACAGTTAAATCAATATCTGTAAACACAGTTGCAGTATTCTTAAATAGAGGTTAAAATCTAAAAAATATATATTAATATATCTTAACAATATTACTGTCTTTTTATAAAGAAGAAATGGAAATTATTGATCTGATGAAACATAGTTTTTGAACATTGCTTCTTAAAGAGAACTAGTTGTTATTAGGTATGCTATTTCACAAAGTCCTTTTCAGGGAAGGTCTTGCTTTTGAATTCCAAACTACATTCTGCACAGAATAAAACTGCCTGCCTCCATATTAGGTGCCTAGCATCTAAAGTGGTGTGCCTGTAGTACAGACCTTTCAACCTTAGGAACATTTGAAATATGGGGGAGGGAAACATTAATTAATTATATTTATTAGTCATATATTAGTATATATTAGTCACACTGAATCACGCTAAAGTGATTTACTTTTTTTTTTTTTCAAACTTTACCACGAGGCAAGCAAACAGCAGCTTCTCAGAGCTCACAGACATACATACACAAACACATATCTTTCGCTCTCACTCTCCGTTTGGTTTGTTCATTCGTTCAGTTTTTCATTCTCTGTGCATGTGCATCCCACATTAATGAACCCCAAACTTCTAATTTACAATATTAAAACAATGTGATAAGATTGTAACAAGAGTTCAGCCTCACTCATATTACGTCATATTTGACATGAACATCACTTTTCTTTGAAAAACACAAAATAAGTGATAAATAATCAATTGAAATAATAAATAATATACATTTATGAATTATTAACAGAAATTATTAATATTAACAGGTACAACAATTAATAATAATAGTTTTTCCGGAAGGTGGCATGGTAGCTTAGTGTTTAGCACGTTTGCCTCTTAGCGCTAGGGATTCCCGGTTCGAATCCCAATTTGGGTTGATTTTCCATGTTCTCCCCGTGTTCGCGTGGGTCACGTTTCCTCCAGGTTTTCCGGTTTTCGCCCACAGTCCAAAAATTTGGATCAAGGTCAGTTGAATTCTTCAAATTACCCCATATAAAGTGTGTCTGTGTGAGTGAGTTTGCCCAGTGATTTTTTTTTCACCATTTCATACCATAAAACTATTTTTGTTTTGTTTTTTAAAATTAAAAAAAAAATCTTTTTACAAATGGTTTCCTGGTTGATTTTACTTTTATCTCTGGAAATATTATTCTGTTGAAAGATTCACTAATTTTATACAGATGAAGTTTCTGTATCTGGTTTGATTTTTATTTTATGTTTTTAAAAAATGCAGCAAATGAAACCAATAGCACAAGGGTTCCCATACCATACCATATACAGTAATTTGCATATTCTCAGCATATTCTTGTGCAATAGCACAAGGGTTCCCATACCATACCATACCATATACAATAATTTGCATAAAAATGTTTGCGTTTAATAGTTTCTCTTTATTGTATGAAACCACTGTTTAATGTGTTATAACTTGTTCATTAACTATTTTTAATTTACTTAATAATTGGCATATTAAGACATGGTGTTTTGTTCTTGGTTTTTATATCCTCTCCAGTTGTAAATGATCTAAGCTCATTATTGATTATGTTCTAAGGAGATTAAATTATATTTTTGAACACATTAATAGTTCCTCACACTAATTTAATAAATTAAGTTATCAACATTTCAAATGTAAGTTTTATTTTCCATATTTTCCAGATTTTATAATAGTAGATTGCCAAAAGAAACGAGATGATGTAAAACTCCCTGGTATTTGTTTGGTTCTAAAAGAAAGAAATTTTGTAAGGACCAAGACTCAGTAAGGGACTTGTACTCCATGATTGTTTAGGCAGTGTTAACAGCATAAATCAATAGTAATTTACAGAATAATTGTATATACAAGTGTCTATTTAAAAACCATGTGTGTTAAATTAAAAATAGATAAACTAATTCAGTCATGAAATTCTGATAAAGCTATCTGATTTTCTGTAAGTGAACGTAATATCCCGACAGGATATTTAAAAGAATCATTGCACTGGACTGCAAACTTGTTGGTCCAATAGATATCCGGTTCTGTCCTTCAGAACCAAGTGTGAGAATGACAAATACTCATTTGAATGAGATTATATACCTTGTACAAGTTGATGTTTGTCTAAATTGAAAACTTTGTTGCCTTTAGAACCCCAATAACATGTTGCTCATAAAGAAAGAGCAGAAAGATGCTGAACTGGATAAGAAGATTGAGGCACTAAGAAAAAAGAATGAGGCTCTTATGAAGCGATACCAGGCAAGTTGGAACTTTTACAGATTTAAATTCTTTTCCCATTCTCCAGTTGGTAAACATTACTTTATCAAATTTGTAAAAATGTCATCAGTTGTTTATATTTGTCCTTTTTGTGTTTATTACAATTATTAATATATAAAAACAGCAACGCTTAAACTAGTGATCTAGCCTGTTCAAGGCAAGGTACGTTTCATATTTTTTTTTTCAATACAGTATTCATTTTACATTTGCACATGTTATAATCACATTTTATTGATATTTCTATCTTGTGTAAATTGGTGCATTACCTTTTAGATTTGGTGGCACAAGGTCATCTAAAATTATCATGATTTAAATTGATAATTAAATGAATTTTGTTAGCTAGAAGGCCAAAGATGAACTTACAGCTAGAGTTTACAGTTTCTATTTTGTATTGTTATACTTACTGGATTATTGGTTTGATATATTTTATTACAACTCAATTTCTCATATACAAATCAGCCCCACCATTACGGTCATGAAGTCAGAAAAAAAAAAAACTTTAAATCCATATAAACAGCTTAATTATGATCGTTTTTAGATAAATAGTGTGTTCTCTATATTGTATTAATAAGAAAAATGGAAGTAATTATCATTTCTACTGCAAAGGAGGTGGAAGAGGATAAGAAACGGGCAGCACAGGAGAGCATGGCAATGCATACCCACAAGGGGAAAAATGACACCCTATCCATCACCATCAAGTCACTCACTGTGGGTATAATAATACAACGTTCTTTTGAGTTGACCTCTTTAAGCACAAATTTATCAGCTTAGTTCTTTTTGATTCCTAAACTTGCTTACAGTCATTAACTGAAATGGCATTTTGGAACGTGGTGAAAGATTAGGTTACATATGTAATTATATAATAAATATAATCCATGTGCTAACCACTGCTTCAGCATGCAGCCATCTAATGCCTTTTATAACTGATTATGCTATAAACCGATCATGTGAATTTATTAAAACTATTCAAACATTTGCAGGTCCAAATAATGGTAAAATATTTCATCTTTAATCAGCTAATATGTAAAATGCATTGGTGTGTATTTTTACTGTACATTATTAGACTAGTTACTTAAGTTTATCATTCTAAAAATATATCCTCAAAGGATGTTTTAATTTCCCTCAGAACCTTTTATAATGAACCAGACATTCTTGTCTTGCATGAAGTATTGTGACACCCACACATTGCACTTAGAGAATATTTTAAGGCTTTTCTGTTTTCTTTTTGAGTTGGATCCACCTTTGCAGTTAGATTTCACTTACCTGAGATGTTTTTCTCAATATTTTAAAGTGTGTCTGTGGGCATTGTTGCCAATTAATTAAGAAATTAAAATGATATATATTTCTAATGGTTTCAAAATATCTATTTATCATTTATTTATTTTTTAGAGTCCTAGTTAAACTAATTAAGACTTTATTTTTGTACTCTGTTCATACTAAAGGATAAGCGTGTGGTTACTAAAAAAGCCTCCCTGGAGTCAAATCTCAAAGGTCTGCAGAACAATGTAGAGGGGCCCTCCAGCATTTTTAGTGCAGGGCGTGGGAAAAGGAGGCAAATTCTGGTCACAGCTTCTGCAAATGCTAAGGTAAGCTATTGCATTGCTAAAATAACCCTTAAATTGTGCATTGCCCTTAATGATGCCTGAAAATATATATTTTAAACAAATTATGAATCTGAAATATGAAAACTTCCTCATTCACTACCTTTTGGGTAACTGACTACAAAGTTAACTAACTAGTTAGCTTTGATCTAACTATTTAAACAAAACCTGGATTAAAAAACTCAGTGACTTTTTTTACCCTTAGGCCAGGCTGCATATACATTAGCTTTGGATTGTGCAAATTTTATCATTGAGAACAGCGGATGTGCTGTGCAGCTTTATAACTTTGTTTGGATATTATTGGGGTTTCTGTGGTACTCAATGGATTTTTCACAGGTTTTGTTTTACTTGGGGCTGTTTGTCATTATAGGGAAAGAGATTGGTCAGTGAAAGAGTAGAAATGAGAAGTGTGGTATTAATCCTTACATATGCCCATCCAGTGTTACTACAAAATGTACTTTTAAGATTTAGAAACGTGAACTTTTTATAAAATACTGCATGCTTTATATGCAAATATGTATTAATGATCGTTGCTTAAACTCTAACCATTACATGCATTTAGTTAACCTGCTTATACAGATATGTTTGTATCTTCTCTGAAGCAGAAACATGATTTCATCACTTTTATTCTCAGGCAAGCTTTCTTAAATCCCTAAGTTTTGCTCATTTTGCATAAAAATGCATTACTGAGCTTAACTTTATCTGTGATGGATTTCTTATCATACTAGTATTCTTGTGTTTCTAGAGATCCCTGTCTCCAAACTTGCATTTTGAACCTGTTTGAACGTTCATATTGTTCTCTCTGCCCCTCTTCTCCCCTTTGTTTACCTCTCTTTGTGTCTGGGCCCTGCTCTTTTAAATAAATCTCAGACACAAAAAAATTATTAAGCCAGACTGGTTTAGGGTTTGGTCTGTTCCAGCCTTTGATAACTGATGTGACAGTACACTAATGCATTGTTCACAAAAGTAATTTTTTCCTCTCATTAATCATTAAGACTAGGATTATGTTGATGTAATAAATTGCGAAAATACGTCAATTTTCATCAGAAAAAAAACAAAATGGTGACGCCTACCGAAAGTTGGAATTATCGAGAGTGCAGGTGGCAGCAGCGAAAAATGAACCGCGTGTATATAAAGTGTGGGAGCACTTCACACAGAAACACAACAATGCTGTGCTCTGTGAGATTTGCAAAGTGGAGATACACGTACGTAGGTTCAGTTTACTTGTTTTTTTTTTGTTTTTTTCTTGTCTTAACATATTATTTTAAGACTTGTAATACATTTAATGTTTCCTTTATTAGTATAGCATTACTAACCACTTCGTCATCGTGTGTAGAAACATGCATATTCCACCACCATTCTAATGTGCCTTATATTATTCTTGAATTATTGAATTCATTGTGCCTGAGATTTTACGTTTGATAAAGCTGTTAATGCAAAAGCACTTTTGTGCTTCAATAATGCACTGTATTTGATTAAAAATATTTCAACATTAAAGGTTATTTTTATTCCAAACACAATCACAATAGAGTAATAGTTTTTATATTAATCGACTAATCGAAAAAAAGAATTGCAAGCATAATTGATAGAAAATTAATTGTTAGGTGCAGCCCTATTAATTATGTGCAGTTAAAAATTCAGTATTTACACTTTTAAGACTTTTTTTTTTCAGTTTTCTTTTATGTAATTCTCACAGAATTCATTTTATTGTATTATCCTTTTATTAAAAGTTGGGTCATATAAAGTTGTTATATTGTATACTCATTCTTGTTTAGGGGTATTAATGATTAGTTGATAATTGATGTTAATATGTTTTAGTTGATCAAGTTTCGAACAACATCAACAATGTGTTTTGAAGAACAGTAATCTATTAAGTCTCATCACATTACGTTTGTAACTGTGTATCTTCACGTAAACAAAGAAGATTCCTGAAAACATCAGAAAAAGAGTTCTGTATGTGGATGGATGGATGGCTAGGGCGACACGGTGGCTTAGTCTTTCACGCTAGGGGGTCCCAGTTCGAATCCCAATCTGGGTGGAGTTTCCATCTTCTCCCCGTGTCCGCATGGGTTTCCTCTGGGTTCTCCAGTTTCCTCCCACAGTCCAAAAACATGAATCAAGGTCAATTGAATTTTCCAAATGGCCCCATATAGAGTGTGTGTGTGTGTCTGTCTGTTTGTCTGTCTGTCTGTGACGTACTCCCCGGGATGGGCATGGGGAACCCCCCCCACGACCCTACTAGAGGATAAAGCAGAAGATAATGGATGGATGGATATATATATGCAATTAAATGAACTTAATAAAAAAAACACTTAATATACAGTAAATTTCATAATTTGTCCAGTTGATGGCAGTATTGCACAGTTTTTAGATATATTTTCTTCATAAAGCTTTTCTCTATTGCTGCTACTTCATGTTGGTGAATGTTAAAAATGATCATCATATGTATGTGTGTATATATATATATATATATATATATATATATATATATATATATATATATATATATATATATATATATATATATATAAAAATGTATGTAAAAGCAGCCTCTCAGGTCAGGTCGCTTTTATTCAAAGCGACTTACAAGGTGAACACAGGGTTAATCACAACATCCCTGGAGCAATGAGGGTTAAGGGACCTGGGATTTGAACTGCCAACCTTAAGATTGGTAGCCCAACACCCTAACCACTGAGCTACTGCACCCTCAGCACACACTCACACACTTGTAAGCGTAGAATTAGTGTACTAGGCGTGTACAACTTTCAGCTGAATATTTTTGATTACACATAGACACACACAAAACAATTTATGTTGTCTGTAAAGAATGTTTTTATACCCAACAAATTAAAAAGTCATATAAACCTATAAGTTATAACGTATAAACGTATAATAGTTATTAAAACTATTGTTTTTTTATGTTAATTTTTGTAAGAAATCAAATTTGCTGTCTCAATGTGTCACTAGTTAACCACAAATATAAAATGATATTTGAAAAATAATTATTAAATGTTGTTAGAGGCAATATTTCAACAGGTACCTGGTTCATTGTATGTTATGTCTTTCTGATGACTACCAAAGTCTTTAGCAACAGCAGTTGTATTGCTATTTCAGACAGTGGAAGTGTTAATATTTATTTATTGACTGTGATTCTTTCTCCTTCACCCACCAGCAGACATTTAGTGTCTGTGTGTGCAGCAGGTAAGGCGGTTGAATCAGTGGGTGCCTTTAAGTGTTACTTCAGCTGTTTAATTTCTGCTCTATATTAAATTGTGTGTAATATGCATATAGCGACTCCGCAGTGTTTACTGTGTTTTGACTGATTAAACTGCATTTGTCCAGTTGATGGCAGTATTTTCCAGTTTTTAAAATACTTTCTTTATAAAGCTTTTATGTTTCTCTGTTGCTTCTGAAAGCTACTACATGTTGGTAAATGTTAAAAATGATCATCACTGCTATGCATGTACTGTTCATTGTCAAAATGTAGATAAAATGTTTGACTGATGAACCTATTCTTAATTATTGCCTTATTTCTTTTTAATTTTAAACTAGACCAGAATTAACAGTGGATGTTTATCATTTTCAATTTCTCCCTTCTAAGGTTGGCTGGCAAAAGCAGGAATACAGGCTTCAGCCAGAGAATGCTCATCATGGATTAACTGTATGTGACCCTTCTTCACTGGTATGTTTTTATTATTTTTATAATAATAATAATAATTAGATTAGTTAAAGCTTTATTGACCCCCTTTTGGAAGTTTTTAAGGGAAATAAAGATTCCAGTAGCACAATAATAGTGAACAAAGAAAATGGAGATAATAGATAACAGTAAGTTGAATTTATATATTGTCTTTTTCAAATCCAAGGTTGCTTTTAGGTTTTGATTGTGTTGTTATTTTTATATGTACATGAAAAATGTTGTAATGAAATAATACAAGGTTTAATACAGGACAGGTAACCACTTAATAGGAAAAGATAAACAAATTCATACACACATTTATATATTAACATGCTTCTGGACTGTGAAAGAAAATTAGAGCTCTTGAAGGAAATACACACAGATATGGGGAAATGCAATTTTCCACAAAAATGACCTTGCGTAGAAACTGAACTCAAACCTAATTGAAAATAGAGGTGGATTATATTCACCAGGCAAATGAATGTGTAAAGGTATAGGGTCAAAACCAATGCTGCAACAAAAAATCAGTTACAGATGGGGGTTAAATGATTTATTGATTTGCTTTTTTTTATGCAACTATTTCAAATTTGGTTGTAATGCTGCAGTAGTGTTTAACATTTAGTTAACTTGAAGCTGAGACTAACAGTTACTTGAAAAAGTGTTTTCCTTAATGTCATGTCTACATTAGCTGACTCAACTTCCTGGGATTTGTTAATCTTGAATATTGAGAATGCAGCAAGACACGGATTTAAATACTATCCATCCATCCATTATCTTCTGCTTTATCCTCTATTAGGGTCGCGCTGGGGTTCTCCATGCCCATCCAGGGCGCTGAACATCTCGGGCGCTGGGCAGATACACCCAGGATGCCCTGTCATCGCCAATCCATCGCTGGGCACACACTCCCTTACAAACACACAATACTCCCTTACAAACACACAATATTAATTAAAAAAATCAAGTTTTGATTTTGAATGCATTTATTAAAAGCATAAATGTTAATAATCTGGTCTTCTGTGATACAATTTAGTCCATTTATTGAAAGTGATTGCTAATTGACAAGTTTCCTGTTTCTCTTACAATCAAATACTGCCATCTAGGGGCCAAATTACAGAACATTATTAAGAAACATCAGGAATAATGTGTTGTATATCACGCATTGAGTAGCCAGAGGTGTGTTTGCTTACTTTTAAGTAATGTTCATGAATTACAATTATTTGCTTCTCATTTGAAAGGTTGTATTGTTCTTTTATTTTTTTATTTTTTTTATTTTTTAAATTTTTTTGCTCATTATTAGTGTTTGTTTCTCTCTCTTCAAAGCAATCTGAGGAACCAAATATGGTGTGTCATGTAGACCTTGAAATTCCCATGTCCAGTGATGAAAAGCTAGAGTATCTGCGCTGGAAAAAGGAGCGTGAGCAAATTGACCGGGAACGTGTTGCCCGCCACAAAAACTCTCAGGGCCAGTGGAGGAGAGCCTGGGACGTTGATAAGCCGGAGTTGATGTAAGCCATCATTGCCACTATGCTTCTCATGATGCACGCTCTCAAAATGCTTAATATACAAATGCATGCATGTTCTAATCCAAGTTTGTTTGTACTTTGAAAGTTGTTGAGTAATTATATGTTCAGTTTTTCACTCTGCATGGTTCATTTTTGCGTTTAATAATACATTTGTTTTGTGCACATTGACTTGTTTGTCATTTGTTTTTTCGCCTTGTTAATTTGCAAACAGGAACATTTTGTCACACTTACACAAGAGTGAACAGGAAATGCCAAACTACTCACTTACTTCTGTACAGTTTTTGTACACGTCTTGTCCACTTTAGATTATACACCTACTTATGTTTACACAATATGTAAAAATTTAATATATTTATCAGCTTCATATACCATACAAAAACACTTTGTAGTTCTGCTTTTACAACATATAGTTAATCAATTGCATATAACAGTCTGTTTTTCTGCAGACAGTTGATCTGCATAAAAACAGTCTAGTTTTTATGCTGGTTTATAATAACCAGGACCACCACAGGTATTATTTAGGTGGTATATCATTCTTAACCCTGCAGTTACAGTGACTTGGTTATATGTTATTGTGCATATAACCAAGTCACACCATAATTCTACCACACCACTGAGTCAGTCACCATCTAAGTTGTATGTCCTGTGCGAGGGTTCCTGTAGGGAAAAAGTACAGAGGACTAATAATGTATTCAGAAAAACAGCTACAGTAATACAGTAAGTAGAACCATTTTAATTGTAGAACCACCAAATGCAACTTTGAGTGTATTCACTTAATAAATTGTGTGGTAGGCGTACAGTCCACTCCTGTTTATCAAGTAAGTTTGAGTCATTTTTGCTAATACTCACGGTCAAAAACTAAACATGCGGTACATTTTATGGCGTTAGTATTTTAAATTAACCAACACACCATAGATAAGTTTTAAACTTCATGCTCCTTACCAAATATTCATGGAACTTCAGACGAACACATTATCATTCATTAGCTTTAGGGACATCTCAGGTCTATTTACAAGCTACCAGTGTCTTTAACAACAACATGGTCCTTGATTTGTTGACGTTGGTTTGATCTTGCTGAAAGAGTTAAGGCCTTCCACAATCTATTGCAACCAACATGGAAGTATATAACTGTATTTATGGTTGTTGTATACTTTAGCATTAATATTACCACTTTGTGTGCTGTTACATGATGTGTCAGAATTCATTGTACAGTGTAATTAACAATGACTGGGGTAACTCTGTATTGTTCAAAATATTTTTGGGCACTGCTGATTTGTTACATATTGTCCTATGCAAATCCAACAGTAATGACTAATATATAGATTTTATTGGCCTGTTTCCATGATTGAAATCACTACCGCATTTAATCATTATTTTAAAAGGAAAAAAGTCCTGAGAGTATGATGGAAATGCTTTTTCAAAACAGAGTTGCTGGTAAGATGCTAGCATGTTTACAAGTTTGGACTAGAAAGTGCGAGCAGAAATGCAGCCCATGCAACTGGTTTAGATGTGGCTGCATTACTTTAGAATTACAATTTGTGAAATTTCTATCACAGCAAAAAAACAGCTTTAATTTGACAATAGTTTAAATTCCTTGATATGTCTTTAAATACTAAAATACATTTTCATGACCATTAAATTTCACTCTAGAACCTCGAATGTTATGTAAAGTTGTAGAAGCTGTACTTGAAGTGGCTCAGATTAATATTGAGTGATGAGATGTTGCCAACTGTGTGTCCACTCTGGATGCCCATTCGCAATGGTTGATGTCATCATAACTATTTCCAAAGTTCACATATGCCTGTAGGTCAAGAAGTGCTACCACTTCACAGTTATTACAGTGTACCAATTGTGTGTGTAATAGTTGAGAGTTTTTAAGAGTGGTAAAATTAAAGATAAATTAAGTTAAATGGTGTGGTGGCTCAGTGGTTAGGGTGTTGTACAATTGTAGGTCCTTTTGCAGGACCCTTAACCCTCATTGATCCAGGTGGCACTGTACCAACCCTGTGCAGTTCCCAACCAAGTTGGGATATTTGTAAGGCATCTACTAAAAAAACAAATTTAATTAATTTTTTTGTTTATTTAATTTCAAGCATGAGAAATTCACATTAATACAGAATTCGATGTTTTTCTAAATGTTTTCAAGCACATAATTAAGAACACAATATTTTCAGGAAAAGACTGTTTTAGTAATGGCAGCATGGCTTATTTTGTCCTAATACTTTTATTTATGTACTTTGTGTGATGGATGTTAACATGTGGTACATTCATATAGAGATTTTTACAAACAAGTATATTATTATATACAAGTTTTTCTAAAGTTCTTCTAGATTATATGTATAATTTGTCACATAATTAAAAACACACTATTTTCCGGGACAGATATTTTTTGTTTTAGTAATGGCAACATGCAGCATGGCTCATTGTGTTCTAATACTATTATATATGTACTGAGTGTAACAGATGTTAACATGTGGAAACAGGGAAATTTAACCTTAATAAATACATATAAAATATTTTACAAATAGTTTTATTATTATAAATGAGTGTTTGTTTATATATATATATATATATATATATATATTTTTTTTTTTTTTTTTTTTTTTTTATTTTTTTATTTCCAACATGTTGGGGCAGGGGATATAGAAGCTTTGTATAGTGGGAGCTGTCTTAGTGTTTCTTAAAACACCCACGTCTGGAGGTTCTCAACATCTATAAACATTCCCATGTAGACGAGAAGCTATGTAAGAGAGGGAGTTTATTTTGGGTGCATTTAAAATGCCTTGCCTTTTTTGGAAGCGCTTTCTTACTCTGATTAACTGATCAGGAAGCTAAAGTAGAGAGCAGTAACAGTACATCTTGAATCAGTCTGTGCAAGTATGCCCTCAAATAGCATGATAAATCTACATTCAGGTTTTCTTTAGAATCTTTATAGGAATGTTGTATGAGTTGGAACATTTCTCATCTGCTCCTACACTAACAGCTCAGCTTTTCATCTGTGTAGTAGGCACTGTCACCCACTCAAGATTATTGATTGACCTGTACCCATTTGGCTTGTTTCTTTGTTAACTAACACTCGTTTCAGGCTTTCTGAAAAAGTGCAAGGCACAACCGAAAGAGGAACACAAAGCAAAGGTGAGAGTTGATTCAAATATTTTCTTTTACCAAATAAGTAAACATACGTTAAACATTACTTTCAACTTGAGGTAAAATACAAGACGGGTAGAGGGGGAAAAAAAGCATATGTTTTAAAATGTATACATATATATTATATATGTTTTATATATTATATATATATATATTATATATATATATTATTGCAATATTTTTTTACATGATTTTTAATGTTTTCGTGTTATTTTTTGGAAATATAATTCATTCATTCGTTACCTTCTGCTTAATTCTCTACTAGGGTCGCAGGGGTTGCCTATAGCCATCCAGGGGAGAACATTTTAGGCGCTGGCCAGATAAACCCAGGAGAGGGCGCCAATCTATCTCTGGGCAAACTCAATCAAAGTCCATTTCTTTGTACTGTGGGAGGAACCCGGAGGAAACCCACACAGACACGGGGAGAACACCCAGATTGGGATTCAAATCCGGATCCTCAGCACTGAGAGGCTAACATGAAGACCACTAAGCCACCGTGCCGCCCACCTTGAATAACCATTGAGTAATAAAAAAGCTACATGACAGTAATCAAATTTACTTTGTTTTAGTCATTTCAGTAGTTTAGTTTAAATTTGATGTATACATCAAACACTTGGGGCAGCAGAGTGGCTTAGTGGTCAGCATGTTCGCTAATTCCAGGTTCGAATCCCAATCTGGGTGGAGTTTCCAAGTTCTCCCCTTGTCTGCGTGGGTTCTACGGTTTCCTCCAATAGTATCAAATATGATTCAAGGTAAATTGAATACTCTAAATTGAGTGTGTTTGTGTGTGAGTGTCCCAAGTTATAGATTGGCGCTCTTTCCTGGGTGTATCAGCCCAGCATCCAACACATTCTTCCCTGGATTGGCTTGTGGAACCCCCCCCCCCATAGGTGATTATGTGAAGGTAATGAATGAAATGAAACACTATTGCTTTTAATCTTGAAGTTTCTCGCATTCTATATTTTCTGACATCTTACTCAGTGTAGTTTAACTGGTTAACAGGAGGAAGAAATGCCAGAAGAGGAACTTCAAGATCCTCAGCAGCAGACCCAGGTGCAACGTCTAATGTTTTTTTGTTCCCAATACACAAATATACTATGTTAATTATACTGTATGTCATAAATATATATTTATTAATTTATTTGGAATAGACAAAGTAACCGTACCTTTAAAAATATGATTGAAGCCTAAGTTCACATGACCACATTTTATTTATTTTTACATTTATTTTTACATTTTACATTACATTTTTGTAATGACACATGTAGTTGCTCAGTGTGGTCAATATTCATACAGTTTGCTCATTAAAACATATATATTGACTGACTCAAATTATGCAAGATCAATTGGGCGGCACAGTGGCTTAGTGGTTAGTACTTTCGCCTCTAAGGGCTCACATTCAAATCCCAGTCTGGGTGGAGTTTCCATGTTCTTCCCGTGTCCGTATGGGTTTCCTCCAGGTTCTCCGGTTACTTCCCACAGTCCAAAAACGGATCTGAGGTAAATTGAATGCTCTAAATTGCCCCTATATAGTGTGTGTGCCTGTGTGAGTGAGTGTGCCCAGCGATAGATTGGCGTCTTTTCCTGGGTGTATCTGCCCAGCGCCCAAAACATTCTCCTCTGGATGGGCATGCGATCCTAGTTGAGGATTAAGCGGAAGATAATGAGAGAGTGAGTTAGTGAAAATTTAATAATTATTCAAGTTAATTGAGAAAAGCTGTGCAAGTTATATCCTAACTGATAATATGAATGTTGCGATGATTCCACGGAGTCTTGAAACAAGAGACGAATTACCTTTTGAACTCTTTTAAATGTAGGCAGAAAATATAATTACACATTTTCTTAAATACAGTTTGCCATATTAGATCTATCATTACCATCACTTTCTGTCATCTGCATCTTTCTCTTAAACCATCCATCCATCCTTCCGCTTGTCCGGGGTTTGGGTCGCGGGGGCAGCAACCGAAGTAGGGAGACCCAAACCTCCCTCGCCCCATCCACCTCCACCAGCTCGACTGGGGGAACCCTTAGGCGTTCCAAGACCAGCTGAGAGATATAATCCCTCCATCGTGTCCTGGGTCTTCCCCGGGGTCTCCTCCCAGCTGGACTTACCTGAAACACCTCCCTAGGGAGGCGCCCAGGAAGCATCTTTACCAGATGCCCGAACCACCTCAACTGGCTCCTTTCGACACAGAGGAGTAGCGGCTCTACTCTCCCGGATGAGCGAGCTTCTCACCCTATCTCTAAGGGAGAGCCCAGCCACCAGCCACCCTGTGAAGAAAACCCATTTTGGCCGCCTGTATTCGCAATCTTTTTCTTTCGGCCATTACCCAAAGCTCATGACCATAGGTGAAGGTCGAAACATAGATTGACTGGTAAATCGAGAGCCTTGCCTTGTGGCTCAGCTCCTTTTTTTACCACAACAGACCAGTATAGGGTCCGCATCACTGCGCCGATCCGTCTGTCAATCTCACGCTCCATCTAACCATCACTCGTGAACAAGACCCCGAGATACTTAAACTCCTCCACTTGAGGCAAGATCTCATCCCTGACCCAGAGAGGGCTCTCCACCCTTTTCCAACTGAGAACCATGGCCTCAGATTTGGAGGTGCTGATTCTAATCCCGTCCACTTCACACTCTGGCTGCAAACCGATCTAGTAAGGGCTAAAGTTTGCAGTCTGATGATGCTAACAGGACAGGTCTGCAAACAGCAGTGACGTGATCTTCATATCACCAAACCGGACACCCTCCATCCCCTGGCTGCGACTAGAAATTCTGTCCATATAAATTATGAACAGAACCGGTGACAAAGGACAGCACTGACGGAGTCCAACCCTAACTGGAAACAAGTCAGACTTACTGCCGACCATGCGAACCAAGCTCCTGCTTTGCACATACATCTTGCTCCAAAATTTTTAATTCTCTGCAATTTCATATCCAGCATTCCAAGTATTTGACAGACAGATAGACAAAAGTTTATTTCTGGGTTAAAAGTGAGGGTTAATAGTGTGGGTTGAAAGCTTTAATCAAGGACCCACATTAGTTACTTCAGTGAGCCTAAGATTTGAACCCACAACCTTCAGATTGATGGCCCAACACTTTAACCCCACTGAGCTTTTAGTCCCTCCACTCAAATTTTAGTTGCTAATACCGATATTTAAGATCATAAATTAGTAAAAGATATGTATTAAAAACCACATGTTTCAAATACACATATTTGTCACTGAGATTTCTGTCATCAGCTTCCACATCCAACATGTGAATCACACAGCATTATATATAAAATTAGGTACTAAAGGGATTCAGATAATTCAGGAGTATGTCTTCTTGTGATCTACAAAAAATACGATTCGATGAGCCTGTATTTCTGCTAAAATTTACCACACCTTTGCAACACTTGTACAGCTTCAGAATATGACAAATGACTCAAACCACCAGTGTAAGTCTCACCAAATATCTCCACAGTGTATATCTGGCATGAGATTAATAACTTTATATGATATAGGGATGTGGCGTGATCACTTTTATTTATTTATTTTTTTTCTCACACAGGCCTATAGGGATTGATTTTTTTTTTTATTTACTAATTTTAATAGTGTGCATTTTCCTCGGTTTTTCTTTCAGCCCCAACACAAAAAATGTAGTTTATCACAGTTTTTAAATGTCCTATTACACTTCTGTTTGGATCACTCGGTCGCCATTTCTCAGTTTAAATCCCAGCTGATGCTCCTTGCATTATTTTCTTTACACCAGATCTCTTGCACACAATACATGTATAGATGTCCTTTCTATCTATAGTTTCTATCCACATGGTGCTGGCCAATCAAAACAAAGTTGCATTAAAGGAAATATGACTCCACGTTGAAATATCTTTTTTTATTTTTTTTTAAATGTGTGAGGATTTTTTTGGGTTTGTAAATAAACACCTGCTTTATGTTTATTAGAGTAAAGTAGCTGATAAAGACGGCAAATTATATGTAAACTATGAATATTGATTGTATCTGTCATTTTTTTTTCTTAACACAGTATACTTGTTCTATAATTTTCAGATTTGAAAATGTTGTACGAAGTACTAGAACCTTCATGTGTTAAACCTTGTGTGATTTCCTTTAAGATGTAACATCCATCCATTATCTTCCACTTTATCCTCTACTAGGGTCGCGGTGGGATTACCCATGCCCATCCAGGGGAGAACGTTTCGGGCGGTGGGCAGATACACCCAGGACAGTGTGCCATTCTATTGCTGGGCACATTCACTCAGTCACACAGACACACACTCTATATGGGGCAATTTGGAGTATTCAATTTACCTGGATCCATGTTTTTTTGGACTGTGGGAGGAAACCGGAGAACCCGGAGGAAACCCACGCGGACACGGGAAAAACATGGAAACACCCAGATTGGGATTCGAACCTGGAATCCCTAGTGCTGAGAGGCGAACGTGCTAACCACTAAGCCACCGTGCCGCCCCTAAGATGTAACATTTACAATTTTTTTTCATATTGAAGCAGTTTTTGTTTTAAATATTTCAAATATGCATTCTGCTGTTGTAAAGGTGCACCTGTTAGTCACAGTGAGAGGAAAAGAAAGAATCTTCCTGTGCTTGGCAGTAAAGTGACAGGAAAAGATCGTCTGACTGGTCGTGCAAGAAGGTAAGAGAAACTGCTGTTCAGACCATACACCAAGCAATAATGCATTTATTTGTACTCTGCAAATCATCCTGATTTTTTTACACACTTTAACTGCATAGGAATGGATCATTTTATTTGGTATATGTAAGGTGCGTCCAGATAAGCAAGAACATTTTTGTTGATAATTTGGTAACTTCTAGATGCTGTAAATTTTGATTAATGGCAGTGATCAATGAACATTTATTATGTTTAGATTCATTAATTTTTTTTCATTGGATTTCAATTTCTTTCGCTGTAGTTGGGATGTATGTTAGACATTTAAAACAAAATAAGCCAAGTACAGTTTTTATTTAGGATTTCTTAAAATTTGTCAGAATTCTAGGAACAATTTAAAAATAATTATTTGTTAATGTATAATAATAATGTCCCATTCATGTTCAGTTTAAAAAATAAAGTATATGTAGTTTAAAATTACAAAGATTTTGCTTTTCCTGCTGTAATTTAAAATTTCAGTTAACTTTAATTATGTTTTGGATACCATATAAGCTTAGCTTAATTTTTTTTCTCCATCTTTCTCCACGTCTTCCATCACTCCTAGAACATTAAGTATATATTTATCTTTTTAGATGGGATGCTAAAGAGGAATCGGAGCAGTTACAGGTATGTTCTGTGCAAAGCAAATGCAAATACTTTAAATCATTTTCCCTAAGAGCCTAATTAATCATGTTTTTGTCTTGGGTCTTGAGTCTTGGTTAGGATGATCACAGCTGATCCAGTCATCATAGCCATGGCAGCAATTATCAACCGCATGCAGCTTATTACCAACATTTAAGATATTTTTAATATGTTCTTTTGAAAAAATTGTAAAATGCACAAATGTGATTTTTTTTAATTTTTTTTATTTGAGTTTAAAGTAAACGCAGTAAACCTGGTGTGTTATGAAGGCTAAAAACAGGTGAAGTACTAGATTAGTCTGGCGTCATATATAGAAACATTCCTAAAGATTATGGTCAAGCATAAACAATGTAAACTGCTGTGTAGAAACGCACCAGCTTGTTATACAGTTATCATTGTAGCATGTGATTAAATACTGTTGTGGTTTCTGAAAGATTTATTTTTTTTTCTTGTTGTCCAAATCTACAGGAATGTCCACACACAAGCTTGGAAGGCTTTTTGGAAGAGCTTGATGCTCTGTGTAATAATGAAATCAATATTTTAGACACAGAGATTCAAGATTCTGTCTTAAAGGGGAAATCCAAAGTGTCTGAAGAGGCAGAAAATGCCGACATATTTCCTTCAGAAAATCTGAAAGTTAAGTCACATGTTCTTTCAGAGCCGGCCAGCTCTCTTTCCAAAAGTGCTGAGAAGAGGGTCCACTTTTCAAAGGATCTAATTCATAAAGCTTCTGAAATAAACACTGGTGCGGTAGAAAAAAAGACGAGTTCATTGAAAGAAACCATACAGTCTAAAGCATTCCAGGGAGACCTAACGGGTTCAGATGTTGAACTTATCAGAAGTACACTGGAACAAAACACACCAAGCCAATGTCATGTTCATGAGATAAAAACAAAAGTACTTGCAGATCCAACCGAGTCGGTAATAACAGATGGAACAGAGAGTGAACCAAAAGGCCAGCCCTTGAACCATGTTGAGATGGAGAATAGTCATGAAGCATCTGCCACCACTGAAGTGAACCTTCATCCAGTGAAGAATGGCACCCAGAGATATGCTGGTAGGAGAGTAAATTCAGTATGAATACAAATAATCACTTTGAACAATAATGTGATGCAAATATTTTATTTATTTATGTTATTTATTTATATTACCGTATTTTCCGGACCATAAGGCGCACCATATTGTAAGGCGCAGTCTGAATTACGGGGTCTATTTCTATATTTGACCCACGTATAAGGCGCACCGTACTATAAGGCGCAGTCTCAATTACGGACTCTATTTCTGTACGGTACTTATTCTGTACGGCACCGTATTATAAGGAACTTGCTAAAACATACGATCTACAAGAAAAGTAAAGGATGCAAAACGGTGATTTATAATTGAAGTTTATTCTACTACTTGACAAAACACACATTATTTTTAATCACTCTTCTCCCACAAATCCGTCAAAGTCCTCATCTTCTGTGTCTGAATTAAAAAGCTGCGCAATTTCACTATCGAGCACTCCGGGTTCCCCCTCATCAATGTCCGAGTCAGTCTCGTCGCCAGGCGGCTGTTCAGCAATGATGCCGGCTTTCGCAAAAGCTCGGACAACAGTTACAGCAGAAACCTCAGCCCAGGCATCCACAATCCATTCACAGACGGTGACGGTGGATCATCCATCGCTCCCACGCCGCCCGCAACTTTACTTTAAACGCCTTGTTTACACCAATGTCCAGCGGTTGGAGTTCTTTATTTAATCCTCCCGGAATGACGGCAAGCTCCGAATTAATTTTCTTCACTCTGCTTTTCTGTGAGATGAGCGCGCATGGAGTCACAGATCAGATGTGTGGAAAAAAACACCCGGTCACACAACAATACTTTTATAGATTTTGGAACTCAGTACACGTATAAGGCGCACCGGATTATAAGGCGCACGTCCGATTTCTGGGAAAATTTTAGGCTTTTTGGTGTGCCTTATAGTCTGGAAAATACGGTATTTATTATACAATTTATTTCTTAATTTGGGCATAAATTAATGATAAATAAATAATAAATAACTGATTTTGTATAGCCATACCAGTAGGAATCTGTAATTCTTTATTTACCTTGATATGTACATGATAAACAGGCTTGCAGAAAACAAACTGGGGCAAAGAAATAACCCTAGTCATCTCCCAGTAGTACAGCGTTCTTCCTGCCCCAGTGTACAGAACCATTTCTACCAAACCAGTCCAAAAACTTACATAATGCATTTGAATGTATTTAGTAATGTACACATGTTGGTTAGACAAGTGTACTCACCCCTGTTACCACCGTTTGTGGTTTCTGCTTGCATATAGCAGTTCACGATAAACAGTCTACATCTTGTTTCTCCATGAATCAGCACTGAGGATGGAGAGAGAATTAGCTGCAGTGAATTAGTTAAGTTGTTAATGCAGCAGTGCTGCTGTAGTTTCATTTAAACACTTCAGTGACCCTGCTGGAATGAGAATAATGCACCAACCAAATAATATCTGCTCTGTGGTGCTACTATTGGGGTTCTGACCATTAGAGAACAGAGTAAAGGTTACTAAAACAAGATGTACTGTAGTCCACAAACAGATGGGCTGCAGTCTGTAAATGCAGACCAACAAAGTCCATCTTTACAGTAAGTGGAACTGATGAATGGAGGCATGTCCAAACTTTTCACAATGACAGTAGCTTTTCACATAGACTTGTTGTTTTAATCATTTGCATTGGAATAACACAAAAAAAGCTTGATTCCACATTCCACAAAGAATTTCAGAAATGAACCAATCTAAATCATTGGTATGCATTTATGTAGGCCCTACCTACAGGAACCCCAAACGGACTAACCCGAACTAAGGAAATCAAGGGGGGGTGGCTTAGCCCTCGCAAGCCTGACACATTCATTCATCCATCTATTGTTCACCACTTATCCAGGTCACGGGGGCAGTAACCTAAGCAAAAACACCCGGACATCCCTGTCCCCAGCTACCTTTTCTAGCTCTTCAGAAGGCACACCAAGGCGTTCCCAGGCCAACCAAAAAATATAATCACTTCATCTTGTCCTGGCTCTCTCCCGATTTAACATGCCCGGATCACCACAGTGGAGGTGCCCAGGAAGCATCCGGACCAGATGCCTGAACACCCCTCCCGAAATACTGATCTTCTTACCCTATCTCTTAGGGAGTCCAGTCACTTTTTGGAGAAAGCTTATTTTGGCCACTTGAAATTGTGAACTATTTCTGTCACTACCCATGTGGGTCAATTTTAGTAGTGATGTAAAAACAAACAAAAAAAAATCATTTTTTAAACTGTGATGCGTTGTGTTTATAACCATAATTATATAATAGGATACAGGTTACACAGTAACAAAGAAAATTGTTTGGACAGCCTTAGACTACAGCAGTGGCTGTCAGCCATTAACATTAGAACCATAATGGTGTTCAACCGCAAATCTTGCATTTAATACTATAATGCAATAGTAATTGTACAGTGTAATTTGTGGGTAGAGCACTTTAAGGTCTAGAATTGCTGCTTGCATATTATAAGTAAATCTATGCAATAGCAATAATTGCTTGAGGGCTCAATGCACAATTTCTTAGATTCTGATTCCTTACATGGGATCATGTCTTATTTTAAGAGTTTATTGTCGTAAGCACAAGAAACCGTTAGTTACATTGTACAATGAAATTTTCATTCTGCACGACCTCCCAGGCTACAACTATGAAACATTAAAAAAACATAATTAATGTACACTAAAATAAACATTATACAGTATACAATAAGTACGTGTGCCATACACATAGTATAATAATACTATATATTTCACTCATAAAGTAGGGAAAATGTTATCTGTGCAAATACAATCTATGAAATATTATATTGCTCATACATTTGCCTGAGATGGGGCGGCACGGTGGCTTAGTGGTTAGCATGTTTGCCTCTCAGTGCTGGGTATTCCAGGTTCTAATTCCAATCTGGGTGGAGTTTCCATGTTCTCCTCGTGTTTGCGTTGGTTACCTCTGGGTTCTCCGGTTTCCTCCCACAGTCCAAAAACATGGATTCAAGATAAATTAAATGCTCTAAATTGCCCGATATAGTGCGTGATCTCTTCTTCGAGGAGAAGATTTATTCAAATAAATTGGAGAGAATCAATTATCGCTAGGTGTGAATTTAGGGAATTTAGGTGTCTTCCCTGTGATGGCCTGTGTCCATAATGTTAATCATTTTAATACAGATAACTACAAAAGGAAAGGGCTCTTTAAACCACAGTTACTCTACTCAGGTTATACCGCTTGGAAAATTAATGAACTCTATAAGTGGAGCAGTTAATGTTCTCACATCATACCAAGAAAAGCCTGAGTTTGCATGTTCTTCCCCTCTCTTCCTTTCTATATACTTATGATGGCAAATAATGTTATTTTTGTTTGGTAATAAGGTTTTCTTCTAAAAATAGTTTTAGTCTTTACTCTGTAGAATGAAATGAAATTTCATTCAGTGTTTTGTAACTGTATCTATTAGTGTGTGTGTGAGTGAATTAATATTAAATACATTTTATATATACATTTAAAATGTAATATATTTCTGTGTGTATATATATATATATATATATATATATATATATATATATATATATATATATATATATATATATATATATATATATATAAAATAGTTAAACTGTTTAATAGCCCAAAATTAATTATGTCAAAATGTTGTACTAAAAGGACCTCTGTTTTCTCTCTGCTATAGGGGATCTGATTGACTCCAGTTTATCAGTTGAGTTTGGAATCAGTAAATACCCACCCAAAGCATAGAACCAGCACTGAGAAGGTGAGAACATAGAAATATGTATTGATAAATTAATACTGTGTCAAACACTGTATGCTGTATGTGGAATTCCCTCCTAGCTTTTGGTGTTCGCTTAAGGGTGGGGCACATTTTAAATACAAATGATGTCTTTTAGTGCGTCAGAGATGGGATGGGACCGAGACTTTGCACTCATGCTGATGAGGGCTGGTTATTTGACTTGCAAATTTTCTAAACCATTTCCTTTTATGACTGAGCAGCGCACTAAAACTACATTAGTCAGATTCAGATGATTCAGCCAAAAAACACCATGTATGCAGTTCATGGGCCAGAATCAGAATGTCTGCAATAATTTTAACAAAAATGCACAGTTATTTATTTTTCTGATTTCATTTATTATATTTGCCAGGAATGTGTCTTTTTGTCAGGCATGCCAAATCTAGGCCTAAACATCTACAGGGTCCTTTTTTTGTGCAGGGGTTCTAAAATTTGTATTTTATTTCAACTAACACTTATCTCCTACTTAAAATAAGAGTTTTTTTTTTAAAAAAAAAACAAAACTGATTTTCTGATTTAGTATTTAAACTTGAGTTTTTGTTTCAAAATGTTAATTGTAATAATTTATAATTATAATAGTACAAATATAAGAAATTATGATAAATTAAGAATAAAATGTTTTTTTTTTAATTCCCAGATTAATTTAACAGAAATGTTTTTTTCTTACTTGAATTAATTTGCATTATGGAGTGACAAAATGCATAACCATAAACTACTTTATTAAAAGATAAATGTATAGCAATTTATTTGATATACGTTTTATACTGTTTTGCAATTAAAATATTCGTTCCAAGAATATACAGCCCGCTTTATTCTGCACTTTGTTGCCGGAACTGTTTGACATCACGAATTTGCTGTCTGCAAATCTGTAGCAATCATGTGACCTAATCTTTTATTTCACCACAGTCCTGAAGGGAGTTTAGAGGTTGTTGATGGCAAATAAACGTATTGTCTTCTTTATAGAAGCAAAGCTTTTTTTAATACGACTCATGATAAATATTTCTTAAACAAGTTCATCGACTGTTGCAGTTTGAGTCAGAACACACATGGCCTTGTGTTTTTGTTGATTTGTATTAAATTCTGAGCGTATAATCCACATGTTTATGTGGAAAATATAATTAATCAAAAAATCTTAAATAAAAGTCTTTTAAGAGATTTGCTTTCTTGTTTGTCCTTTGTAGTTTAAGATTTTAAGTTTAAGATTAAGATTTAAGATAAGAGTGTATTATTAGGAGTATAATCAGTTAAACACTAATCTGGCTATCTTTTTTAAATCTTTAGGCTTGATATTCTCAACACGGTGTCGATATTTTACTACTTTTATGACAATTTACTACTTTTTAGTATTTTATTGTTTACTTTTTGTTAATACTTTAAGAAATCAGCTAAGCAATCGGTCTAACCATTCCCAAAACATTCCAATTTTTTGTTGGCCAAAATTCCCATTCTCTTTGCATTACGGTAATACAGTCATATGCAAAAGTTTGGGCACCCCTATTAATCTTAATCATTTTCAGTTCTAAATATTTGGGTGTTTGCAACAGCCATTTCAGTTTGATATATCTAATAACTGATGGACACAGTAATATTTCAGGATTGAAATGAGGTTTATTGTACTAACAGAAAATGTGCAATATGCATTAAACCAAAATTTGACAGGTGCAAAAGTATGGGCACCTCAACAGAAAAGTGACATTAATATTTAGTAGATCTTCCTTTTGTAAAAATAACAGCCTCTAGTCGCTTCCTGTTGCTTTTAATCAGTTCCTGGATCCTGGATGAAGGTTTTTTGACCATTCCTCTTTACAAAACAATTCCAGTTCAGTTAAGTTTGATGGTCGCGGAGCATGGACAGCCCGCTTCAAATCATCCCACAGATGTTCAATGATATTCAGGTCTGGGAACTGGGATGGCCATTCCAGAACATTGTAATTGTTCCTCTGCATGAATGCCTGAGTAGATTTGGTGCGGTGTTTTGGATCATTGTCTTGCTGAAATATCCATCCCCGGCGTCACTGATTCTTGAAAATTATTCTCAAGAACCTGCTGATACTGAGTGGAATCCATGCGATCCTCAACTTTAACAAGATTCCCGGTGCCGGCATTGGCCACACAGCCCCAAAGCATGATGGAACCTCCACCAAATTTTACAGTGGGTAGCAAGTGTTTTTCTTGGAATGCTATGTTTTTTTGACGCCATGCATAACGCCTTTTTGTATGACCAAACAACTCAATCTTTGTTTCAGCAGTACACGGCCCTTCTTCCAAAATGAAGCTGGCTTGTCCAAATGTGCTTTTGCATAACTCAGGCGAATCTGTTTGTGGCGTTAGGTGCGCTGTATTGTTGACCGATGCACAGTGACACCATCTGCAGCAAGATGATGCTGCAGCTCTTTGGAGGTGGTCTGTGGATTGGCCTTGACTGTTCTCACCATTCTTCTCCTCTGCCTTTCTGATATTTTTCTTTGCCTGCCACTTCTAGGCTTAACAAGAACTGTCCCTGTGGTCTTCCATTTCCTTACAATGTTCCTCACAGTGGAAACTGACAGGTTAAATCTCTGAGACAACTTTTTGTATCCTTCCCCTGAACAACTATGTTGAACAATCTTTGTTCAACAATCATTTGAGAGTTGTTTTGAGGAGCCCATGATGCCACTCTTCAGAAGAGATTCAAATAGGAGAACAACTTGCAATTAGCCACCTTAAATACCTTTACTCATGATTGGATACACCTGGCTATGGAGTTCAAAGCTCAATGAGGTTACCAAACCAAAGCTTAGCAAAGTCAGTAAAAAGTAGTTAGGAGTATTCAAATCAATAAAATGATAAGGGTAGCCATATTTTTGCACCTGTCAAATTTTGGTTTAATGCATATTGCACACTTTTTGTTAGTACAATAAACCTCATTTCAATCCTGAAATATTACTGTGTCCATCAGTTATTAGATATATCAAACTGAAATGGCTGTTGCAAACACCCAAATATTTAGAACTAAAAATGATTAAGATTAATAGGGGTGCCCAAACTTTTGCGTATGACTGTATTTGCACTCCCACAACTTTTTGAGCTACAAGTAAATTCATGTCTTGTAAACGCAGAGTGATCGAGAGATGCTCTACAACTGACCACGCCCACCTTTTTTTTACCTCGTTCACTGTATTGCTTTGATATACGTATGCACTGTGTCTCCTCCAGCCATGCTGCAATCACACTCACATTTTCTTTAGTTTATTCATATCATTTTCCACTAGTTTATTTTTAATTTTCTTTTGTGACTTGTGGTGAAATATGATGTTTTGGGTCATGTGTATGCAGCACCACTGTAATGTGCCATATACAGATCTTACAAACTCTGCATTAAATGAAATTTGTTTTAAACACTGGGGTTAATAAACCACTGGAGGCATTTAACCCTGTATCTGTTACCTGTTTAATCTGTTATCTGTTTATACTCGCTACAAAATTCAATTCCAATATTTCACTATTATGAAATTACCTGTAGTAGTTTAAAGGTTCAGGTGTAGCAAATGGACCCCTGTGTTTCTCAGATACTCTGTAGTTTTTATGCTGGAATGCATCAATATATCTTTGATAATGTGAACATCATGTAGCACAAAGAAATAAACAGGCATACCTGTGTACCTGTTCGGTGGTTTGCGGTGGTTTAAGACCCAGCAGGGCTGAGAATGCCCTTGGCTGCAATCTTTCTTAATTAATCTGGTACGTTTGCACTGAAATTATATCACTTAGGCAAGTATGATTGGAGGCAACATGGACTGAAAAGTACCATGACAGCAGGGCTCGATATCATAGTATTGTTTTTACATTGAGAACTCGGTGAGTACCAAGTCAAAAAGACCGTGTAAGCGGACTGGCTGATGTTTTAAAAAAAGCTAATTTTGTAGTCAAAATCCCACTGGTTTCTATTTTGAAGTGGTCAAGGTCAACCCAGGTGTTGAATTAAATATGTTGTTCCGATCCTGCTTTATTTGGTCTGTTGTATCTTATTTTGCAGATTAACATTGGAGTAATGGGGAACCTCTCAGCTAGGCCTAAGATCAGTCTCCCCTTCAACGACTTTACAGCAGCATTGCTGAGCTAGACATATAAAGCGGTTACTTGGATCTGACAAATCCTGTCTACAGTCCTAATTATGTGTGAGCATGTTACAACAGGCTACTGCAGTATAGTAGCGATGCTGATTGTCCTGTTTGTGGCTATGATTAAAACCATTTTTGAGGTTTAAAAATACTGCACAATATACACAAGCACTAAAGCTCTATCTGACAAAATATAAATAAAGATATTTTTGCCAAATGTTTTTATAGGGTGTAGATTTTTTAAGAAGGTTACTTTATGAAATCTGAATTCATACATTTTGTACAAGCACATGAATGGAAAAATAACAAGAAATTAGTAATTGCTGCAGTGCTTTTATTAATTAAACTCTTAATTAAAAGCTTGATTTATTCATCTTAAGGGTCAAGGAGACCCATAAATACTAATACTTAAAAATATATTTGTGCTACTGATAATTTCCTCATTAGAGGTTACTGTACCTTTATGCCTTGGATATGGGAAGTGGTGGTTGAGCATAAGTAATGTTTACTGCTTTATAGGTTTATTTATAAGCACTTTATTTTGTATGGTTTCATCTGATCAGAAGTGTTAAAACTGGCATACTGAATGTGTAAGTACAAAAATGACCAGAAAGTTATTGAATAAGAAGAATGTTTGTGGTTATGCAGAATGGATAAATGTTTATTTATATTTACACAATTTAAGAAAAAATAAATCATTTTATTAAATTTTATTATAATTCCTAATATTTAATATTCAGTATTGTTTTCAGAGTAAAGTATGTTTTAATTCATTCTGAATATATATATATATATATATATATATATATATATATATATATATATATATATATATATATATATATAAATAAAATATATATTTATTATTATTTTTTTTTTTATCAATAATGAAAAGTTATGTGATGTTTATTAATAATTTAATTGGTTGCTGTATTACTATTATTAATTAGCACTGTGGGTTATCGATCGAAAAATGATAATGACTATATATTGTAAGAATATCGATAAGTTAGAATTTTTATATAATTGCTTACTGTGCTGTTAACATTTATCAGTTTAAATAATCATAATTTATTATTTAATGTTGTTAACATGTCTGCAATGCTAACATTACTTTGTGCCTAAAAGGATTTGTAATAATTCATGTCTACAGCCAATTAAAGTGTGGTTGGAATTTTTGTTGCTTCTGCATATTTTATTGATTTATTTAAGAATTTCTCACATTTCTTAAATTGATTTCTTTGCCTCTTTTCAATATTTTTATTTTTATTCCTTTAAATTTCAATGAAAAGTACCATAGAGTCAAATTTTCAGTTTAATAGTAACAGTTTTTGAATATAGGCTTCAAACACCTCTGGAAATTCATGCAAATCACTGTAGATGATGTCATACTGATATGTTTTCCAGGAGACGCAAAAAAAAAATTTCTTTATACAACTCGCATGATGGAAACACCACTATTGGAGGATGTTCTTTCAATTTTTAGATTGTAAAGAAAAGCTACATGACTGGAATTTTTTTTTAATTACTTAATTCTGAGAGAAATATTATGGAATCACTGTAATTTGCATTTCTTAAACATATGAATCAGAATAAATCTGCTTATTAGTCTTCAGTTAACAAACATCTTACACTTTGTAGAGCTGATGCATTAATGGCTCTTACACGATACATGTAATTGATATAAAGGAAAAAATTGTAAGTGTGTTATAAGAAGGTAAATCATGGAATGTTGCTTTCCAGTCAGCTTTGTCTAAAATCTAGACCAAGTACAAATGAAATAGGAGGATTGTAAAAAGGAAGCGTACTGGAAGAAAGCAGAAAACAGTATGTCTTGAAAACAGAAAATGCACAAAAAATAGTGGGTGTAACATGGAGTCTGATCAAACTAAAAAATCACCTAAAGGAATACTATCATTATCATTACTAACAGAAAAGAACAGGTTACAGTGGGCAAAGGAAAAACAATAATGCACTGCATATGACTGTATGAAGGAGATCGCTGTGATGAATCACTAACCTGCATTGGTCAAATTGAGGATGCTGCTACTTTGGTGCTGATCCAATGAATTTTATTAAGATGTTAAGAAAACATGCCAATTTCCACAGTGATTCATTACAAGCTGCATGTCAGATGAAGAAACAGGTAATATGGCAGTCATTACATCTTTAATAAATGTCAAAGTCTATGCTGACTATTTGGACGTTATTAATTTTGAATCAGTTAGGTGATAACTTCACTTTTCAAAATGATGATGCATCTTGCCATAGGACAACGGACAAACCTTTTCTTTAAAATGACAATGGTAATGGCATGAACTGCAAATACAGAGGTGGTGATGCAACAAAGTAATGGTTCAGTCTGTTAGTCATGATTTCATAATATTTTCTTTAAAAAAAATCTTTTTATAGAGAAATATAAACAAATTTCAAGTGGTTCACAAGCTTCACTTTATGTCTGTGAATGGTTGTATTAAAATATGTTTTAATTGTTGTTAAATTATTACATTTATCTGTTAATATTTAGATATAATATACTGTATGGTAAAATATACCCCAAAATGTAATGCATTTACATTTGTTTATGACACTAATATTTTTTTTATTACAGATAAAGAATTATAGTGTCATTATTCATTAGCATAAATTGTAAAGCTTGATTTTACAGTAAAAAGGAATGAGGCTGTCCCTGAGCATTTCTGTAAGCTATTGTCATGTTTCTATGTCTCTAATGGTTTCATACAGTATGCCACGGTTTAATCTTTTTTTTCTAAGTATTTTCTTTGGCATTTAATATACAATTTTTATTTTTATTTATTTAAAAGTTTATTTATTTTTTTATTTTTTAATTTTTTTATTAATTAGAATAATACCAAAATTGTATTTTTGGAGAATGTTTCGGTCATTTGGGCATACACCCAGGACAGGATGCCAGTCTATTGCTTTGCACACTCACTCACACAGACACACTCTATATGGCGCAATTTACCTTGAATCCATGTTTTTGGACTGTGGGAGGAAACCGAAGGTGACCCACGCAGACATGAGGAGAATGTGGAGACTTCACCCAGATCGGGATTCGAACCGGGATTCCCAGCACTGAGAGGCGAATGTGCTAACTACTAAGCCACTGTGCTGCTCGGAATTGTATTTGCTCATCTTTAAAATTCCACTGGGTTTTCTATGTGGATTTAAAGCAGTTAATTTTAGTTTTACAGTCTGACTTGCAAACTAAGGCCTTATAAAGGATGGTGTCTGAAAAATGCAAATATTTATGAGGAGATTGATGTGTAATATTAAATAATTGATAAAAAGCATTTGTTTACTGCATTGGCAATAAATACAATCTATTATACAATCTATCTTCTTTATATTGCTTATATATCAAAATAAAGAAATATCATTCATAGCTGTCATATTTATTCCTGGGCTTTTTTTAATTTTTTTTTATTTGTATTGTGCAACCTTAATTATTTCATGGCAATGTAACAAAAAAAGAATAACAAAGATGTTTTGAAGACAGGCTAGGTTCTGGTGAGTCCATGTGCTCTGCTGGGATTAGAATCTTATTAATGTCGAATAATGCATCCCTATGGCCCGTTGCTCTAGAAATGGCTGCCTGTGCCTCTCACACAGCACTTTCCCTTCTGTTACAGTATTAATTACATTTTCCAACAGTCTCTCAGAGGAGCAGCTATTTCCCTGTGGATTTAGTGTTCCACAGCAAGGCTCTAGGTCACGTGACTTGGTGCGCTGATTTTAGTGGGATTGGAAAATTATACATGTTGCTGCCTGGCCTCTCAAGGAGGATGAGCTGAGTCTTGGTCCTCCCAAGGTTTCTTTCTTAAATAACAGCATAACAGGGATTTTTTTCTTGCCACTGTCGCTTCGGCTTGCTTTTTGGGGGTTTAAAGGCTTTTCATTCTGTAAAGCTGCTTTGTGACGATGTACTGTTGTAAAAAGCGCTATATAAATAAATAACTTGAACTTGAACATGTATTTGTGAGGATGAGGTTGGATTGTCTTATTGCTGTTGGAGTTATTTTGGAATATGTGCTATGACATGGTGGTTGGTGATCTCTAATTACACGATAATAGAAAAGAACCCAGCTAACCAAGTGCATATGTGGTTGAAGGGGCTCTTGGGTAAACAAACAATGGTTCTGAATGTATATCTGTCACAACTATTGCCAGCATTTTTGCATAAGTCTTGTCATTTCAAAATTTAAACTTTCCAGATTTTTACTATGTAGATTTCATACAGGATGTCTCGCACATAACACATATAACATATTATATTTTTATTTGATAGCTCAGATAAAGGCTTGAATACACTTATAATTTAACAAGAAAATCCTTAAACGGACAAATCTCTAAACTGATCAGCATGTTTCTATCGGACCTTATTGGTTTTTTTAGATAAAGTAAATATAAACAACTGGGTTTCATTTAATTATAATTAAAACTAGATTTTTTGTAATTGCCCTCCTTTAATTTATTCAGTCTAAACCTTTTTAATAGTCACTGGGTTTTATTTGGTTCATTATTTCTAATAATTTTTTCTAATAATTTTTGTTATTATTTTTAATAACAATAATGTCATATTTTTTATTTGTGAGTGCTTTTTTGCTTTGTTTTTTTTAATACTCCAATCAGTCTCAACCTCTTCTATATCCACTGATACATTCTGAATCATGTTTAATTATTGTCATAACACCTCTATGCCCTACTTAATAGATGTATTCTAGTTTAGTAAATGAAGAAGAAAAGCAAGTAAATGATATTATCCACCCACCCATTATGTTCCACTTTATCCTCTATTGGGGTCACGGTGGGGTTCCCAATTGCCCATCCAGGGGAAAAACGTCTCGGGCGCTGGGCAGATCCAGATCATCCAGAACAGGGCGCCAATCTATCGCTGGGCACACTCACTCACACATCCACACACACACATTGGGGTCGCAGTGGGGTTCCCAATTGCCCATCCTGGGGAAAAGGTCTCGGGCGCTGGGCAGATCCAGATCATCCAGAACAGGGTGCCAATCTATCGCTGGGCACACTCACTCACACACAAACACACTCTATATGGGGCAATTTGGAGAATTAGATTGCCTGGATCCATGTTTTTGGACTGCAGGAGGAACCCGGAGGAAACCCCTGGGGAGAACATTGAAACTCCACCCAGATTGGGATTCGAACCAGAAATCAAGATCAAGAGAGGCAAACGTGCTAACCACTAAGCCACTGTGCTGCTCAAAATTATATCATATAATAAATTATAATTATAAAAAAATATAATATATTATATAATTTGATTTTTTGAACTTTCTGATTCACTGCTGTACAAGTCACAGAAACAAAAATAATTTATTTCACCAGTCAATCTATTTATGTGTCTGAATGAAAACATTCCCTTCACAGAAAGTCATAATGTATGTTTTTTTGTTTTTACATGCTTCTTACTTATTCACAGTTTGAGTATCTAGCTGCATCCATGTTCTGCTCTAATAACATGAGCTCGAGTACTTGTATAAACACATTTACACAAATTATTTATCATAAAGATAGGACAAATGTGTCACCATTTCTGGTAAATGGATAGTGATAACTGTATAAGTCTACTCCAGGAACATAAATGTGTGTTTTTGTTTTTGTCTGTTGCACTTTTTGGGCTTCCCCATTATAAATCACTTAATATTACATTGACACCAATAATGGATTTCACATGTCTCTGAGGCCAGCTGAAAAACCCATTATGCCATAAAACACATTATCCCATCCTGTTTCAAACTGCTTTTACTTATATTTATGAGTAGTATCTTATGCAGTAGCAATAAGATACTTTGAGGCATTTGACAATTTAAAAAGCAATTCTGAGCATAAACCCATTAGGTACATGACTAATTGAGGAATTGACTGATCGATAGGTTGAATGTAATGCTAAGAATAAGAGTGAATGCACTTAAGAGGATGATTTTTCATCATTGACCCCACTTTCTGCCAGAACTTTGGTCCATCGATCTGGTATTGCCTTCTTCAGTAAAGTAATCTAAAGTCACAACAACGCTACAGTCTCGCCATGAATGTGCATTGTGTCATTGTGTTATAACAAAAGTAAAATATTGACTGTGGGGGGGATCTGTGAACCTGAAGAATTGAATGTTTAAAATAAGTCTTTTTTTTACAAAGTGGTTTGCCCATGCTGTACTTTTTAATGTTAATTTCGGGGGTATGGTATATGTTGTATATAAAACTTTATAGTTGATGCTTAATAAATAATAAACTCTTATAGTTAAGAGTCACATAAACTCTGACCCACAAAAAAGTGTACCCATCTTTATTTGTAACTGCATAGTATCTCTTTTGTACTATTCTGTACTAATGCCAACTCTTTACTTTAGCAGTAAAAGAGACTGGTGATTTTAGCTACATTTTTAATTAGTTAAAAACATATTTTGAAATTTTCTATAGCCAAATGATCTTGCACGGTCAAATGTTTTCATTATATTTGTAGTGACATACTCTTTACTTTCCATACTCCACATATTATGATGACTTTATTTAGATGCTTATTTTAGTACTTAAGCACCAGGTAAAATTCATGCATGCAGGGATTTCAATTGTCACATTTATGTTTGAATGGTGTCACTCCCCCTAACACTGCCAATCAGCATAAAACTGTAAACAAGCACAAATTGTTTAAATAGGTTTCCACAAAAACATAGAAATTATTCATTTTATTAATGACGGCCTTTATTAGCCATTGTTGGGCATGTTCATATACAGGATGTTTGTAAAAACTGCTAAAGGAAACTAGGTTATCATATATACCCTATATTTACATTAACAAATAGCCTACATGTACTCTATATACACTGATATTTATATATGTATATGTACCAAATGCACAATACATTTACAGGAATATTTGCACATACCTGAGCAGAACTTGACACAGGTTTCTTTGAAATAGGAATCCTGATTAACTGCAAACATATATGGACATTATTTCCTTTGAAATGCAATGCGGGAGCAATAGCTATCCCCTCATATATAGCTGTTAATATCGTGCTGCTTTGTAGTTCAGATATATAGGCTACATCTCACAGGTTATACCGCTTAAAAGTTACGCAAGCACATGAAAGGGATTTCCAATTTGGATGCTCCTGCCAAACAAGGCTACAGATTGCGCTCGTCTTTCGGGTCAAACCGGCATCATCACACTAAACCCTTTTTGTTACAGAAGAAAGGTTTTTTAATTAAAGCACTCCCTTGCTGTGCGTTCTTATGCAAGAAATAATGATCATTAAATGCGCCATGACACGAGTCCTCAGTCGTCCAGACGCGCACCGCCGCTCAGCCCTTCAACATGATTCGGCCAACTATTTTGGCGTCTCTTTTGATATTTGATGTGTTGAGTCTAGTATGTATCTTGACTTCAAGCCTGTGCGCGTCCCTCTTGACCTCTTCGTGCGGTTTCTTTGTCTTTTTGCCGCTCCGCGTTCGGCTCGTAAGCGTAGTGTCCGAAACCGTCCTCGTCTCGCGTGGTCTCGTTGCTCGCAGGCGTGTAGTCGTAGGAAAGCGCTCGTTCTGCTCTTCCTTCCTGCGCGGTTGCATTCGCAGCAGCAGTCGCATTAAAGCCGAAGGCTATTTGCGTAATATTTGCGCCCGAACTGTTATCCGCTTGCGTGTAATTGCCGCCGGTGCCATTAAGACTGGCCGGAGCGATGTCGCTCACCGCGGGCTCACCTGTCCCCGCGGGTCTCCCTCCTGAACCGGAGGCCAGCGTTGGCTTCCATATTAGACTATAATAAATAGCCAGGATGATTGCGGCCAGCGAAACCGACAGCACGTACGCAAACACCGTGGCCAGTCGGACCCACTTCTTGTTGGTCTTTGCAGCCATCTTGGCTTTCTTGTCTCCCGTGTAAGTGGCCGGCTTGCCCCGCTCCATGTTAGGCATGAAGTCCCTCTCCCTCATGTTGGCCCGGTTTTTGCCTCGGTGCTCCACCACCCCGTCCGTCTTGAACGATTTTCGGATGCGCTTGCAAATGGAAGAAAAAGACGAACCCGGGCCAGAAAACGAGCTCGCAGGACAGGTGCAGTGGACACTCAGGCCTGTATTCGCTCTTCAAATCAATTTGTGTTCGTCCATATTCGCCTCTGGAAGAAATCAGAAATCCAGAACGGTGCACATCACGTGCTCCACACAGCCTCCGATTGTTTTTTTCTGCTAGCTGAGCGGCCGTTTCCCCGCTGGTCTCAATATCGAGCGAGACATTAGGTGCAAATAAACATCACTGGAAGCCGACGACTGATTAAAGTCGGATAGAGCATGGACACGCACCACTGCAAGTTCTGCTCCGCATTTGGAGAGGCTTGCTCAGCTAAAAATACAGCGGAGGGGGCGGCCGAGGGCTCTTAAAGAGACGGATATGACACAGAGAATAATTATTAAGTGCTGAGAGCGCAGAGAGGTGACGCCTAAATGCTCCAAAAGAATGTAGTGTATGGAGGTAAATTAAGTAAACTTACAGTAAGTTTTGTTAGGGTAAGTATATGTAGAGTGGACAGATAGGGTATTTAAAGTGACAACAATCACGGAAATGACAATTCGTTTTATTTCAGTCTGTTTTTGTCCATTAAAATCTGAAAGAGATCAAGTTTAACATCTGTCGTCCAGAATCAAGTGCGTTCAGGGAGGTGAAGTGGAGGTCAGGACAGTTCAGTACCTCGGAGAGCAACACACATGTGCTGCATTTAATGGCTCTTGTAAAATCAGCATATTTTAGATTATCGATTTTTAAAAAGCATTTTCTGACAACGGCACGGTGGCTTAGTGGTTAGCACGTTCGCCTCTCAGCGCTAGAGATTCCTGGTTCGAATCCCCATCTGGGTGGAGTTTCCATGTTCTCCCCGTGTCTGCGTGGGTTTCCTCCGGGTTCTCCGGTTTCCTCCCACAGTCCAAAAACATGGATCAAGTCAATTGAATTCTCAAAAATTGCCCCATATAGAGTGTGTCTGTGTGAGTGAGTGTGTGCCCAGCAATGGATTGGCGCCCTGTCCTGGGTCTATCTGCCCAGCGCCCAAGACGTTCTCCCCTGGATGGGAATGGGGAACCCCACCGCGACCCTAATAGAGGATAAAATGGGAGATAATGAATGAATAAATTTTCTGACAACTTCAATAAATAAACATGCAAACGACAGCTAATATTTTGGTAAAAAGCAAGCAGTCATCTGAAGGTCCACCACTGATAATATACCATCCATTCAAGATTCAAGAGTTTATTGTCATCAGCACAAGAATCAGCAGTTACATTGTACTTTGAAATTCTTATTCTGCATGACCTGCCGGACTCCAAGTATTAAACATCAAAGGAACACAATCAAAGTACACTAAAATAAACATATTGCAGAATATACATAAATATATGTGTTGCATGCACCTATGCAAAAACCAGGTTAACATGAGGGAGAGGGACTTCTTGGCTAACATGAAGCGGGGCAAGCCGGCCACTTACACGGGAGATAAGAAAGCCAAGATGGCTGTAAAGACCAACAAGAAATGGGTCCGGCTGACCACAATGTTTGCGTACGTGCTGTTGGCTTCGCTGGCCACAATCATCCTGGCTATTAAAGATCTGTTGGGAAGAATATGTGATCTTTGCAAAACTAATTCAAATCTGTGTAAACATGATATTTTTCATACATTGAGAATGGGGTGAGAAGGAATGGGTGAAACCTCCAACCATCTATTTTATCTACCACTTATCTGGGTCCGGGTTGCGTAGGCAGCAACCAAAGCAAAGAAGCCCAGACGTCCCTATCACCAGCTCCTTCTTCCAGTTCCATAAAAGGCACACCAAGGTGTTCCCAGGTCAACCTCAGATGGCTCCTCTCAACGTGGAGGTGCAGTGGTTGTACCACGAGCCACTCTTGAATGACCGAACACCTTACCCTTTATCACTAAGGGAAAACCCAGCTATTCTGCAAAGAAAATTCATTTTGACTGCTTGTATTCACAATTTTGTTTTTCTGTCACTACCCAGAGTTCGTAGCCATAGGTGAGGATATGAATGTGGATTGATGGGTAAACTGAGAGCTTTTCCTTTTGGCTGAGCTCCCACTTTACCACAATGAACTGGAGCAGAGTCCGTATCACTGGAGAGACCGCACTGATCCATCTCTCAAACCCTGACTTCATCTTCCTATCACTTGTGAACAAGATCCCAAGATATTACACCCTACCTTCATTAAAGCCCAGTAGTGGTGTTGGCCCAGTTGGGTTATGGGTATTTCAGTTGGAGTTGGGCATTTGTTCAGGGTCAAAGGGAAAATAGGTGCTACCCAGAACATCCAAGTTCTTAAGTGAATATAGGTCTCTTCTAGCCAGCTGGACAGGAGGTTTTTAAAGCTTAACAACAACCAAAAGCCCATCTATTTCACTGTGAAAGGAGCACCAGCACAAAAGTACGCTTGATAAAAATGTTAGAACATCACAGTTATTGTAATGTTTGATAGAGGAAAGATTATTTTAGTTTTTCTGAATGACTATATCACAATAAATTTTCCATATAGGGCACCAAAAATAATAGCACTCAAAAGAACTTCAGTGATTGAATAAATCAAAATACATATCTGTGCCACATTGGGTATGGAAAAAAAAAAAAAAAGAATTGACTAAGAATGTCAGAACTGAAATTTTATTGTTTTAAGTATTGATAATATCCAAACTACTACTTTTAAGATTATTCTGACTTATGTTGTGTTTTGCTTTGTATTTTGTTAAGTTTGTAAAGTTCATTGGTCATTTTTGAAATTGTGGCACTGCATTAATGTGCCACACACTATAAACTATAAACTATATACACTATAAACTATGAACCTTTATACATGAAAGTATAGTACATCATATTTCACAGGTCAAATGTAAAAGATTTTTGGTTAAACTGTAATTTTTATGACAAAGTTGACTTCTGTGCTGATAAAGATTAAACAATACAGTTCTAAAAGTTTCTAAATAAATCAATATTTACAGTAATTACTAAAACCTGCATTTGTACAATAAACAAAAGAAGTATTAAAAATAAATGTTAACATTAATGCAACTAAAGTGAGCTCAGATCTCAAGGTGCTGGTTTACTTTTAGCTCCTAGAACAAATAAAATTAATGCTGGTTAAAGAGCGTTCTCCCACAAGACTCCTCAACTTTGGAATAGCCTTTCAGTTACTGTTCGTGATTCTGAATCATCATTAATCTTTACAAGTAGATTAAAAACACATGAATCTAATCTTGCGTTTAAATAACTCCCAGTAGATAAAAGTGTAGATCTCAGGCTTGGTGGTATTGGGTTGGTAATCTGGGATCAGTGTGTGCTGGAGTTTCACCTCTTCACCCACCTCATCATTAATGGGGGGGGGGGCTGTCACTGAAAGTATGCTGTTCCTGGAAGCCCTCTCAACTAAGTAGAGTCTGCAGGATCTGCCTCTTTTAGTTATGCTGCTCTAGTCAGTTATGCGGGAGTCACATGCTGCACTGTGTCAATCAATTAATAATTACTTAAATGCTGTGCTTTATTAGCTCTAACTGCTTTTCTTGTCTATTTCTTTTGAGGTGTTGCCGGGTTCCTGGAGGTGTAGTCAGATCTTCATCCATGGCTCTGCCGAAGCACTGCGGCTATGACGATTACCGGATGGAACCTGGATATTAATTGGACTAGTGGACCCCCTTAATGGACTTACATAATCAGCCATATTTTATGGGGTAGTTTGCTGCAGCAGCAAAGCAGACAGGAATAGATTGAAAATATTTATTTAGGATGCCAGCTCTGTCCAAGGTGGTTTCTTAGACCCAGTGCAACCCAATGTATTAGAGTTAAGTGCCACTGAGAAGCTTCTTCACTGATAGACTATCATGCCAATTGTGTGTGATAATGTAAATGTACACTTCACCAAATAGACATTAACAAAGAATACATACTTACCAAACCAACCTGTGGTTAATCCTAATCTGTTGGGCCCTAAAAGAATTGGCACGGTAAGAACAATGATTTTTACCTATCTGGGATTAGTCCGTGCTTTGTGGAATAGAGGAGGGCAAACTACATGTGTTTGTTTCTAGTTAGTAAAAAAATAACTAATTCTGTTTGCTAAAAAAGCTGTTATTAGATGTGGCTGAAGAGGAAGGAGATGATGTGGACTGCCACGTGACCATATAATGCCTACGGCATGACACACACACCCAAGTCTGAACAGCCTGTGGTTGGCCAGCCTCGGTGAGGGTGTATTGTGATAAAAGGCCAAAACACCAAATAAAATAGGGGTGCACAACTAATGATGTGTTGCATTGGAGACATCAGATGGTAATCTCCCAATCCATTGCCACAGAGCCCAACTGGAAAACATATATATAATTAAACATATATATTTTGTGTTTTTATTAGCTTCACTAATATATATATATATATATATATATATATATATATATATATATATATATATATATATATATATATATATATATATATATATATATATATATATATATATATATATATATAAAACTATTACGCTTTTTTTACAACAGTACATTGTCACAAAGCAGCTTTACATAGTTAAAAGCCTTTAAACCCCCAAAGATCAAGCCGAAGCACCAGTGGCAAGACAAAAATGTTATGTTATTTTAAGGAAGAAACCTTGGGAGGACCAAGACTCAGTGGGGAACTCATCCTCCTTGAGCAGCCGGGCAGCAGCAACAGTGTAGGACAGCCATGTACAGATAGTGTTGAGATCAGGTGACTATATTTTACAATTGGAAAAACTCTAACAACTGGAAAACTATATGTAAGTCCACTAAGGGGGTCCTGCAGAGCCGCCAGTCCAATTAATACATATTTCAATTCAATTAATCCATATTTACATATTGTTATAGTTGATCAGTGTGAATTTGACTATTACATAACTAAAGAGAGATTGAATTTATGTTTTAACACTACCATTTACATAAATTTAAAAAGCATGTATGATAAATATATAACAATGATGTATGGTTCAGTCATATGTCATGATGAATTACATAATATTTTACATAATTTGCTGAGCATTTGAAGATTTATATAAGTTAAACAAAACCTGATTTGTTTGTTTTGAAAATGTTCTACAATGAAATAAAAACTGTGGCAAATTACCTTTATTTGTTGACTGGAAGATATAAATATATTTTATATAAATACATACATTTTATATATTGGATCTTTTACCAATTTAAAAAATGGCATAAAATTGTACTTATGAATATGATATTGATTTACTATTCTAAAATAGGAACACAGCAAAATTAAATCTTGTAAAATCATGTACAAATTTATTTTTAATAGGTTTTTTTCTAGCTTTGCCACCCTTAAATACCCTTGTTTAAAATACCCTTGTAGCATGAAACAATATATAGACTTCCTGAACAGCCCAGAGTGTTTTTACTATTTTGTTCCTCCTCCGTCAAAACGTTCATTTGCAATTCATATTAAAGGTAAGGTGTAGGATTGCTTCAGTGTCTCCTGCTTACACTGTGCATTTCAGCTCCAATGTCTAACCACCAAAAAAGAGTTGACTAGGCCACCATGATCAGAAAAAGGTATATTCTTACTGAACCCGAAATTAAGGATTATTTGGTAAAAGGAGAGAGATTTACAAAATGGAAGGAGGTGAGTTTTAAACAAGCTTTTATAATTAGATATTTTGGTGAAAGTGAAACAGCTGTTTCTTTTATTTTGATTTTTGTTTGTATTAGAGAGGCATGTAAAGTGAACATCAATATAATCTTTAAACATAAAAAGATGATTTGAGTTTTAACTTGTAACTAATTAAAGTTTATAGTATTGATATTACTATAAGGCTAACTAATTTTGACTTATCCTAATAGAATTGGTAGTTTATTAAATGTAAGTTGACTTTTTTATTAGGACTCAACAAAAACTACCCCTGTCACTATGAAAATGGATTCAAAGGGATTTTTTCTTTATTGGATCAACAACAGCAAGGTATGCCATAAAACTATTCTATTGTATGGGACTAAACTTTGCCACAAGTTAATAAAGATTTTCAAAATTTATAATAACAGTAATAATAAGTAAATAGTTTTTGCTTTTTATGTATTTGGTGCAATAATTATTTGTACATAACAAATATACATACCTTTGAGATGCGAATTGAATGTCAGGTAAATAAGGGAATTATTTTTCCTTATTATTTTTTTAAATTATAACAATAACGAATGAAATATAGTAAACATTTCATAGTTATTATTTGAGGTGCGTCACAGCCATAGTGCTTCTGGAATCTTCTCCTCTTTGTTTTGCATTCCTGAAATCTTTATTCCTTCTTAAATGCTTCAATCTAATTCTTTTATTTATTTTTGTATATTTATTAAAAATATGGTATATGCTTATATATATTCAAATACATATTTTTGGTTTATGTATATGGTTAAATTAAAGATCCTAAACTTCTATACAGTGTAGGAACACTGTTTTTGCAAATTAGTCTGATTTCTTATATTTGACAATATGTGAATGCTAAAATGATTCTGTGCACTGCCGTGACATCTATTTGATTTCTTTTAGACTTTGTTGTCTTTAGTGTAGTGAAGTGTAGTGGTTCTTAAATTTGGAGATTCACTGTTCTACTCTTTTATTTAACATTGTTCCCTGGTTTTAGAAAAAAAAATTGTTTCGCTCTGCAATTTAATTATAATTAGCTTGTTGTAATTATTGCTTAGTGTTATTATTAAGTATGTCAACAGTTTAGATTACATACTGTATAGAACAACATAGAACAGAACTGAAACCAGAACTTTACTTACCTTTTTTTTTTTTATTTACATTTATCTGTGACCTTAGCATTATCACTGTGCTGTTTTCTAAGTCTGGCTTTTTTGTTTGATATGTGTTTCTTTATTGTAGGAGGTGGAAATTGTGGATGTTGCTACAATACGAGACACAAGGACAGGAAAATATGGAAAGCTCCCTAAAGTAAATGTCCTCTGATTTTGTGCAGTGATTAATTATGTTTTTTTTTTAAATATGTGCACTATGCGTAATGTGTAAATGTCTATGGCAGTGGCTTGAAATATTTGTATAAATTTGCACAGACGAGAAAGAGAAAGAGTGTGAGAGAGAGAGAGAGAGAGAGAGAGAGAGAGAGAGAGATCGGGAATATTAAGGAAATTAAGACTATACCGCATGACACATCTCAAAACTTTAGTTATAAGATTGCTCTATGAGATTGGTGTATATGGAAGTTAAAAACAATACATATGCCAGTATATATAATATATATAATATATATAATATATATAATATATAATATATCATAGTTAAGCTGTTTGTATATAGCAACTCCTATTGTTGCAATACTCTTTTTCTAAAAATACAATAGCGATATTGATGATTTAAGTTGATAAAAAGTGTTCTTTAAATTGTCTTCTTTTGAAATGTCTCATATTTCTCCTAGAGCTGTAGTTCATGTGTTTTTTAAAATTTGCATTAAGCCAGATTTGTTTGCTTGGCTTGGCTTGGCTTGTATTCACAAATGTTCTTTGTATGGAAAGCAGATGCAAGGGTATTTAGAGTTTAAATGTTGTTGGCCAGTGTCATGGTGATTTCCAGACTAAAAAGTAGAAAACATTTTTATGAAACATTAGAATTGTGACTGCTTAAAATGACTGATACCTGCATCAACACTGTAGTTGCTCTGAGCAACTTAAATTATTGACATCAGAACAATGCTCAGAATATTTTGTTTTATTGTTTTAGTTAAAAAAAAAAAAATTATCAACTTGAAATTTCATGGGTGGTGGCTTAGTGGTTAGCACGTTCACCTCTCAGCGCTAGGTTCGAATCTCCATCTGGGTGGAGTTTCCACGTTCTCCCCGTGTCTGTGTGGGTTTCCTCCGGGTTCTCCGGTTTCCTCCCACAGTCCAAAAACATGGATCAAGTCAATTGAGTTATCTAAATTGCCCCATGTAGAGTGAGTGTGTGTGTGTGTGAGTGAGTGTGTGCCCAGCGATAGGTTGGCGCCCTGTCCTGGGTGTGTCTGCCCAGCGCCCGAAACTTTCTCCCCTGGATGGGCATGGGGAACCCCACTGCGACAACCCTAATAGAGGATAAAGCGGTGTTCCAGAAAAAAATGTTCTAAACAACAATTCATGTTTCCAACAAGTTTCCAACGTTTGTTTTTCATGGTATAAAACAATAGGTCATCTCTCAATTCTAAAATTTAAACATGGCAGAATTTATGTTCAAACTGTGTTCATGTTAATGTATACATTTACAAATGATTTTTTAATTATTTTATTATTTTAATACATTATTATTTTTATTATTTTAACTCCTTTATGTGTTTGCTGAGCTTTATACCCTCTATTCATTTTGAATAGAAATCCAGATTATTTTCAAATAAATTTTTCAAAATAATTGATAGCTCCTTTCATCGTTTCTGTCAACAGCATCAGAAAGTCCGCAATGTGTTTGACATCGATGCCCCTAACAGCACTTACTTATCCAAGAATCTTACAGTCGTGACTGGAACTGACATGGTCAACCTTACATACTACAACTTTTTTGCTGCCAAAGATAAAGTAGCCCAGGTAAGCGATTGTTCTTAGTGTTACCTCCAGCCACATTTAGTACAACCATATGTCAATAAGACGATTTCATACAGGACATTTGCATTGAAAATGGATCTAGCTAAACAAAAGCTGGGCAAAGCTTGACAAAGCTAAAAATTGGCAGTTTATATTAAAAATATATATAGTTATATTTGCCAATAAAATAATTTTTAAGAGTTTTTTGGGGGTTGCTAAAGCCTCATTTAGTGGAGGAAAGGTTTGGAAACAGTCTAATAAGATAGACAGTCCATCACAGGGCAGACACACAAACATACTTTCATAATTAACACCTTAAGGGTAACGTTTTCCCCCCAATTTACTTGTTTTACTCGTTTGGACTGCTCTATTTAATTAGTATAAATACATTTTATGAAATTTGTTCATAAATCTTGTCAACATAAATGCTTTGACTTAAAACAAATAATCTCAATTAATCAGCATTGAACAATCACAGTAAAACTACAGTGATGCCTGTTCTGAATTTTAACTTACTATTTAGCTATATTTTGCAAAGAAATTAAAAAAATCTTCACAGTTTATATCACTGCAATTTCAATATTTTTGAAGTATTGCAAAAATTAATACTTGCAAAAAAGTCATTTGTACTGAAGGATGATTGGAATATAACTTAGAACAGAGCTCAGACCTTCACTAGATTACTAAACTTAAATCACATAAATCTTTTTTTTTAAATGGTGAAAGGTTTACTAAACATTTACTTAGGAAGGCATTGTAAGTAACACATAAACATTACTTACACATAAACATTACATTAACAGTTCCCACAGTTCACACACACCAATGTCACCACAACACATTTATTATTACAGTCAAAAAAGACTCAACAACTGGTCCAACAACTACACACCAAGCTAAGTCAATTTTTTTCTGTAAATTTAATACTTTTGCTTATCTGCTTTATTTAGAACTGGGCTGACGACATCCTGGCCATTGCATACAACCCTCATAGGATCAACAGCTGCCGACAGGTCTTTCTGGACAAACTGTGAGCATCATTTTTCTTAACAATGTTTGTAAACTGACATACAACTTGATTTGTGTTTTTAGATTTCACATTTTCTTTTATATGTTTTTCTAATACTTATGCAATTTATGCTAAACATATAGACTTGTTTTATGATATTGGCAAAACCATACCATGTTCCACATATATGATAACATTTTAAATACATTGTGTTCTTGTTCTGGTAATACAATAATAAAAAGATAACCTCTTGTTTGTGCTTATAGGTATGTCCGACTCTCACTGCAAACTAACAAGGATGGCAAGATTCCTGTTAAACAGTAAGGAATAAATTAAATAATAACTACTATTGGTTGAATATTTATTGCATAACTGAAATTGTACCAATGTACTATAGTATCTACAAGATGTTTCCAGCTGACAAGAAAAGGGTTGAAAGTGCACTGGTAGCAGCACGTCTCCCAAAAGGAAAGGTACGAACACTCACTCACACACACACACACACACACACACACACACACACACACACACACACACACACACACACACACACACACACACACACACACACACACACACACACATATATATATAAGTGCTATATACATAAAGGTGTGAAATCATACATTTCATACATCATGCAAACATTTGTGTTTTAGTTTGACTCCATTAAACCAGAAGTTTTCACTGAGGCAGCATTTAAGACCTTCCTTACAAATCTGTGCCCAAGACCAGAAATTGATGAAATCTTCAGCAGCTTGTGAGTGTTATATCGTTACACACACAACTTATATCACTAACATTAATAAAACAAAAATATTTCCAAAGAGTTTTAATATTCTCATACAGTTTTTAATTTAGGGCGGCACGGTGGCTTAGTGGTTAGCACGTTCACCTCTCAGCGGTGGGGATTCTCAGTTCAAATCCCCATCTGGTTGGAGTTTCCATGTTCTCCCCATACTCCGCGTGGGTTTCATCCGGGTTCTCCGGTTTCCTCCCACAGTCCAAAAACATGGATTAAGTCAATTGAGTTCTCCAAATTGCCCCACATAGAGTGTGTATGTGTGTGTGAGTGTGTGCCCAGCGATAGATTAGCGCCCTGTCCTGGGTGTATCTGCCCAGCGCCTGAAACGTTCTCCCTTGAATGGGCATGGGGAACCCCACCGCAACCCTAATATAGGATAAAGCGGAAGATAATGGATGAATGAGTTTTTAATTTATAATTTATACAGGTTTGTGATTTCTTGCTAACATTTTCCCTTTATAATTTTTTTTTATATTTAGCTGTAACAAGCCCTTTATGACAAGGGAGCTCTTCAGCAAGTTCCTTTATGAGAAGCAACGAGATTCTCGGCTCAATGAAGAGCTCTATCCACCATTCAGGCCTGATCAAGTCAAAGCACTCATCGACAAATACGAGCCATCCACAGCCAATTCCGGCAAAGGTAAATCAATAAATAAACAAATGAATAGCATTACCTTTCTTATAGAGAGCTAAAAACAATAACTACATTGTAAAGCTCAGTTTGTATCATAGTGAGAAAATTGATTATTTGTTTTTAAAAGCCTCGATTAATGCTTTTTCTAGGTCAGATAAGTGCAGAGGGTCTACTCTTCTTTTTAATGGGGCCTGAAACAACTCCTGTGATGTTAGACAAAATGGCCCAGTGTCATGACATGACCCAACCACTTCCTCACTATTACATCAAATCATCCCACAACACCTATCTCACTGGTATGTCTATCTATCTATCTATCTATCTATCTATCTATCTATCTATCTATCTATCTATCTATCTATCTATCTATCTATCTATCTATCTATCTATCTATCTATCTATCTATCTATCTATCTATCTATCTATCTATCTAATGTGTCTGTCTGACTGTCTGTCTGTTTTACACTCAGCAACTAGGAGTTTGATAAAATGTCAGAAATATAATGGGACATTATAATCATATCTTGTAATATATTCAGATTTGTTGTATTACTAAAAACATATTATCAGAAAAATATATTGTATTATTATAATTATATTATTTTAAAAAAGCTGGTAGGAGAAGTAGATTGTTTTATAGTTTAAAAATAATTGTAATATTAATGTATCCATAGCCGGTCAGTTCTCTGGCGTTTCCTCTCCTGAAATGTATCGTCAGTGCCTGCTCTCTGGATGTCGCTGTCTAGAGCTGGATTGCTGGAAGGGCAAACCCCCAGATGAAGAACCAATTATCACCCATGGCTTCACAATGACAACTGAGATCCTGTACAAGGTCTGCACTGCTACAGATGAGCAACAATTGATCTTTAGGATTAAAACAATATTTTCTATTTTAAAGATATGACAAGAGGATTCATTGCAGATAAATAAAACCTCTAATTGATAAAGGTTTTACTACCAGTTTTAATCAGATTTAATAAAAATATACCTTTACCTTAGTATCTGATTAAACTGGCAGAAAACAATAATCAATTTGAGGTTTTATTTAAGGCAAAGTTGTATCAACTTTATTAAACTGAAGTGTTACCTTATATTCATAATTATTTCTTCTTTTATTGTGGATTACCTATGTTCCACTAAGGAATATAAAGTGTAATGTTGTTTAACAAAATTGCTGAAAATTTTTTCTTTTAAATTGTTTTTCTGCTGTAGGATGTGATTGAAGCCATTGCAGAGAGTGCATTCAAAACATCAAAATATCCTATTGTTCTCTCCTTTGAGAACCACGTGGACTCGTAAGACTTTTGATACACAACAGTGGATAGTAAAACTCTAAATAGCACTAAATTTTAATCCCGGTAAAGAATTAAATACAATCTTGTGTATTTAGAGTCAAGCAGCAGGAGAAGATGGCAAACTACTGCAGGACAATTTTTGGAGATGCTCTTCTAACCGAAACCCTTGAAAAATATCCCGTAAGTAATTATGTAATATTTTCTATGTGAAAATGTTTGAACACATCCACTACAGAAATCTAATTTTAATTAAAACTATTGTGTGAATACTAAATTTAACATATTGGAGGAAAATAAAACATAAATTGTGGCCGGTAGAAATGTATTGGCACATTGAATATTTTACCTTTCCTTTTTTCTAATTAGTAAAATTCGATTTGGAAATAATTCGATTTGTATAAAAATTTTTCATTGTGTTTCCTCAAAATGAACATGTGAATCTAATGAAATTAAACAATGAACTAAAGCTGTAATTGGATGTCCAAACTTTAAGATGCTTACATCAAATTTCTGTCAAAGAACTGACCTTGCTTGTATTGCATATAACTCAAAGTTGAAGCCAGGAAGTCCGATGCCCAGCCCTTCTGAGTTGATGGGAAAAATCCTGATCAAAAATAAAAAGAACAGCACACCTGAGGAAAAGCCAGCAGCAAAGAAACCAGAGCAAAATCAAGAAAACCCAAGTGAAGCCAATCCTGAGGGCCAGGAGGAGAATGCAGCACCAGGTAGAAAAACTGCAAACTTGTATTCAATTTTCCATTTTTAAAAAAATGTTTAGGAAATTAATGGATGAGATATTTTTGGCTTGTAGGAGAACAAACTGACCAGGTAGAAAACAACCAGGACCCAGCTCAAGATGAACATGAGGACCATGATGAAGAACAAGATGAGGAGAAGATGAAAAACTCAGATGAAGTAAAGAAATACCTTTTTATTATAGAAACTATTCTGAAACGTGTTCTGCCCCTAGCATTTTGCATTATATTAATGTATTAAATAATGCATATGCTTTGAAGTAACACTTCTTTCTCATAAACGGAAAACATTATTTTTAGACATTTATCTGATTCAACACAAATTTTTATTATTTGTTCATTCATTCATTCAATATAATAATAATAATAATAATAATAATAATAATAATAATAATAATAATAATAATAATAATAATAATAGGCGGCACGGTGACTTAGTGGTTAGCACGTTCGCCTCTCAGCGCTAGGGATTCCCGGTTTGAATCCCCATCTGGGTGGAGTTTCCATGTTCTCCCCGTGTCTGCGTGGGTTTCCTCTGGGTTCTCCGGTTTCCTCCCACAGTCCAAAAATATGGATCAAGTCAATTGAATTCTCAAAATTGCCCCATATAGAGTGTATCTGTGTGAGTGAGTGTGTGCCCAGCGATGGATTGGCGCCCTGTCCTGGGTCTATCTGCCCAGCACCCGAGATGTTCTCCCCTGGATGGGCATGGGGAACCCCACTGCGACCCTAATAGAGGATAAAGCGGGAGATAATGAATGAATAATAATAATAATAATAATAATAATAATAATAATAATAATAATAATAATAATAATAATAATCAATTATGCTTAGTCCTATACTTGGGTTGTGGAGGGGGGTTCTCCAAGTCCATTCAGGGGAGAAGGTTTCGGGTGTTGGGCAGATACACCCAGGACAGGGTGCCAATCTATTGCTGGGCATATTTACTCACAAGGACACACACACAATATGGGGAGATTTAGAGTATTCATTTTACTTTAAATCCATGTTTTTGGATTGTGGGAGGAAACCAGATAACCCGGAGGAAACCCACGCAGGGTGAACATGGAAACTCCACCCACATTGGGATTCAAATCTAGAATCCCCAGCGCTAAGGGGCAAATGTGCTAAAAACGAATCCACCGTGCCACCCACATTTATAACTTATTTATAAAAATTATTTATTTTGAGTGATAACACAAATGTTAGCCAACAATTAGCCCAATAATCTTATTTATTAAAATTCATGTATTGGTTAAGTAATGAAAAAAAATCATTTGGAAAATGAAAAATAGTAAAATTTCTCAAATTAAAAAAACTATTATAATCTTGCTGAAGCTTTATCTTCATATGCCTGAGAGTAGTAGCTCAAGTGGTTAGTTACAAAGCAATATAAGTAATTAAAAGCTTACTTAAATTAACTGCTGTCATGACATTAAGTTAGTGTAAGGGGTTACAAATGCATCTGATTACTGATCACTATTAATCTACTATAATGACTAAGATTTATTTACATTTATTTTCTGTACATTTTATCTTGTTTTTTAAAAAACTTTAGGGTACAGCTGGGCAGGAAGTAAAAGCTTATGAAGCTATGTCTTCAATCGTCAACTACATCCAGCCAAACAAATTCATCTCATTTGAGAATGCTAAAAGTGAGTAACATTTTTATGTCATTGCAAATTTTTTTTTTTTTTCTATAATAAATATGTAGTGTAATATCCATAATGATATTTTGTATACTAATCTATGTGTAGAGAAGAACAAGTCTTATGTGATCTCCTCCTTCGTGGAAACCAAAGCTGAGGCTCTGATCAGCAAAAGTGCTGTGGAGTTTGTGGAGTATCCTTTTTAAAACATTTCAGTGTTTTGTAATATTCTACTTTAAAGCATAATAGAATTTTAAGGAAAGTAAAGTCAACCTTACTTTTATAACTATTCCTCCAGCTCAAGTTTTCATGTAGTTTGACCACAAGACAGATTCACACAGGAAAACAGAAAAATAAATCTCTGTATTTTTGATAATGTACAAAACTAGGTACACATTTTTGCACTACAAAACTGTGTAGTGACCGGCTTTGCACAGATTATATACAATCTTATAACCTGCTAATTGTAATAATATTAAGTTTGATTATAACATATTGACTATAAACAAAATAAAACTTGCCTGAGTAAATCCACCAGAAGTATTGCAATTATGGTGGTTAATTAGGATTGTTTTCCGGATGGATTGGAGCTTTGTATGATACAGCACTTGAACAGTGTACAGACTTGACTGACCCAATATAACTGTGCTATAAATGTCAAAACTAAATGCTAATAAAAGTTTGAAAGCTGTACAGTCAGATTGTGAACTGACTGTGGTTTAAATCATTTGGTCTAAATTCACTGTGAATACTAAAAAACAGGACTAAAATGCAAACATATGTGGGCTTAAAACTGACTGTAAAGTCACAATTACCTTGTTATCAACCTGAACTAAACAATCAATGCCTGCCAATAACATGTATTGATGATTCACCTCCTTTACTCCAAATATCAGATATAACAAGAGACAGATGATCAGAATCTATCCAAAAGGAACACGCATGGATTCTTCTAACTATAATCCACAGACTTTCTGGAATGTGGGCTGCCAGTTTGTTGCACTGAACTACCAGACCATGGGTAATAGCATTTTTTCTTTGTTTTATATTCATTTATTCTAAAAGTGTTTTTTAAAAGTTTATATGTGTCACAGGTCTTATAGTTTTTCTCAGTCGATTTGGTACATTTCTCACATCATGGTTTACATTGGCTTCACAACAAGTGCATTTCTCAAAACAGTTAGTGCAAACAGCAAAACTCAATGAAATACCTGCAAAAGCACATACTTCACTCAAAATTCTTTGTTTTTGCCTCAAAAGCAAATATTTAGGTCAATCAATTTGTCAGCGCCATCAAAATATCTTGTCTGTGTGCCATTGCCTACGACAAGGCAGTCAAACTACTTAGTCATGTTGTCAGTGCAAAAGTGAAGACTGTAAGCATATTCTGATGGAAACTGACTAAGCTTTTGTTTACAAGAACGCTGCACATTCTGTGGCATATCAATTGAAATAGTCCAGGTTACACACACAAATACAAACTTACAGAACACAAAAGTTACACATGACTGTATGTGGGAGACGGACAGCAAGAAATTGGACTGGAATCAAATTTAGAGTAATATTCAAAATTAGAAACTTACTTTGAATACTCAAAACAACTTTTCTATTCATCCTGACTCTCCTCTCTGTTGGGCTACACTGGATATCTTCCCTTGTAATGCGGCATTGAAAGAATCTTCTAGAGTGTCTAATCCAGCCTTTGCAGGCATGTGATATCCTCACAAGCTGCATCCATAGCAGTCAGCAGGTTAATCTGGACATGTGGCTGTTGATCGTATACCTTCCATCTCCAGGCTAAGAAGAACTCCTCAATAGGGTTCAGGAATGGGGAATGGGGTGGGAGGAACTCCATCAGCATTCTATGATGAGTGGCAAACCATTGCCTGATGGTGTTAGCGTGGTGAAAACTCAAATTATCCCAAATGATCACATATTTGGGCAAATCCTCTTGCACCATACCTCTCTCATTATCAGGGATGAGATCCCTATATAGGGTGTCCAAGAATGTGATGAGATGCTGTGTGTTATAGGGCCCTATAATGGGAATATGTGTAAGCACGCCATTCTCTGACATAGCCGCATACATCGTGATGTTTCCTCCTCGTTGGCTTGGCACATCAATGGTAGCCCTTTGGCCAATGATGTTTCGGCCACGTCTTCTGCATTTTGCAAGGTTGAAGTCAGCCTCATCCAGGTATATAAAAGTGTGGATGGTTCTCTTGATTCCAACTCCATGATACGCTACAACACAACACAAAAGGAATAAAGTACATATAATGTTCATTCTGGACAACAAACAGTTACATACATTTCAGCCATAGCCAAGTGTGTCAGTATGCGTAAAGGTTTTACCTGTACATACTGGTACCGTAGCTCTTTCACCCTGTCACCATTTCTTTGAAATGGAACTTTGCTGTTTCATGGTCATCTGCTGTCATTTCAAAACCTGGTCAATAGTGGAGATGCTTACAGATGTAATGTTTGGAAAAACACTGTTGTCTTGTATGATGGCTTGCTGGATCTCCCTCAGCCTTATGGAATTATTTGCTATGACCATAATACATATGGCCTCCTCTTGTTGAGGTGTGAATAGGGGACCTCTGCCACCCCTATGAGCTAGTCTTGCAGTCCTATATGGTATACAGTAAGAATGTAAAAGCAAAGCATAAGAATGAATAACTGTGCAGCATTACAGCAGAGTGCAGATTTCTGAATTACATACTTGTTTTCTCTACGAAATGTTTGAACAATTGAAGACACTGTTCAGCTTCAGCCATTGTGAGACCATGGTTTAAAACACGGTCCATAATTGTTGCCCTTATTTCATCTGGGACAAACCTATTTGCATGGACCCTCCTACCTCTTCCTCTGTTTTGTCCCTTCAGCCTTCCACCATGTAGTCTTACCCCTCCTCTTGGCTGTTCACGGCCTTGTCTTTCCATTGTGAGGCTTCATTTACACTGTAATGTTTTGTGTCTATATATATATATATATATATATATATATATATATATATATATATATATATATATATATATATATATTGCCAATTACAGGTTCATGGGATGCACCTCTGACCTATGTTTGAGACCACTGGATGATCTAAATGTTCACAAATTCCCTTAACAGAAAACCAAGATTCACCTGAGAACAATTTAAACAATTTATGACAAATTACCAAAATTTTACATAAAAGTTTTTAAAAAGTGTAAAATAAATGTACAAATTATGCCTGAGAGATTATGACAACATGTTCAGCACTTTTGCATATAATGACCTAGGAGATGACATAAGACCTAAATGTTTTTGAGCGTAAGACAATTCAACAGACAATCAGTACAACACATTTTGATAAACATGACATAAGCAACAGATAATGTAAAAAACAACAGACAATTGTCTATGACCATTTGCAAAATGTACAAAAGCATTTGCAAAATGTGAAACACAATGAGAAATGCTGAGAAATGAACCAAATCGACTGAGAAAAAGACATTTCATTAATTTCAAATAATTTCTATTATATATTTGTACACAATGAAATTTTTACAGTAAATCGTGAGTGGGATAATATATACAGTATGACAATAGTAGTCATTATGACTAATTATTAGATTTTTATTAATTTTGCCATTATCCCAAAAATAAAAAAATGATTATAGCTAATTGTATTGCTCTTTAAAATAGTGATAAACTAACAAAAATCCTAATCACATATGATTTGACTTTCAGATTTTCCCATGCAACTGAATATGGCAATGTTTGAGTACAACGGAAGGACCGGGTACCTCCTCAAAAATGATGTGATGCGAAGGAATGACAAAACATTTGACCCTTACACAGACAAGATCGACACCAATGTACCTAACACACTCTCAATTAAGGTTAGTTTGCAGATTTTATATTAAAACCTAATTACAGACTTTATAGAGTAACACTAGGCATCTTAAAAATATTAGTAGTATCGCTGTAGTGTTGTTTTCTTAGGGTATACTTAAAATTACATATTTTATAGGCGTTTTCTGTTATATAATTTAATTCACATATAGTATTTGTGTTTCATGATGTATATTTTCACACTTACATCCAGATCTACTCAGGGCAATTTCTGTCTGACAAGAGTGTAAAAACTGCAGTGGAAGTGGAAATCATTGGCTTGCCTGGAGATCCCAAGAAAAAGTACCGCACCAAAAATTCCCCCACACCAAATGCCATCAACCCTGTGTGGAACGAAGAGCCATTTGTTTTCGATAAGGTACATGAGACAGTCTATTAAAAATGTTCATTCATTATCTCCCGCTTTATCCTCTATTAGGGTCGCGGTGGGGTTCCCCATGCCCATCCAGGGGAGAATGTCTCGGGCGCTGGGCAGATAGACCCAGGACAGGGCGCCAATCCATCGCTGGGCACACACTCACTCACACAGTAACACTCTATATGGGGTAATTTGGAGAATTCAATTGACTTGATCCATTTTTTTGGACTGTGGGAGGAAACCGGAGAACCCGGAGGAAACCCACATGGACACAGAGAGAACATGGAAACTCCACCCAGATGGGGATTCGAACCAGGAATCCCTAGCACTGAGAGGCGAATGTGCTAACCACTAAGCCACCGTGCCGCCCCTATTATAAATATGTAAAATATTATTTTTGATTAAGGGGTGGATGATTCATTCATTCATTAATTATCTCCCGCTTTATCCTCTATTAGGTTCGCGGTGGGGTTCCCCATGCCCATCCAGGGGAGAACGTCTCGGGCGCTGGGCAGATAGACCCAGGACAGGGCGCCAATCCATCGCTGGGCAGACACTCACTCACACAGACACACTCTACATGGGGCAATTTGGAGAATTCAATTGACTTGATCCATGTTTTTGGACTGTGGGAGGAAACCCACGCAGACACGGGGAGAACATGGAAACTCCACCCAGATGGGGATTCGAACCGGGAATCCCTAGCGCTGAGAGGCGAATGTGCTAACCACTAAGCCACCGTGCCGCCCGGGGTGGATGATTACCATTTAAAATTTGATGACTACCATTTTTAAAGTATGTGTTTGTTGTTGTGCTTGTGGACAGATTCTGTTGACAGAATTGGCTTCTCTGAGGATTGTGGCCTACGAGGAAGGAGGTAAATTCATTGGTCACAGAATTATCCCTATAGATGCCATACAATCAGGTAAGTAGAAGAGATTAAGAGTGCAATTTCTCAAACCATCTTTAACTAATGTGTTAATAACAAAACATGTTTGGTGTCCTATAGGATACCATCATATCTGCCTCCGAACTGAGAGTAATATTGCTCTGATGCTCCCAGCTTTGTTTGTCTATATCGAAGTGAAGGATTATATCCCTGCTGGTTTTGCTGGTATGCACCACAATAGAAACAATTCTTTATAATTCATGTATGGTTTTTTTATTCAGGGTCAATGTTGTAATTCAATCTGTATGTGTGGATATTTAGATTTCACAGATGCACTTTTTAATCCTGTGAAGACAACAAAGCCTGCAAAACAGGAGGTGAGTTTTTAGTCTAATACATAATTATGCACAAATTAAGACTGAATTAATTAATGAATTTTAAGTTTTAGGCGGCACGGTGGCTTAGTGGTTAGCACGTTCGCCTCTCAGCGCTAGGGATTCCCGGTTCGAATCCCCATCTGGGTGGAGTTTCCATGTTCTCCCCGTGTCTGCGTGGGTTTCCTCCGGGTTCTCCGGTTTCCTCCCATAGTCCAAAAACATGGATCAAGTCAATTGAATTCTCCAAATTGCCCCATATAGAGTGTGTCTGTGTGAGTGAGTGTGTGCCCAGCGATGGATTGGCGCCCTGTCCTGGGTGTATCTGCCCAGCGCCCGAGACGTTCTCCCCTGGATGGGCATGGGGAACCCCACCGCGACCCTAATAGAGGATAAAGTGGGAGATAATGAATGAATGAATTTTAAGTTATAAATGTGGGTGGCAGAGTGGGTGGAATTTTCATGTTCTCCTCGTGTATGCATTGAAGGTAAATTGAATGCTTTAAATTGCCCCATATAGAGTGCATTTGTGTGTGTGTCGGGAACCCCCTCCCCCATGACAATAGTAGAGGATTCAGCAGAAAATAATGAATGAATAAAGTTAAAAATGCACATTTTCAGCAAAAGAATATAATCTCCACCGTTGCTGTGACTATACACTCCCGTGCAACCCTACTTAAATTACTGAATGAACACAATAATTCTGACAATCCACATTTTATGTTTTATTTAAATAAATAGTCAACTAATAACAACCATTTAGTTGCATTTGTTTTTGTCGGTTAAGCTGACTGTGTGGCTGACCATTGCATTAATCTGTATATTTAACCCAGTAAAAAATCAAACTAGTAATCTTCTTTTTAAAATGATATAAATCTTTCATTTGCTTTTAGAGTGCTAATTATGTGAGCCCATATGAGCTTCCTGCTGCTGGAGCAGGAGCTGCTGCATCTGTTCCTGCCACAGGTAAGACGTATTATTTTATGGGTCTAATCTGTTTATGAAATATATTAAATCACAACCAAAGCTTACATATACATTCTGTATAATAATTGTATTTTGAAGACTTTTATCCTGTAATAATTTTGCAGTGGCTGAGACTCCAGCAGAGGGCGATGCTCCAGAAGCACAACCTGCAGAGACGCCTGCCCCAGAGACACCTGTCGCAGAAGAAGCCCCTGCAGCAACCCCTGCCCCAGCTGAGGAAGCACCAAAGGCAGAAGAGGTTCCAGAAGCGGCCCCTGTAGCTGCCGAGGAGGCTCCAAAAACTGAAGAGGTTCCTGCTGAGACACCAGCAGAGGCTCCAGAAGCAGCTCCTGCATCTGAAGAGGCAGCTCCAGAGGCAGACCCTGATTCAAAGGGTGAGCCTGCCGTTAACGAGGAGCCACAACAAGTAGATGATGGCCCAAAATCAGAATCAGCTCCTAGCGAAACACAGGACAGTAAGCCAGCTGCTGCAGATGCAGCTGATGCATCAAATGGGGGTCTCTGTGGAGCTCTGGGTAGGCTGTGTAAGATGTAAATCCAGAGCAGAAAATGCATATTTCTAAGGTAATAGTAGGTGACAAACAAGTAGGTGTCACTTAGAGAAAAGCACTATGGCAACTTGTAAATGTTAAATATATTTATGAAAATCGTATATTTATGAGAAACAAATCTGTACTTGCATGAACTGAAAATGTATTGCTGAAATGATCTATTAAACATTACTCTGTCTCACTTACCGTCTTTGTCTCTCTTTCACACAATAAACACACCCTCACACACTTACATGCACAGACACAGAGCTGGACTCTGTGACCTGTGAGGAACTACTGCAGCACAAGAACTTCCTGAAGGTCACCAAGAAGCAGGAGAAAGAGATGAAAGACCTGGACAAGAAGCTCCAGAAGAAGAGTGAGGAGTTAACTCAGAAATACAGTGACCTCTTCAAAGCCCTCAAGAAGAAGACCTCGAACAAGAAGAACGAGTAAACCAAATCTACCGCTGTTTCTGTTTGTTCAGTTCTATTAAAATGACCTTTTACTCTGCTTGTACAATCTGGACGGAGTAGGTACATTCATATTAAGTAACTCGGAATGGGTTAGTGGTGTTGAGTCCATCTAGAATCCATCAGGATTGTCTAACATACTATGTTTCCTTATGGTAGATTCAGTTTTTTTTTCAGCAAGTCAACATAATTATTGTTCATGTTTTCATGTCTTATTCATCCATTACATTGTTTTATTAGTCAACACTTAATGTAATGTGTTATTCATTGTTTAACTTTAGAAGTAGATATAGTATATAACACTTATAACACATGCATTTTATTTGATATTCAGTTGTAAATGTATTCCTGGAATTTCACAAGATAACTTGTTTAAGTTCATTGTGCATTAGTCAAAATGATGTGTTTTGCTGTTCAGGGAATGTGCCGATCAGGTCACAGAGCTGAAAAAGAAAATGCAGGCAGAACTTCGACCGCTTCGAGTGGACCAGTATGATCAAATGAAAAAGAAGAAAGAGCAGCATGCTGCTGAGGTACCAAATATCTTTTGTTCTATTTTTCATTTGAAATATTTAAAATCTTACCGGTATACATTAACTTTTTGTTTTTGTACATTTAGTAGTTAGTCAGTTAACATAAAACACAGCAGTGATTATATATCTTATGGTTATAGTTTATGTTTATAAATTATGTAAGCGTATAATTATGTTATTGCTGTAAATTGATAAACTACCTGGAAAGCATATGTTGTTCTAAATGTTGTAAATAATGGAACCCTTTAAAAAAATGCAAACTATATTTTGATTGTAATTTTAGAGACAATGGCTGATCTATTCTTTGAAGTGTAAATTAGATTAAAGTGATAAATATTCAGACCCACTCCAAATACTGGCCATAGTACTTCAGAGCTTCAAAGCAACTGCTTACTTACAAATCCACCAGCAAATGTGCTTATTTATATATAAATATAAATCATTGGACCAGAAGTTATAAATTTACAGATGACAGCTGGCATATTTTTCTCTAATTTGACGAGCAAATTTCTTGCACTGGACCTGATTTTACCATGGAACTATATTGCTGCTTTGGGCAAAATTGTTTATTCAATTTAGCTTTAAAATATAAAAGGCTTGTACAAACTGACAAAAATCAGTTTTTCATTAGCCTGTAACTTTATATCAATATAAATATCCATCCATCCATCTATCCATTATCTTCCGCTTTATCCTCTATTAGGGTCACGGGGGTTCCCCATACCCATCCAGGGGAGAACGTCTCAGACTCTGGGCAGATACACCCAGGACAGGGCGCCAATCCATCACTGGGCACACACTCACTCACACAAACACACTCTATATGGGGCAATTTGGAGATCTCAATTGACTTGAATATAAATATATTGATATAAATATATATAATTCACAGTATATTTTGGTTTATTGCCTTAATATTAGTCAAATTAACTAGGAGTATTTATTCTGACACCTCATTTTGGGGTCACAAATACTACTTACTGGAATTTATGTTGTGTATAGTAGTAATAGAGTAGTAATGTAAAAATACCATTTATATGGAAATATATAAAAATATATATGGAAATACCATTTCCATATATATAAATATTATATATATAAACACAGTATATTATATAGAAAATTACTGTCACTAAGTCCTAAACCACATCTGCTAAACCCCTTTTTTTGGCCTCTCAGTGTGTTGGCAGTTTACCAGGCTCATGTTCTGTTATTGATTTCCTATTAGTGGTATCTTTTCTGTAGGTACTTTTTATTCAAAATGATCTGCATGGATCAAAGTAGTCAATGGGTTCTCCTATATGACATTACAAACATTCTAACATTCTAAGCATTTGTTTAACCTGGTATTGACTCATGGCCAGACTCAGAGCCAAAGCAGTGCAGCAGTACTATAGATATAGAATCAGTAAAGATATTTTGCAACAGTGTTTTATGAGAACAATTCTGAATTTTTATTTTTTTTAAATATCTGCTCTGGTAATTTTCATTTTTGCAGCTATAGGTTATAATTGTAACTTGTTATGAATAGAGAATGTTTGTTTTATAACTTTATTATGACTGTTACATACATCTTTGCCAACATCACTATGCACTTTATACACTACCTTTATACACTAATCTACTACAAAATTATAATCAGTTTGTAGTTAAACACCCTAATTAAAATCTATAGGTACTGTGTAGTTTGGCCTTTTGCAACATAACTTTATACTGAAAATACACAACACAATCATTCATTCAGAACGTATTGGGCACTGGGCACACTCAGGACAGGGCGCCAGTCAATTTCTGGTCACACTCACTCATACAAACACACACACAAACACAAACACACATTATATGGGGCAATTTAGAGCATTCAATTTACCTTGAATTCATGTTTTTGGACTGTGCAAGGAACACACGCGGACACGGGAAGAACATCAAAACTGCACCCAGATTAAAATTCGAACCTGGAATCTCCAGCGCTGAGAAGCAAATGTGGTAACCTCTGTGCCACTTGAATTCCATAATTTTGATGGAATATTATGTTCAAGCCACTATATGAAAGAAAAAGAATTCATTGTTTGATTAGTCGTACAATGTTTATGGCTTTCCTAAAAACACAGCAATCCTATGTAAAGTTTCACCAGCTGACGTTTGAATTAAGAAATCATGAAGGCAATCCAGGTTCTTTTTGGTTTAAGTGTATTTAAGCTTATATGATCTCAGAAAAATAATAATACTAACTAAATGGTCAGACCGGAGATTACAAAGAAAATATAGTGTTAGATAACTTCCTTCATATATGTGGGAGTGACAGTGCACAGACAGGGCAGCTGGTGAGTCCAGTTGGTGTAAACAACTTCCTGTGTTCTGATTTATGTGTCCTGTGTTAAAGTGTTTGGCCAAGCTGCTAGAAATGGCAACAGAAAGACACACCAGTGAACTGAAGGCACTGAACAGGTTTGTGTATGTATACTGTGCATCTGGTTGTACTGTGTGTGTGTGTGGGTGTCTGAGCCCTGACCTTTAGCAAGATAGAAAAACAGTCAAATGAGGGATGAGTCACTTTACTGAGGCAGGCTATGTAGCTTTTACATTCACTTAATGGATTGAAAGTTTGTGCCTGTGTGTGAGTGTGTGTGTGTGTGTGTGAGTGAGAGAGAGAGGAAACCTTGTTATATATTGCCTTAAAGCATATCACTAAATTTAAGGTAAAAACATGTTGTCGGAATTAAGGTCTTTCCGCAACACAAGAAATCTGAAAAGTATTAAATTAATATCAAAACTATAATTAAATTATATATTCATTCATTCATTCATTCATTATCTCCCGCTTTATCCTCTATTAGGGTCGCGGTGGGGTTCCCCATGCCCATCCAGGGGAGAACGTCTCGGGCGCTGGGCAGATAGACCCAGGACAGAGCGCCAATCCATCGCTGGGCACACACTCACTCTACAGACACGCACACATACAGACTCTATATGGGGCAATTTTTGAGAATTCAATTGACTTGATCCATGTTTTTGGACTGTGGGAGGAAACCGGAGAACCCGGAGGAAACCCACGCAGACATGGGGAGAACATGGAAACTCCACCCAGATGGGGATTCGAACCGGGAATCCCTAGCGCTGAGAGGCGAACATGCTAACCACTAAGCCACCGTGCCACCTTAAATTATATAATTAAATAAAATTATTTTGTTGTTGTTGCAGTATTTGAGTTTACAAATAATAAGCGCTATCTTTACAGTGAGATTTAGGGAACTGAGGGGGTTGCACCTGTAAAGGTCTGTATTAATACTGTAGTTTTCTTTTTTACAGTGAAAATAAAGGGGAGAAGAAATCAAAAGGTTCATGTTCTGAGAAGAGGTGAGGTGACCTTCTTTATTAAAGCCTTATCCAACTGTCTGTAAAGTGATAAAAGATCAAAACCTAATTATTTTAATTAATGTGAAAATAAAATGCAAATTTTTGCAATCCCTCTTACATTATAAAAAAATTTCCCATGTGGGAATTTCCATACCCAAACATTATCACTGTATTTAAAAGAATTGGTTTATATATTTGCTGCACTAATAATAAAAAAAGTGATGATGGGCAAAGCATGTAAACATTTTATTTAATTAGAAATTGTGCTAATACAAAACAGCACCTGATTAACTTCTACTTCATTAATTTTCTTGCGCTTTATCCTCTATTAGGGCTGCAGGCACTGGGCAGAAAGACCCAGGGCAGTGTGCCAATCTTTCACTGGGCACAGTCACTTACACACACACACCTACACACACACACCTACACACACACACACACACACACACATACACAAGCACATGCACAGACACACACACACACACAAACACTATATATAATGGAAATTAGAGCATTCGATTTACTTTGAACCTTTTCTGGATTGTGGGAGGAAACCAGAGAACCCGGAGGAAACCCACATGGACACGGAGAGAACATGTAAACTGTACCCAGATTGGGATTCAAATCTGAATCCCCAGCAGTGAGAGGCAAATGTGTTAACCACTAAGCCACCGTTCCACCCATGATAAAACATTTCATTATTATTTATTTTTTTAAATACTGGTATATAATACTTATCTATAATTAAATATTTAGATGAGAGAAATATCACCAGGTGTTTTATAGTGTGTGTGTGTGTGTGTGTGTGGGGGGGGGGGGGTTCCATTTGTTCCAACTTGATTGAAACTGGTTGTAGCATGTAATTCCATAGGTTTAACCATAAAAAAAAGTAATAAAATAAATATAAATGTAATTTTGTATAATTTTCCAATTCATAAGGTTTACTTATCTGCACATCATTGCATTGTGTTTTTAATTTCATGTCTATAGAATGTGTGAGTAATAGCAAGTGAGAGTGAGATTGGCTGGGCAAGTTGTAACATTGTTTGACCCCCTGCCATTATGTTGCAGCCTGAAGAAGGGCATGAGCTCTGATCAGCTTGACAAAGATGACAATGCACAGGTAAAGAAATATAATTACAGTGCACAGTAATTGAAAATGTAGTTCAGTAGGGAGCAATGCTAAGAAAACAACAGGTTCCCAAATGAAAAAAAGAACACCAAGTGGATAGAAAGCAATCAAAAAAAACACGTGTCTTAACCAGTAACCATGGCTACAGAAGAGGATGCAGACATAAAAGCCTCAGATCTACTCTAATACACACAAATGCATACATGCACACACACACACACACACACACACACACACACACACAAAATACAGTCACTCTGACTAAGCAGTGGTGTGGGTTGAGCATGTGGGATCTGACTAATTTTCTTGCAAATACTGGCTCATCAAAATTTATTCAGTGCTTTTGTGTCACCACGGCATTACTTGGAAATCTTCAACATTAGTGCAAAGTTCATCCCTAGCACCTTTTTTAACTAAGCTACTAGCTTGTTTTTCATACTTTCATTTCTAACATTTCTGAAATGATTATAAGAACTTTATATACCAACTGATAGAGGATAATTTTACACTCATTTTGTAATACTCCAACAACATTACATACCCCCATCTCCTAACTTGTTGGGCAACTTGAATGACTGCCCAATGACTGCCCAACTGAGTGTGACACAAAGAGCATAGGGTTTACCTAGTACATAATACTGGATATACTTTCTCTCACATTGAGAGCTTGCAGCTAATGTACAGAACCAGGTGCTTCTCTTACTTTGGAACAACACTGCCCAGACCCCTTGTCTAATGCATGAGTCTGGTATAAATAAAAAGAGGAGGCAAATCAAAAGAACCCACACTTTCTTGAAGCAGTACACTATACTACCAATGTCAGAATAGTAAGATAAAATCCTACCATATTCCCAACTAGCCCCAGGAAATCACTTTCTTTTAGGATCTTGGACAGGTCACAACCACTGATAGATCCATCAGCATTTTTTCAAATGGTTCTTAATTTCTTAAGTTAGCTAATTGCATTTTGCAATGTAGATTCAAACTCAAATAGTTGTTCTTTAAATTTTAATCGCCTCTTGTGCAAGCAGACTGTCATTCAAAGCATTTCACTGCACGTTGTATTGTGTATAATATATGCATGTGACAAATAAAGTTCCATTTGATTTTCATTTGATTTGATTTGAAATGGGAAACTGAAATAATGGATTTTATCAATTAGTTTTCACATTTTCATACATTTTCTGAATGGTATAAAGTAAAATGCCAACCAAATATAACATACAGTTTTAAACACACAGACTAATTTAACATTTCCAGAACTAAAACATACCCCAACGAGTAATAAGTACAACCAAATGTAATAAATAGCATAGCAACAAGATTCCGATCTCTATACTGTTTTTTTCTACTGAGAACGGGAGAAATGACCAGTCACTTCTTTTCCAAGCAGCTTTTGTAAAAGGTCTTGAAGTGAATCTAGTCTTCAAAGCTAGTTATTTTACTGTTATTTTACTGAGTATGGTAACCATTAAAACGTATATGTTGCTATACTGATTTCTGTTCATTGCATTTGTATTGAAGTGTGTCTGCAAAAAAGTTTTTTTTTTTTTTGTTCACATTCAGAACCAGTTAATAATAATGCATATACATATTTTCAGATGATAAATACAACATTTTTGCATTTAACATTGAATAATTGTATTGTTAATGTTTAGAGTCTTGTAAACACATAGAAACTTATTCTTTCAGGATGAAACTATTGGGGGAGGTTCAACTCAGGAGCAGGAGCAGAAACTTAAAAAGAAGCAGGCTGCCACACTGGCAGATATCAGAGGATTCAACAGTCAGGTACTTTCCACAATTTTTACCAATACTTTTCTTACCCTAAAAAGTAAATTCCTTCTTGTTTCTTTGCATTATGTAGGGATTATTTTCGAATGACCCTTGTCACCCCTACCCTCGCAACTTATGAGCTTAAAGACTGCAAGATAATATTTTTTATTCATTTTAATCTTTAGACATAGATTACTGTTTTCTATTATAAGCAAACCGTTGCTCTTAGGCCCAGGGCTTCTGACCCCTCTAAAGCAAAAGTTACCAGCAAAGACAAAGTCTTCCAGTTAAGAGACCATTCTTTCCCCCAACAACACAAACAACTTGTAAGCAAGAACAGTAAGAAATTAAACAAGTTTGACTGTTGACAAACTACTATTGCCAGAGCCACTGATATTGCCTTTCTCCAGAATTTTAGATTGTAAACCTGCCGTGATCTTCCTCTGTTAATTTGCATGACATCTTAGTTTTCATCCTCCACTAGCTGTGTGATTTCAAATTGTCCTTGGAAAGCAATACAAGCACTTAATCTCTTGATGCAAATTCCAGTAGCTGAGTGCCCTTTATAATGCATCTGGGCTTGTTGTTCTTGCACCCAGACCAAATTCTACTGGAGTTTTCTCCATGATATAAATCTTTCACTATTTATTCAGCACTTATTACAATAGCACATTGTCTAAAAGCAGTTTTACAGTGTTTTAAGTCCCCTAAACAGCAAGCCAAAGCCTTGAGTGACTGAGCAGCATTAACATAATGGGGATTGATGTGCATATTTGTATATAATCAAGCATCTTTTTAAAAAATAGATAAACTTATTCAGTTTTGTCATTCAATTTATCTGAAAATCCTTTTTCTCTGTGAGAATAAAAGTTGGCAATTTTCTTTGCAATAACATTCTGGTAGTACAACTGATGTCAAGTTTCTGTCCATCAGATTTGAGTAAGCGATGTCAACAAAAGTTAATTTAAATGTACTAAATTTAGTTTTGCTGGTCAAATGTCTTTCCAATTTAGTTTCAAGGCATTAAGATGCTACAGGGCCAGCACCCATACATCATTTCAAATAGGGAAAACCCTGTGGCTGTTAACACATTGAATCCTAAAATTATCAATGCTCATTACTTGGACATTAATGGTGATCACTTTGAGAATTTTGAGCATGTGACTGCACAATCTAAATATTGTAAATTTAGTTATAATGTTCTTTTTTGCAGATAATCTTATTTTTGATGTAAATGTTTAATACAAAATGCTTAATTCCTTTAGAAATAGTGTGTAATTTTATCCTGTTTTTATTTTCAGCTGAACCAACAGGCTATGGCAGAACATGCCAAGAACATGTGGTCTTTGCCCAGTAATCTCACTGAAATAGTGAATGCTTGCATAAGTCCTTACTTTCCTGAGCATGTGGATAAAACTAAAGACACTAAACCAGAAAATTCTAACCAATACGGGCAAGTTTTTCGGGGATAATTATTTTAATTCTTAACTTTATCTCTTCAAGTTGTAGAATCAAATAAAATTTTAACAAATGTTTTAGGGATCATTTATAAATTTTGCTCTTACCATTGTGTTCCTGTTACCATTGTTGTACTGCTGGAATTGGTCTTTGTGTCAGTGCTTGTAACAACTGAACACATGGATTATAAAAACTGTGCCTTGACTCCATATGAATCTGTATTCTTTTTGCAATTCTCTCACTTAAGGTGTGATCTGTTTTAGTCCATATATGTGATCAATTGATCTATTGTTGATGTTTTTTTTGGAAAGTGACTTTCAAAAAGTGACTTTTTTAAGTGATTTTCAATAACTTACCATGCTGCTGTGCCTGTACTTGTTATTCCAAGTTTAATTTTCTTAGCAAATATATGGTTTTATTTCAATAAAAGTAGAAATATTGTTTATAGTAGAATGCCATTTTCATGTGTAATGTGAATCGAATAAAATCTTAATGTAGCATTCTGTTGTAATGCTATATTACACTAATCACACACACAAACAAACTCGAACTAACATTCATACACAATTATTCATTTTCTGAATGTATATCTTATTTAGGTTTGCAGGATCTCAGAGTTTGAAAGCTATAGAAACACATATATGCATATACATGGTTGAACTGTTATGAACATTATTATCAATAAACACAAGAAAATGGGGTCTCTGCCCTCAAGGTGCCGAAGGCTAAATGACCATTCCGCACAAGTGCATGTTGAAGCTCTTGTAAAAGTACAAAAACAATGTATCTCTTTTTTACACATTAACTATCATAACCACTAGTGGGAATATTTTATACAATGTAAACAGTACAGCATCTATTAGTTTAAAATCACTCATGGCATGTTATTCAAGTCCCAAATCATGAAATTACACATGAATAAAAATAACATGAACAAAAACAAATAGCAAGCTGTAAATAAGAGATGTAGGTCTGTCTGTGTGAGTGTGTGTATATGTGTGTGTGTGTGTGTGTGTGTGTGTGTGTGTGTGTGTGTGTGTGTGTGTGTGTGCTTATGCAAGCTTGAAAGTAATGCTGTAATGCTTTAAAAATACATGTGACATAATGACAGTAATGGTCTATTTCACATGACCCACATTATTATTTATGCACTCTGATGTTTTAAATTGGATGGAGATGCAGTGCTGCAGCTAGGTTTACCTAACTGACTCAGCTGTGCTGCTTTGTAAGACAATTTGAGAAAAAATGACACATTCAGCTCCAATTTTTCATACTTATTGTTTAAATTGTAGAACTTTTAAATTGCCAACCAACACTAAGTGCGTGATAGTGTTAAGTAAGCATTCACTTTAAAACTTTTGATTCTTTTGATGTTTTGATAATTACATAAAACAAGATGATTACTCTTTACTTAAAGTCTGTAAAGAGCATTTATAAACTTTTATAAGTCATTATGCACTACTATGTATGCAGTATCTTTTGAACAGGTAATTAATGCCAACACTTTACCTTATGTCTGTAAAGAGAGCTTATAAGCTCTTATAAAGTTATGAGCACTTATTGTATAATTAGTAGATGAACAGTTAAAATATATAATTTATAATTATGGCATATTCTTATAACACTTATAAGTGTGGGTATGTACATCTATGGACAGTAACAAATGTTTATGACAAGTATTATAAAGCATTATAAATACCTTATACGTAAAGCTTTATAAATGCACTTATAATGCATTATGAATACCGGAATTAGGTTATGTGTTACCACATTTTAAAATTTAAATTTAATTTTATTTTATTATAATTATTTGTATTAAACATATAAGCTCCCGTTTACACTTATGTGAACTTTATACATACTGTAAAAATATGTAAGATGATAAATACTAAAAGCTTAACTTCAAGTAAAGCTTTTCAAAATTATATAAGATTAAATGTTTAGTTTTGTATGTAATCAGTGCTTTACAAAACTAAATGGTAAAGCATTAACAAAACTATTATGTGATGTGATCAAAGTGATATTTACAAGTGGGACACTTTTCCCAGCAGATTGTTCACTTACTCTGTCTTCACACACCATAATGAGTACATGAATAATTATGAATCAATTGCAGTCTTATTAAATCATTATCACACCCCAAGCTGGTAGCAGAGGAGTTTTATCATCCTGCCCAGCCATTCAGTCACTTCATGAAGTAAATGATATTCACTTGAAACATTTTGTACACTGAGTGCAGAATTATTAGGCAAGTTGTATTTGAGAGGATTATTTTTATTATTGAACAACAACTATGTCCTTAATTAACCCAAAAGACTCATAAATATCAAAGCTTAATATTTTTGGATTTGGCTATTTTAGGAGAATGTGTTTGTGCAGGTAACTATTACTGTGCAGAATTATTAGGCAACTTAATAAAAACCAAATATATACAAATCTCACTTGTTTAGTTTCACCAGGTAAACCAACATAACAACAAAAAAAATTAGAAATAAACATTTCTGACATTCAAAAACAAATCAGTGACCAATATAGCCACCTTTCCTTACTATGACACTCAAAAGCCTTCCATCCATAGATTCTGTCAGTTGCTTGATTTGTTTATGATCCACATTGCGTGCAGCAGCCACCACAGCCTCTCAGGCACTGTTCAGAGAGCCGTACTGTCTTCCCTCCCTGTAGATCTCACATTTTATGAGGGACCACAGGTTCTCTATGGGGTTCAGATCAGGTGAACAAGGGGGCCATGTCATTATTTTTTCTTCTTTTAGACCTTTACTGGCCAGCCATGCTGTGGAGTTTAGATGCATGTGTTGGAGCATTGTCCTGCATGAAAATCATGTTTTTCTTGAACGATACAGACTTCTTCCTGAATCACTGCTTGAAGAAGGTGTTTTCCAGAAACTGGCAGTAGGTCTGGGAATTGAGCTTCACTCCATCCTCAACCCGAAAAGGTCCCACAAGTTCATCTTTGATGATACCAGCCCATACCAGTACCCCACCTCCACCAGCTGGCAGTCTAAATAGGAGTGGAGCGATCTGCCCGTTACTGATCCAGCCTCGGGACCATCCATCTGGCCCATCGAGTCTCATTTCATCAATCCATAAAACCTTTGAAAAATCTTAAAATATTTCTTGGCCCAGTCTTGACGTTTTATCTTATGTTTCTTGTTCAAAGGTGGTCGTTTTTCAGCCTTCAGCCTGAGAAAACCTCAGGTATTCTTGTTATATTATTTTCAGCTTGTTTTGTATGTTAATAGGAAATATATGTTTCTAACTGAGAAACCTCATTAATCTGCAACCCTTTTTGCTGCCCTTTTTGCTGAGAGAGGCATGGAGAGGGAGACAGGGGAAAGGTTTTGAGTATATTAAAAATGCTGTGTTAATTATATTAAATCAACTTTAATTATTGTCAAGACCCCTTCACACTGCCTTGAAACATGTCAAGTCATGTCAAACTGTCATTGAATGGTCATTGAATGAGAAGCTGAATAAAATATGTTTTCCAATAAATAATCCGCAAACAAAATATCAGGGTTACACGCATACGCAGCCACAGCTACTACAACAAAACCACTTGCTGTTTCATCATCTGTCACCAAACCAAAACTCAACTGTGCTACTCAGTAAAATTAGCTTGCAGCTCTGTTGTATGAATAGGCACTTTTCCTTTCATGCATTCCTTCAGAACTAGAGTTACCACTGGTCTCTTTACTGTTGTTTATTAAAGGGGAAACATGAAACTAGTCAAATGGCTTGTTGTTTTCACATAAGTGAAATCACACCCTTGGCCAAATTCACTCAATTTAATCTGTGTCAAAGATAGCATTCATCAGACAAATTACTTGTCTTAAATTTAAGTAATTGCAAAATTGCTAAATTAATTTGTCTCTTTGCTGTGCTTAAGAGAAATTGAACATAATAATTTTGAAACAATACAAATTCAGAAACATGAAGTAAGGGCCTGAATTTGTAGGTCCCTAGAAAGTCAAGGAGCCATGGTAAACGACTTCAATTGAAGTCAAGGGCCCCATAGCAGGGGCCCTCGTGATCAAGGGCCCTCTAATGGTATGCCCTGCTCTTCTCTAGGGCCCCCTGGTAGGGGCTCTCATAACCAGGGCCCTCTAAAAATATGCCCCCCTCTTTCCTAGGACCCCTAATAGCCAGAAGTCGAAGTCAGAGTAGTGCCACAACGCCTCATTCATTTTCCTAAGGGGCCCAAAAGCATGGCTAGGGGCCCCAAAAGCATGGCTAGGGCCCCCAAGAAGCCCTGGGGTCAAAGTCCCTAATAGTCAGAGGATCCTTAAAATGGAGGGCCCTCAGAAATAAAAATATATTGTACCATAAATGTTGATAGGCATCGCAAAAAGTTTTCGGCCAGGGCCCCCCCAGGGCCCCCTGACTTCAAGGGCCCCTGGGCGCTGGCCCCACTGGCCCGGTCAGTAATCCAGCCATGTCTCCGGTTTCCTCCCATAGTCCAAAAACATAGATCTAGTCAATTGAGTTCTCCAAATTGCCCCATATAGAGTGTGTTTGTGTGAGTGAGTGAGTGTGTGCCCAGCGATAGATTGGCATCCTGACCTGGGTCTATCTGCGCAGCGCCCAAGACGTTCTCCCCTGGATGGGCATGGGGAACCCCACCGCGACCCTAATAGAGGATAAAGCGGAAGATAATGAATGAATGAATGAATGAATGAATGATTTATGCACAGCACATACATATTACACTTATTTATGATGCAGACAGATAGACACACACTTTATTTTATTTGAAATATAGAATTTAAAAATCAATCTTTTTGATTGAAAAAAAAAACACTAAAATGTGGACTCTTCCAAAAATCTTGATCACAGAACATGTTTCAACTGTTTTTTTTTTTTTGTTTAAATTAATTTTAGGTAACTTTGGAATCAAAAAATTCTAAGGCTAAATTTTGAATATTGCTTTATTTTTGTATAATACATTTGCAGGTTCCATTTTTGGATGCAGTAGATACTGTGTATACTGAGTTAAGTGACAAAGTGACAAGCACATAAATCAAGCCCACAGACCAAAACCCCTTAGGTGTCTGATGGCCAGTTCTTGCAGTTGTTTCCACCTGAGCACCAAGATTTCTCCAGATGACATGGATCTTGTTATGCTATGAACTCAGTTACACCTGAATTGTTTGCAATATTGCACTGAAAATCATTTAAAACATTTTTAAACTGACCAAGATATATTTTACAAAGTTTGGCACAGTGTACAGTCTTTAGCAGATGCTCCATTTATACATATACACATATACATATGTTTTGATGGCCTCACTTGTTAAAATGCTGAGAACATTATCATACTTATTTCCAGAGAGTGTGTGTAATAGACATACTTTTTTGAATGTATTTATATTTAAGAAATACAATTAAGTTAATCATTGAAAATGCTGAAAAACATTTGTCCTTTTCTAAAAATAGGTATTATAGAAACAAACAACCAAAAGAACTATGAGATAAAATATTTCTTGTTTCCAACAATTGTTACAAATACTTGTACATGATTGCATATACTATTTTCTACATATAGAGCATTAAAAAATAAATGCATAAAAACATCTGCTGATCTATCTCTCCTAGTAAAACCTGTCCCCTTAGATACTTTCCAGTTGCATCACCACTTGTCCATAAAAACAACTGCAAGAGTTCCCAAAGGTAATAGAACAAAACAAACCTAGAAGCACAACAACACCCCAGTTTCTTATTGGTAATCTGCTTCTATATTTAACACAATTTCATGACAGACAAAATGTGAATATATGAGGAATGTTAAGAAAGCTTACATATTCCAGTAATAAAACTCCCATGATTCTTTTTTTCTGATCTATAGCTGCCAACCAGGATTTGTAATTGTTGTTTTGGGTTGAGGTCTGAATTGATCATCTTTTAAGTTATATTAAGTAACACATATTAAATACATGTAAAATGGTTAAAACAAATTAACCAAATTCTTTAAAGGCTTAATAACTGAGTTTTATTAGCCAAATTTTTTTTTTTTTATTTTAATTTGAGCTTTTTTGATATCTACATCATGCACACTTGGAACTTTGAATACAGTTAGAGAGTTTGTATACAGATTTTATCAAATCATCAGAACTCAAAACATTTCAATCTAAAATCTAAAGTCTTTAAAATAAACACTTAAAAATAAATGTTTAGACTATAAATATTTTTTCAGTCTTCCTAAAATAAGCATATTAAGTGTTGTTGCTTCTTTTTTTAAGTGCTTTCCATAAAACCAGCTTTAATAACTTCAAGGGAATATAAGTCAAGGGCAAAACCGCTTTTTTAACTGTGAGAAAAGACACAATTTATGTCTATAATAAACAATGATGCCTCCCGTTAAGTACCATGTGTCTTAGAGTTGAGGGGAAATGAGCCATTAATTGAAAGTTGCAAAGAGAAAGGATATTTTTACCAAGCCCAACTAAGATATAATCCTATTAAACTATAGTTTCCTAGGTATTGAATCAAATATAATTTTGTTGTTGACTGTCTTAAATAAATAATTTAACTTAGGACAAGTAGTTAAACTTGATGAAAAAATACACGTGGTGTTCTCATTTGTAAGTCGCTTTGGATAAAAGCGTCTGCTAAATGATTAAATGTAATGTAATGTAAATGTAAAAAAGTAGACAATGGTAAAAATGATCAATGGAAATAATTTTTTCAATGTTTGTGCATTCATTATCTTTCACTTTATCCTCTATATATACACTATATAGGGGCAATTTAAAGCAACCAATTTCAATCCATGTTTTTAGACTGTGGGAGAAAACCAATGTATTTGGACATGGGGCGAAACCCAGATCAGGATTCAAACCTGGATCCCCAGTTGAGAGGCAAACATGCTAACCACACTGTGCCATCCAACAAACTGAAATTTAGCTGTACTTAACTAACATCTACTTTTGACTTCACAATGCTCAATATATGATTCTGATTTTTTTCCTTTTTAGGTTCTTATACAGAACTGGATTGGAAGCAAGACTGTCAAACGCATGCATCCTGTTTATGATGCCACACTATGGCAAAATGTGTAAAAAAAGAATGTTAATAGTATGGTAATAGAATGCCACCACGGCCAAAATGATCAAATGACAGCAACTTAGCCACAATGTGGTAGACCACAAAGTTACAGCACAAGGTTGCAACTGCTAAGGCACATAATGCATAAATGTCATGGACCCTTTGCAAAGTTCCAAAACTTCTTTGTGTCTTCTGCATGCTAGCCTAACATCCAATTATTAGTGGAGTTGTTATAAAGCTCTGCTGCCACTGGACTCTGAAGAAGTATTAATGTGGTATGTGGAATGAAGAGTCATATTTCTCTACCTAGCAGTCTGATGGATGAGTCTCTATGTGGCAAATGACAGGAGAACATCACTTTCATGACTGCATTGTGCCAACTGTAAAAGCTAGTGTAGGATAATGATAGTGTTGATATTCAGAGCTTGGCTTAAGTGCCTTAAGTATAGTAACTAAAACCTTAATGTTATAGTATTCCAAAACATTAAACAAATGCATGCTTTCAAATTAGTGGGAACAATTTGTGTAATGCCAATTTATCTTCCAGCAAGACTAATGCTCTTTTGAATGTATAGGCTAAAGTCACAAAGACATACTTCAAAATTCTCAGAAGAGTAAATGCTGTCATATGCTTCAATCAACCTGTGGTTTTAAAATGAGATGTCAATAAAATTTCTGTTGCTGAAAGACAGTATGTGGGTTTGCTAATACTCGTCTCTTTATAATGTACTGTATGTTTTATTAAATTTGATATGGAGGCTGCTGGGAAAATAGAAACCTTATGCAGTTATTGGATGATAATTTTACAAAACTGCTAAAAACTTGATCAGGCATAAAACTGAAACAAATTAGTGACACACTGTCTAGCTTGATCGCTCTAACAAAAGTTTATAGTGGTTTGTGCTACCTGACTGATTATATTTAATCGCCAACTGATGCATGACTCTTGACCCACAAAGATAATGGAGTAAATAACAGGTGTGTGACATGTAGACAGAAGGTTGAATTTAAAAATCTAAATAGCCAAATCCCCAGTGATAGATTGGTGCCCTGTCCTTGTTGTATCTGCTCAGCGCCCACCGCTATCCCTAGTTGAGGATAAAGCGTAAGATAATGGATGGATGGATGGATTAATAGCCAAATCTGGGATTTGGGTGAGCTGACAACCTGATCTTGTGCACTTGAGTCAAAATATAAAATATTACATATTTCAATTTCAATATTGTTCCATGTGAAGTTATGTGAAGTTAACATTTTCATAATATGTCACAAATTCTAAATTTGTTTGTATTACAGAATGCAATCCAGTTATTCAGTACCAAATTAGGAAATATTTCGATTTTTTTTTACATTTGTCCATTAAATCTGGCTAAAGACAACCTTTATTCATTTATTATAAATAGAAAACCACAAGAACATATTTCAACTTCAATTTTAAATGAAAAAAAAAAATTAACTGTACCTCAAACGAAAATGTTAAAAAAACAAACAAACTAGAAAGTAAAACTAAGCAATAAAGTTTCTTAGAGGGCTTCTTTTAGAATAATTTTCAATATTTTTAGACTTTAGCCATCCAGCTGGTTAAGCAGAATTGTCCCCTGGTGGTTAATATACCCACACCCACACACCTAACTGCAACTCACACATTAAGATAGAATGAGCTTTAATTTCTAATTAGAAATTCTGTAAGGTTGTGGGCTAAGTGATAAATGGAAATTCTGTATTAATGGCAACACCTCCTTTTTCCATGTACGTTTGCCCAATTACACAGTCTCTCATCTCAAGCGTGTTGTTTCTGTAGCCTGTATAACTAACAAAGTAACTAACTAACTACACTATATATATATACCAGCCTATGCACATTTTAGTTTTATGATTTAGCATTTCTGTGAATCACTAATCTAATATTTTTTGTATAACCACAGTTTTTTAGAACTGCTTCACATCTGTGTGTCATAGAGTCAGTCAACTTCTTGTACCAGTCAACTGATATTCCAGCCCAAGATGTTTGGACTACATCCTACAGTTCATTTGCATTTCTTAATTTTGCCTCTGAAACTGCTTTTTTAATGTCACCCCACAAGTTTTCAATCAGATTAAGGTCCGAGGGTTGGGCTGGCCACTCTACAACCTTAATTTTGTTAAACTGGAACCAAGATTTTGCTTGTTTACTGGTGTGTTTTGGGTCGTTGTCTTGTTGAAACAAATTTCAAGGGCATTTCCTTTTCAGCGTAAGGCAACATGAATTCTTCCAGTATTTTGATGTATGCAAACTGGTCAATGATCCCTAGTATGTGGTAAATAGGCAAAGCACCATATCATGATATTTGCACCACAATGCTTTACTGTCTTCAGAGTGTACTGACTGGCCTTTGGATAAAAAAAAAACAAGTTTACTTTCAATAGTCAATAAAATGTTTTTCCATTCCTCTTTTGGCCAGTTGATGTATTCTTTAGGAAATTGTACTCGCTTCAGTACATGTCTTTTTTATTAACAGTGGGACTTTGCGGGGAACTCTTGCTAATAGATTAGCTTGACACAGGTGTCTTCTAATGGTCACAGTACTCACGGGTAACTTCAGACTGTCTTTGAGCATCCTGGAGCTGATCATTGTCTGAGCCTTGGCCATTCTGGCTAATCTTCGATTCATTTGAATGGTGAATTCCGTATTCTTCCACATCTCTCAGATTTTTCTTTCCATTTTGAAGCATTGGAAATCTTTTTAGCTGATCAGCCTATAATTGTCTGCACCTTTTTAGTTTTAGTTTTACCCTCTCCAATCAACTTTTTAATTAAACTTCGTTGTTCTTCTGATCAATGTCTTCAAACGAACCATATTTCTCAGGCTTTCAAGAAGAAATGCATATACATCATGTACTGGCTTTACCCCAATTTTGAATACAACCGTATAAAAATAGAGCAAACTTTAGGAAATGTTTAAACCCATTTGTTCTAATTATTGCCACTGTGTAAATAAATAATGTTGAGTTTTTAACTAATCTACTCCAAAATTAAAAATGTGCTTTAATGTCCTGTTCTACAATGATCACTTTGATGTAATCATTTATTTCCAAATATAACATTGCATAACAGATTAAGACAATCAACTGTGTGTGTAAAATTAGTTTTCTGCTCACTTTTTGTGCTATTTATAATTAATAGATAAACCTACAAGATTCATTAATTCGTTTATTATTATCTTCTGCTTTATCCTCTATTAGGATCGCAAGGGGAGGGGAGGTTCCCCATGCCAATCCAGGAGTGAAAGATTCACTCACAGGGCAAATGCACTTAGGACAGATCTTGTCTTATGTCAAATCTTAATCTGGGTGGAGTTTCTGTGTTCTCCCAGTGTCCACATGGGTTTCCTCCAGGTTCTCCTGTTTCCCCACAGTCCAAAAAACATGGATTTAAGGTAAATTGTATGCTTTTAATTACTCCTCTTTAGTCTGTGTGTGTGTGTGTGCCCAGCAATAGATACCCTGTGTACCGGGTGTATCTGCTCAGCGCCCAAAACTTTCTCACCTGGATGGGCATGGGAAACCCTCCCGCAACCTTAGTAGAGGATTAAGCAAAAGATAATAAATAAACGAATGAATGAATCTTGTATGGTTTATCTATTTATTATAAATTGAGCACAAATCCTAATTTTGCACACACAGTTGATTGTATTAATATGTTATGTGTTTGGAAATAACAAAAAAGTAGATTAGATCAAAGTAATCATTACATAACAGGACAATAAAGCACATTTTTTATTTTGGAGTAGATTATTTAAAGACTCAACACATTATTCTTTAACACAGTGTCTACAATTAGAGCAAACTGGGTTTAAACATTTAATTGAATAAAAAGGCATGTCATTTAGTTAATAAGAATAAAATATATATTTTATGCAAAACATTTATAAGGGTCACTGCTTATAAATATCTACAAGGGTTAATGCTTCAGTGCTGTATAAAGATGGAAACTAAGACAGATTTAAAAATACAGACATCAACTGCCAACCTAATTTCCATAAAAAGTTCGTCTATCACTTGGTACAAAACAAAAGTGTTTTTGCCTTGTGATTCTGGCAGCATGCTTCAAATAGGCTCAATTTATTAACCAATGTCCCTTGTTAAATGTAATGACAAGGACCATATGGTCTGACAAAAAAAATAAATCAAAATCCTGTTGCCCTTTACTCCCCTCAATTAATCATTTAGATGTGTAGACCAATGAGTGTAATATTTGTCCTTAACCAAAATTTTTATTGTAAGTAAAACAAAATTCAACAATGTTATGAAATCCATCTATATAATGGTGTATAGTACCACAACATGGTATCAAAACAGCTCTGACTCCTTAAGGAGTCATGTCTGCCTGGGAATCCACAGCACTGGGGATCCAGGTTAGAATCCAAATATAGGTGGAGTTTCTATGTTCCCTGCAAGTCTGCGTGGGTTTTTTAGGGTTATCCCATTTCCAAACACCTGTATTGATGGTGAATTGGCTGCTCTAAATTTCCCCTATATTATATGTGTGTGTGTGACTGTGTGCCCAGAAATGGATTGGCGTCCTGTCCTGGTTGTGTCTGCCCAGTGCCCTAAAATTCCTCACCTGAACAAGCATGGGAAACTCCCTCATGACCCTAGTAGAGGATTAAGAAGAAGATAACAAAATGAGACGACAAGTTAGTTATAGAATGACACAATACTGTAGTATACCAGTACCATACAAAATATTAATTACATTACAGACATTGAGACTAAAACAGATTTGTCCAGGTTCTCACCTGACCTTACAGCATGGTTTTGTTGCTGTTAATATTCAACATCAAAAGAATATCTGGAGAAATTCTGCAACAATAACATGAGCATGAACTAAACTAGTTTAAAACAACAATCCAGTGAGGGCTATTGCAACAGTGTCAGAATCCCATAATATAGAAAATATAGATAGCATAAGATGTTTAAATCCCATATAATTACAAGTAAGTATTTACATGAAATTAAGACAGCATCCACATAATTAACTGTTAAAAATTATTATAAATATATGTTTAATTCCTTGTGTGTTATGAAGAAATCTTCAATGCATTAAGCATGCACTTTGGTTACTAAACATCCTTGTTTTAACCTTGAGTGAAATGCATATTCACTACATATTAATTATCCCATCTTTAAGTCACGAGTACATTAGTCCTTATACAAAACCACGTGTTTAAACCAATGCATAACTGTTTTGTATTTTTTTCCTGAATAATTATGCTTTACAAAATAGTATATATTTCACTTTTCTTGTCTGAGAGCAGAGGATAAGATTCTGAATGGATGCTATAACAGCACCAGGCCTCAAATGGCAGTTGCCGTAGCAACGTGGGGCGGGCATGCAGACAGAGGGAGGTATAAAATGGCTTACAGTGCCTGTCTGAGACACAGAAATTCTGAAGCATCAGGGAGGACAAGATCAAGACTGACATCAACTATCACAACACCTGAAAGAGTCAGAGCAAAAAGCCATTTCATCATGCTGCGTCCAAAAGACCTGTGCCAGGGATCTGGCACCAAAACCTTCCTGGAGGCAATGAACAGTGGCAAGGTGCACTTGGCTCGCTTTGTACTGGATGCTCTGGATGGCCGCATTATCAATTCAAAGACGGAGAGCAGCCGCACACCTCTTATGTTAGCTGTGTGCCTTCAGGAACAAATCACCAGGTCCAAGTTCACGCAACTTCTGCTGGAGAAGGGCGCAGATGTTAACAGCCAGGATGAGCAGGGTCGCACTGCTCTTAGCCTGGCATGTGAGCTTGGCCATCTGGATGTTGTGAAGCTCTTGGTGCAATTCAATGCCAATCCTGAGCTCACTGACACCTGGGGCAACAGTGCACTGATGTATGCAGCTTATGGTGGACACAGTCAAATCCTGGACTTTTTAATCCGGGCTTTCAAGAGGCTTGGTTTAAGGATAAACCACACAAATCATGCTGGCCACTCAGCCATCCAAGTAGCTGAACACTTAGGACATGCCAGTTGTGTTGATGTACTTAATGGCACAGGAAAAAGGGGAATCATCAACATTGAACAACCAGAGGAATTGCTAACAGGACCCCAGGAAGCACCTTGGCCTAATCGCCTCCCAAAGCAGATGTTAGAAAAGTTCTCAAAACAATACAAAAATGAAGAGGGATTGCCAGCGCTGTTTCAGAGGCAAGTGTGGATTGGAGAAGGCAAAAAACAAAGGAGGAGATTCAGTCAGCAGACCTCACCAACCAGGACCAGCTCAAGCAGAATCCAAAGTTTGCCTAAGTTTTCAGAGAGATTTTTTACTGAGAGTGAACAACATGACCTGCTTCCTTCCAAACAGATCCAGAACCCTAGAAAGCAGTCATATCAGGGAGAAACATGTGAATTCAACCAATCTTCAAAGCAATTTAAAAGAGCCTCTCTGCAGGAGGATAAACCTTTTCGGTTTTACTGCAACAACACGTTTGGTCTAGCTAAACCAGCTAAAGTATGTCAAAGACTAAAGGAGGAGGTCCAGGTACCAGGTGTACTTGAGGATGCTACAGTCAAAACACAGCACACAGACCACGCAAAAGAAAAAAGAAACCTGATTAAGCATGGCAACGTTATCAAGAACGAAAGACCTAGTAAACTTCTGTTTAGTCGGGAAGAGGTGACACGAGAGAAAATCAAAATCAGACCTGCAGGATTTCAGGGACTGGGAACTCGATTGCTGAGACGCTTTACTGCCCCTGAATTCATGGGACTGGTAAGAGAGAGGTCATCTGCAACTTTTAACAAAGGAAAAATTGTAAGATCAGAGACATTTCCACTTTCACACACTCATAAATTAATTAACAGTCAGCCAAGTATAGACAGTATAAGTGGGGTGAAATGTGAATTTGAAGGCAGTCCTTTGGGTCGTCACACTTAACCTATAGAGTCAGTCAGTAACACCAAAGCTGAAAGGTTGTGAAAAAAAATAATAAATAAATATCATGCAGGGATTATAAACAGACCATTATTAATTATCAGACAATAGGAAACACTCTAGTCACAAATAATTATTGTACATGTGTAATAAAAAAGCATATTTATAAATTTAAAAAATATTTTTTGTGATCTGTAGCAGTGGTAAATTTTGAGCCTTGGTAAAATTACATTTACATTTTTGCTTTGATTTCTGTTCATTCAGTAAAACTGACTCCTGGTTATACTATATAAATTTCAAACAATTTGATCTGATATCAAGTACACCTATTACAATGCATAATTATTTGGGCTGAATCTTTTCTAAGAAATATAAATGTAAATAAGCATTACTTTGAATGTATCAAATGCTTAATGAATAAAATGCTGTAAGGGCTCTGTGTTGTGGTGTGTACACACAGTGACAGTGATTTTTTTTTTTAAACAACATTATGATGTATAGTACCCTATACATACCTGATTGACATATGTTCTATTAAGAAAACAGGTTGATTATCAATTATTGATTTTAAATGTTATTAAATGTTCCATCTACTACTACTTGCACCTACTCTCTCTCTCTCTCTCTCTCTCTCTCTCTCTCTCTCTCTCTCTCTCTCTCTCTCTCTCTCTCTCTCTCTCTCTCTCTCTCTCTATATATATATATATATATATATATATATATATATATAAACGTATAATGTTTGTATGTTTCAACATAACTGTGATTTTAAATATTATATTTTACTATGCATATTGCGATTGTCAATCAATGATTATCCTACATTAATAAAAGAAAAAGACTTGCGTGAGTTTTGTGTCAAATGACAACTGAAAAGCCGAAGAACATTTAATGTGCCTCATTTATTCATCTTACAAAATTTAAATTATTGTATATTTCCCATATTTTAAACAACCAACATATAAATCAACCCCACAATAAAGAAATAAAAGATGGTGTACAAATTGTACTTCGCTGGTGAGAGACATTAGTTGGGGCCATCCAGTGTGCTTTCACAGACATAACACATTTTCCTCACCACACCCACACGTGTACACTTTCTCACTGGAAATCCTATTATTATTAATTATGTTAACATAATTCACAGTAAAATGAGTTGGATAATAAAATGCCAATGTGAACTTCAACATCTTAAGTGTAAACATTCACTCTTCATTTCACTCTGTAAACAAACACACTGAAGCCAAATGACATGTTTCCTTTTCACACTCAATTCAATAATGATAAATCAAAAGCAAGTACAGTACTGAATCAGAATGTAGATCTATATACACATTTTTTCCCAGGTCATTTCCATTTCAGTTGCACACTGTTAGCTTTAGTGCAATATTTACAAATTTCACATTTTGCAAAAATTAATTCAAATTCAGAACACCTATCAGTTAAGTAGGTAGGCCACCCAGCAAATCAGCAGATGTTTGATCTAATGGTTCATTAAAAGGTTCCACTAAAGCATCTGAAAAACAGTTCATGTCCAAAAATAAATTCTGGCTAAAAACGCAGCCTACTTGTTCCACTGGCATGCAAATCCAGGGCAAGGTCCAGGGGTCTCTTTGTGATAAAAATATTAATACACAAGCCTACTGCCAAAAGTTTTCATGTTAGCACCAAATGTGCCTTTTCAAACATGAAATTTGTTCAACCTTTATACAGGTGAAGTCATTAAATCATTATAATCTTGCATCAGGTTCTTAAGTCTTTGACTCCTGGTGGAGTTTCCATCTACTTCAGCATTTATCATAAAGTTTTGTACTTTTCCTAAAAGTCAATCACCTTCTTCTGCTCATTGCTTTGCACCTGAATACTCAATAGTGTCCTTTAGACTCGGAACTCCAAAAGCAATGGAGTGTTACGTAGACTAGACCAAAAGGGAACAAAAAAGGAGAAAATGGCCTCAGCAGCGCGACATGCGCTTTCGGTACTGCTCAACAAGTGGGACGAGGCACTGTGGAGAGCTACTCTGCAGTAGGAAGGGGTGCTCCAGCAGGTCAGTGGCACTGGAACGCTCTACAGGGTCACGTGTCAACATGCGATCCAAAAAATCCTTTAGCATTGGTGACACCTAGAAACAAAGCCAAAAGAAGGTAAAATGATAATAGAGCAGCTCTTAAATACATTATATCGGCATAAAATAATTCTGACATATTAACAAATGGCATAGTAACAAAGTAAAAGCCATGGTGTAAGAAAGAACCATGAAATACCAACTGGAAAAAATACCCAAACAAAATAATCACTACAGACCTTTAATTACTGGTTTAAGTACTTAATTTATGTCTCAGCTATTTCTCCACACTTTCTTAATAAAATATTTGTGACAAAATATTTTGTGCATATTTTGTGCCTATTGTGCCTAAAAAAGTAAGAAAGTAGTCTGCTTCTTATTTGCATCATATACACAATAAAAAGGCCAACAAAGATGGTATATGTCAGTGTCATATATATGTACCAAACAAGTGTATGCTGGCATTCATTATAATTTTAAAGGTTAGTTTATTGATGCATAGTATTATGCACTACTCACAACTAGCAAATGTATTAGGTTTGAATAAAAGACATTAGGTTTTGGATTAAAGTGTCCTTAATTAGGTTTAACTATTTAAAGATTTATTATTGGTGTAACTATTATTATTAGATTTAACTATTATTTTATACTTTTAAATGACTTTGCATTAAGTTTCTTTTATTATTACTTTGTAATCATGTTATCTTTACCTTTTAGCTCTTAATGTATGACTAGTAATTTTTGGTGGAAGTTAGGTGAGGCAAGCTGTTTTGAAATTCAAAATGCAAACAAATATGGCCACTCCCTTCAATGGATCCTTTAAGACCGTGTACCCAAAACACACACACACACACACACACACACACACACACACACACACACACACACACACACACACACACACACACATACACATAGGCACGTAAGGGCACACACACGCACATGCATGCACATGCACACACACACACACACACACACACACTAATCTAAAGTGAGATAAATAACTTTCAGGAGCGTTAAGAAACAAAATTTACATTGACATTTACATTGACACCATTTGGCTGGCACACTTACATAAGTTTCGGAAACTGAAGAAGGTAAAATAGGATATAGTATTTGTGCAAGTGTTTGGACACATGCATAAACAATATTTTATTTTATTTGGCATCCAATATGATATATCACATAAGGAAGTTTTTTTCTGAAACAACTACATTTTTTTTATTTGTGGTTGCTATAAAATGGCTGATATTATACATTTTTTGACATATAGGGACTTAGGCTTCTGAATAGTTTACATTTTTATAAACATAGATTTGTTAAGGATGTGATGAAAGCTTTGATTTTAGATTTGTATGGAGTTACCTGCTGAAGATTTCGTATTGTGGGTGCTGGTTCATCTCTCAGACGTTTCATAGCAATTACAGGGGTTTCACTAAAGTAAGGAGGTTCCCCATCCACCATTTCCACCACCATGATGCCCATGGACCACACATCCACCTTATGTCAGAGCAAATTAAACCAAATTAAACAATACAGATCATAGATTACATTGGATTGTGCAATGTACAGCAAGTAATAGCTAGTTATATGTATGTACTGTAGGTTATTGTTCCTGACTAACTAACAAACAGCTAATAAACAATTTCCACATCACCTAAAAATTTGTTTGTTGTCATTATCATCATTATTATTGATATAAGATTTTCAAGCTTCATATTTTTTTAACTAAATTTTTTATTTGTGTTTTCAGTTTTGCTTAGTTGCTGTTTTTTTTCCTTTTACAATACCGTTTTCTAATTGTGTAAAATTGTTGGTCAATTCTCAATTCCTGTTTAAAACTTCTTACCTCAGTGCCATATGGTGACTTTGAAATTACTTCCGGTGCCATCCAATATGGAGTCCCAACTAATGATTTCCTCTTAGGAATATCTTTGCTTATCTGAGCACAAAACCCAAAATCTGAAAGTTTGATCTAAATGGAGGAAGAAAAATAATGTGTTTTAACTCTGTTTTAATATATGGTAAAATAATGTTTAACAAAGCTGTTTTTAGTTTAATAATTTAAATCACAAGAAAAACTATGATTTAAAACAAGTTAAAATGCAGAAAAAATAGAAACTGAAGATAGAAAGTAATGATGGCTCCTACCCTTCCATCCAGTGAAAGTAGAATAGAGTCACTTTTGATGTCACGGTGGATGACTCCTTGCGAATGGAGGTAAGCCAGAGCTTGCAGGACAGCTTCGCACACTGTGGCAATCTGTTCCTCACTCAGCCTGTACATATCAATACTTTCAAATTGATCATAGGCAGGTACAGCAGTTCATGTTACATGCCCACTTTTTAAAAATATTTGGTAACTGTGAATATGTGTGAACTGTGTCATATTTCATTCCAAATAAAACATAAACAACATAGAGTTTGTAAATGATTAGCAGAGGTTAATTAATCTGCAAAAAACTGCATTTAAAAATGTATCTGTGGTAGGATAAATCAAATATGAAATACTTGAAAACCAAAGATGCTGAGTCCTGCCGACTCCAAATGACAGAGAACATCCAGCATGTTATCAGCGGAGTTCAAAAGCCTGCATTTTTGATGTTATGGGGTTGCATTAGTGCCTATGGGTTTGGCAGCTTATATATATCTGAAAAAGCACCATCACTACTAAAAATATACATTGAGGCTTTATAGCAACATTTACATTCAAGTCTCTTTTTGGAAAAGCCTTGCATATTTTAGCAAGACATTGCTTAACCATATACTGCATTCAGCAGAATAGACTGGCTTTGCCGTAGAAGAATTTGACAGGATTGGAGAGGTGGAAGAAAAGGTGGTGACGTCGATAATGGACTTATAATGATGATTATAATGATTATAGTTAATTAATGCACCTGTCACAGCTCCGCCTAATAAAGTATACATTCATGAAAAAAAGATATCATGGACCAGGAGGAGGGCATTTGGCACAAACATCAGCCAGCACATGTATTTTAATGTGATCCAAGTAATGTGGGAAAAAAGCCCATTCCTATTGGGAGAAATCCTCTCCGGTCCTCATTCGTGCCCACCCCTTGATATAATGATACACACATAAACACATACACATTAACACACTCTATATGGGGCAATTTAGAGCATTCAATTTACCTTGAATCCATGTTTTTGGACTGTGGGAGGAAACCGGAGAAACCAGAGGAAACCCATGCGAATATGGGGAGAACATGGAAACTCCACCCAGATTGGGATTCAATCCTGAAATCCCCAGCGCTGAAAAGCGAACATGCTAACAACTAAGCCACTGTGCTGCCCTAGAGATGGTTTGCTTCTATCAAAATTTATTTTATTTAATTAGCTAATATTTTCCATGAAATACTAAAATGTCTCAGTTTAAAAATCTCATGTGTGGTTTAGATTCTATTAAAAATAAAAAAATTAAATTGAATTTGCAAATCATTGCATTTTGGTTTTTATTTGCATTCAGTGCAGTGTTCAAACTTTTTTGGAATTGGTGTTATATAACTATTCTAAATCCAATTTAAAATGGGTCTAAACAAAATAAGTTGCACAGCCCAAAAATTCCTTTTAACAAATTCAGGTGTTTCATACAGTCACATTGCTATCACGTGTATAAAATCATAATGCTATGTTTCAAAGTTTGTGGGAACAAATTCAAAAAAGCCTCTCTTTCAGCTTGACTATTTTCCTAGTACACAGAGTGTGGTTTATAGTTGGGTGAGGTTTGTGCGAAATGATTTGACTGGTCAACATAAAACATTTTTCTTACTCATCAAACATCTTTGGTATTAACAGATTGCAAGCAGACCCTTCACCTAACCTTAGTGTTTGACTTCCCAAATGTTCTACTGGTAAAAATAACACATATACTTTGAAATCTAATAGAAATCCATCTCAGAATAACCAGAGCTGTTAAAGCTGCAGAAAGTTAAATCAAGTTAAAAAGGGATGTTCTAAAAGCTTGCAATGTTCTCATTTTTAGGCATTCCAATAATTGTCCACATAGTGTATATATTACTACATATATCTGATTATATTTAAATTGTATTACAAAATGAGCTGTGCTATTTAAATTATGTTTATATCTTTAAATCTAGTAAATAGTTTTGCCTCACCTTTGTACTTATTGCATTTTGCTTGCATTTATACTATACCCAGATCACACAGATATAACACAGATCAGGTAAAATCTACAAATTCTATACCGTATTAAAACATATGGCATCTGTGCAAAATCCTTATTCAAAAGCAAAACAAATATACATAGCATTAGTTTAACTGCTTGCCAGTTTAGGCATCTAAACACAAATCAAATTAACAAAACTCCATTACATCACATTAATTGTTAATTACAAATAAGTGTGATAAATTAGCTGACACTTGTAGAATTCACTTGTTAGCACTGCAATTGTGTTTAATTACTTTGAGTGTATAAGAGAGGGGAAAAGGGTCCTAACCACAATGTGATTAGAAGACGTTTATAAATGATGCTTAGGCATGATTCCATGGTGTGTAACAAAACACAAAAACTGGCATGTGTGCTGATAAAAATTTTCTATTAACAGTATACTGCCCTCTTGTGTTTAATAATATGCTACAGCCAAATGCACACCTTTATTCTTGATTGTAATGAAACACCTATACAAAAAAAAAAGAGTTGGTTCTCAACTCAAGACATACGAATGAATATTTTTAACAAAATATTATAAATTGAACAATATACACCAGATAAGCATGTGATCATACACCACTATACAGGCATTGCTGCCTTAACAAAGACTGATTGGTCATCTCTTTATTATAGACTACCTGCCAACAGGTTATTTTGCAAACAGAGGTGTTTCACCTACACATCTAAAAAAATCTAAATGCAGCCATTTCATGTAATATAATCTCAAAGGCTGACATTGTGACAGTATCAAGAGCATCCCTTCTAAAAAACTAATTCATAAAAAAATAAAAATTAAAAAAAAGCATAACTGAGGTGGTTTTAGTACTGAGAGAATTTCACACTGCTTACTCAAAAGCTTGCTCATTTAAACAACTGTTGTATCCAATAAAATTTTTATAACATAAAAAAGCTGCGACTGATATTGTGTGACCCTGAAACTTATGCTTCAATACTGTCTATAAAAGAACAGACAGTGTTTTTAGGGCACAGGTGTAACTGTTTTCTTTAAAGGGAACTGTAAGTATTTATAGAAGTAGCGTTAAAGCACATTTTATAATACATTTAAGTAATACATTTAATTTCAGAAAGTTGAGTCAACTAATCAGGACACAACATTAAGTGGGGGAAATTTCATCGTGTTCCCGTGTTACTTTCTCACTATTAGCTGACTGTATGTATCACCAACTTTGTAAACACAGTTGCATAATAATACAATCAGCAATTGCTTTTATATGCAAACAGCTATAATCATTAACCACAGTGGCCATATGTCAATGAGGACCATGTATGGATTGGGAAATAACTGCAATTACTGCATTATTTAAGGTTTAACTTCCACATTGTACAAGTGATCTGGAGGCTAAATCCTTAAGCCAACAGCATCCCGACTGACACAACAGCAAGGATTTGAGGGCAAAGCCACATCAAACAGACTCAGGGTAATAGGTTTTTATAAATCTAAAAATGTCACAAGGACACATTAAAAGTGCATCAGATGGACAAAGTCATACAATATGAGAGTGGTGTTAAAACAACACAAATTAAAACACCAGGCTTTAGTAAGATACACAGGCCTTAGTTAGATGCAGTTTTTTTCCACTCCAGGCACTGGGTCATCTGACAGTGTATACAGTGCCAAAAGGAGTTTCATGAATTATACATTGAACAAACCAACCAAGGACTTGTATAAGTGTACTCATCGAATTACAATGTTATGACTGATGCTATTCCTCAATGTCCTGTAAATAGGACACATACTGTGGCTATTGAATTTAATGGTAACATCTTGTTGCACAAGTAATGAACTGCTGATTGAGCTGGTCCATGCTTTTAAGATCAATATGTAATTCTATTCTTTAGAGTTTCAGAGATACTTGCAGTCGGCAAAGGTTGACAGTCACTCATATGTGATGGCACTTCTCTCACCAAAAATTGTTTTCATAAGAATTTATTCATTTACAGTTGTAGGTCATATATGTTTCTGTAACATACACAAGTTATTTACCAATAATTATTAAATAACAAATGTAAAAAAACATTGGAAACTAATTCAATTTGTTATGATTTAGTTTGAAAAATCTGGGAGATCGTTTTTTTCTGCACTGCAAAAAATCTATGCACAAAAATAAGAAAAATAAACACAAATCAAGAAAATATTTACATGAGTCAAGTGAAATTATCTGTCACTATAGTGAGTAAATTGATCTAGTTACAATAAGAAAAGGTTTTTAAAGACTAGATTATTTATCTTACTTAGAAATCTGTAAATTCAAAAACAAGATCTGTTACACTTTTTCAAGATTTTCTGACTTGGTAAGATTTAATTTTTGCACTGTGTTTTATTACTTACCTTGTTTCAGAGACTATGTTAGTGAGAGCTCCACCTTGGAGATACTCCATAATGACCCAGAGCTCTTCCTCCACCAGTGCACTCTTAAACATCTCCACCACATTTCTGTGTTGGTAATCCCGCATGATCACAACCTACAGATAAACATGTTAGTTTGCTTGGGATGGCACTAAATAAGTGTTCAATAAAACTTTTCCTAACAGTGCATGTTTCTTTTGTGAAAAAATCTGAAATGCATTCTATTAAGCAAGCCATACAAACCCTTTCCCAAAGAAGTTGGAAAGCTTTTTAAGATTCAATAAAACTGGAATCTGTTATTTTTCTTATTTATGTTAAATTCAAAATGACTCTGTTTTTTATTACCCTAATTTCTATTTGGTAAATAGAAAACAACCAAAAGAAATTGGTACGTCACTGAAATAGTTTTGAACAGATTTATGTTAAACACTGGGTCAAATAATCTATGGCTTTGGTCAAACATTTTAAATATTTTGTTATATACAGTAAGTAGGGCAGCACAGTGGCTTAGCACGACTGCCTCTCAACATTAAGGATTCCAGGTTTCCATGCTCCCCCCTTATACAAGTGGGTTTCCTCCGGGTTCTCCAGTTTCTTCCCACAGTCCAAAAACTGTGTGTGTGTGTGTGTGTGTGTGTGTGTGTGTGTGTGTGTGTGTGTGTGTGTGCCCAGTGATAGATTGGCACCCTTTCCTACCCAGTGTACCTGCCCAGTGCCCGAAATGTTCTCCACTGGATAGGCAAAGGGGACCCTTGTGACCCTAATAGAGGATTAAGTGGAAGATAATTAATGAATGGATGAATGTTATTAAGTATAACAACTGATGCAGCAATTCAAGCTATTAGCTGCTCACCCATCTGTAATGCTGCAATTGGATGCACTGAATTTTTTCAAGTTTCACTCCCTGAGTTTCACTGTAGATTTCAAAAGACTTTGATTTCAAAATACGTTGCAATATTTTCCATGTTATTGTACTGAAAAATGTTTTTGTGGTATTTTGGTCATTTGTGGTAAACCAGGAACAAACCTTGTTTTTTTTAACTTATTTTTAAACATCTATGGTATCTTAATAACCCTACCTGTTGAATTAGTTATGAAGTCTTCAACAACACTGTCACCATAATGCTTCTAGTTTGCCTCTGTCCTAAATTTTTCAAGCAGTGCTGTTAATATATAATATTATTTAAGTTTTACATAAGTGTCTTGAGTTTGATTTCTCAATATACAAGAAAGGATTTCTAATGAGATGTATGTTCTGTCATTGTCTATGTGGGTTACTTCAGAAAGTGTACTTCCCTCCCACAGTAGATAAAGATGTAGGTCTCAGGCTTGGCTGTGTTGGGGGGGTAATCTATGATCAGTGTATGCTGGCGTTTCACCTCTTCACCCACCTCATCATTAATGGGGGGGTGTGGCACTAAAATGATGTTGTTCCGGGGCGCCATCTCAACTATGTAGAGTCTGCAGTATCTGCCTCTTTTAGTTATGCTGCTCTAGTCAGTGATGCTGCTCTAGTCAGTGATGCCGAAGTCACATGCTGCACTGTGTCAATCAATTACTTATTAATTAAATGCTGTGCTTTATTATTAGCTCTAACTGCCTTCCTTGTCTGTTTCTTTTGAGGTGTGACCAGCTTCCTGGAGGTGTAGTCAGACCTTCATCCATGGCTCTGCCGACGAATACTGGATGGAACCTGAATATCAATTGGACTGGCGGTCCTGATGGACCCCCTTAATGGACTCACATATAGTTTTCCAGTTGTTAGAGTTTTTCCATTTGTTAAATATCTGTACATGGCTGTCCTGCACTGTTGTTGCTGCCTGGCTACTCAAGGAGGATGAGCCCCACTGAGTCTTGGTACTCCCAAGGTTTCTTCCTTAAATAACAACATAACAGGGACTTTTTTTTCTTGCCACTGTTGCTTTGGCTTGCTCTTTGGGGGTTTAAAGGCTTTCCATTGTGTAAAGTTGCTTTGTGTACTGTTGTAAAAAGCGCTATATAAATAAATTACTTGAACTTACTTGAAATTACTAGTATAATATTTGGTCTTATGTGGTGTACTGGAACTACCAAATTGCTTTTTGTTGTGAATGTATGTAGCCAACAGTTTCTTAGAAATATCGAACCTCATTGAAGAGCAGTTCTCGTCGCTGCTGCCTCCTTAGGTCCATCATTTTGACTGCAACCAATCGGCCACTGTGTTTTTCCCGGGCAATACATACTACCCCAGTGGATCCCTCACCAATCTTCACAAAATTTTCAAGGTAGGAGCGGGGATCACCTTTGTCCACCACCATCTGTAAAGCTGCCTTGAACTGTTCATGAGTGACTTTTGGTGGGTCGGGGGGAGGCCTTGGCGATAGGTACTGCTGTGTTCTAAATGCTGGAGAACATGTTCCAGCCGGACTGGTGGCCAAGGAACCAGTAGGAGAAGGTCGAGGCTGAGATGGGCTGTCTTGTCTGGGGTAAAGGCCTGGATTGGGGCAACCAGAGTGCCTCAGAAATGGCTCAGGGCCCGAAGGTCGGAAACTGATGTTTGGTGAAAGGCCCACAGTATAGCTGGAGGATGAGCGCACAGTTCTGTGGGGCCTCACATGAGGGCTGTTAGCACCGCTGTGGAAGAAGGCTGGCTGAGGTCTCAGAACAGTGTCAGCCTGCAACTTGTAAGAGCAAAATCATTTAATGAAAGTTCTTTTTTTTTTTTTTCTATTTTCATTCAATGTTAGAGAAGTCCTGCCATTATATCAGTGTTTACAACCATAGTGTGCACACCTACATAAAATATACATCTTAGGTATATAATTTGTGTGAAAAACGGCATCTCAACACCATACAACAGATATTTAGAACATGACAGTGTACATCAGAGAAACTCTGCATGAAGGAAACAGATCAGGAAGCCTAAAATCTGGGACATACACTGGGACATACACTGCATCAGTTTGGAGGAGAGCTTCTGCATTTACAAGTGTTTCTCCTGCACATATCTTACCGTGTTACAGCTCCGCATTCAGTTCTAAGCTGTGTATTTGGGTGACCAAACTATTTTCGACAGTGCCCTTGGAGCATGGAGCGAGACATGATGCCATTTAGGGGAAACATGTGTCATGTCCGAGCCAAAGGCTGGACTAAAACCAGATTATCTCTGTGCTATTTGCTGGAGCGTGTTTAATAAAATAGTAATTTCTGTGAAAATGGCAACCTGAAGGTGAGTCTGTTCTGTACTGATTCCACAAAATGAACATGATCAGTGTAAACAGGTTTCAACACTAAAGTTTAAAAAATGAGTTCTGGTAGATCATAATGTCCTGTCCACTGGAAAAAGTAAATCTCAGGTCAGAAAAGTGTGGACACACCTGATCCATGCTGTCCCCATGAAACTGTATGGTTGAAAATTGTCAACAATCAACACTTCCTGTGTAAGGTACCTACCCTTTCCGTCTGCCTGGTCGGTTGTAAATGTTGTTTCAGCGTTTGTAAATGTTGTATCGACATTTGTAAATGTTGTTTCAGCATTTGTAAATGTTGTATCGACGTTTGTAAATGTTGTTTCAGCATTTGTAAATGTTGTCTCGGCGTTTGTAAATGTTCATTCATTCATTCATTATCTCCCGCTTTTATCCTTTATTAGGGTCGCGGTGGGGTTCCCCATGCCCATCCAGGGGAGAACGTCTCGGGCGCTGGGCAGATACACCCAGGACAGGGCGCCAATCCATCGCTGGGTACACACTCACACACTCAAACACACTCTAAATGGGGCAATTTAGAGAACTCAATTAACTTGATCCATGTTTTTGGACTGTGGGAGGAAACCGGAGAACCCGGAGGAAACCCACGCGGACATGGGGAGAACATGGAAACTCCACCCAGATGGGGATTCGAACCGGGAATCCCTAGCGCTGAGAGGCGAACGTGCTAACCACTACGCCACCGTGCCGCCGTTTGTAAATGTTGTTTCAGCATTTGTAAATGTTGTCTCGGCGTTTGTAAATGTTGTTTCAGCATTTGTAAATGTTGTCTCGGCGTTTGTAAATGTTGTTTCAGCATTTGTAAATGTTGTCTCGGCATTTGTAAATGTTGTCTCGGCGTTTGTAAATGTTGTCTCGGCGTTTGTAAATGTTGTCTCGGCATTTGTAAATGTTGTCTCGGCGTTTGTAAATGTTGTCTCGGCGTTTGTAAATGTTGTCTCGGCATTTGTAAATGTTGTCTCGGCGTTTGTAAATGTTGTCTCGGCGTTTGTAAATGTTGTCACAGCGTTTGCAAATTTTGTATCAACCTAATCCTAATAAACATATTTAATATTTTAGTTTATATTTAATTTAATATGTACATACATGTAAATTACAAAAACACATACTGTATCTGGATATCTATCATTTAAAGGCTGTCTGTATTTATAAAATTATTTAAAAATAAAATGATTCAGATTTTCATGTAGTTGTCCTTTTTAACATTACATTAACTATTTAGATTAATTTGATTGGTATTTAACTATGTGTCACTGTATTATTTGCCAAAAATCTAAATATTCAACTAGGCCTCTGTATTGGCTTTTACTAGTTATTAGTAGATTGTGTGGGTACAGGGAGCGTATAATGTCAGAAGCATAAAAATATCAGTCAAAAAACTTCAATTGTGATCCCCACCGTAATGTCAAAGATTGAATACAAAAGCTTTAAAACTGAATTAGCTATTTATCTTTTTTTTGTTGTTGTTAGTTTTTAAGTCATTTGAATTATAGCTAACCACCCTGTGACACCCTGCTTATTTTAAATAATCATTCATAACAAGCAGATTAAAATGATTTTTTAAAGTTTTTAAATAAATTAAACAATTAAATTACGACATTGCTTACCTTTAGGTCATAAGAAGAGTATGGTCTTCCAGGACTGTTTTGTGAATGAACAAGTGGTCGGTCAGCAGTTCTTAGATCATTATTGAACACTCCACTCACTGTTTGGCCCTGGTGCAAAGGCATAGTTGGACTGTAGAAGCAAGTGATAGGCCTAGGATTGTGAGAGAGAACTATAGGAAACTCTCTTCTCATCATTAGTTTCTCTTTAGGACTCCCTACATCTCCTCCAACATACACCGGCCTGGGTGGCACAGGGAATGGGGGAGGTGGTGGCACTGGTGGAGCAAGACATACCTCCAGTGAATCGACACTAACCTCATATGTGGATTTAGCTTTAGGAAGCATGCCATTAGGCTCCAGGGTAATGCTTTTCTTTATGCCCATGTAGGGTGTCCCACTCTCACTGTGGATGTTCCTTGCCAGGTCTCTCCACTGATCCCCGGCATCTGGGTCAGAGTCGATACACTCAAGTTCTTCATATTGGTAACCATCACCCTCTAAAACCTCACCAAGACGGCCCAAAGATTGGGCCCTCTTGCGGGCTGATGGGCTGCTCTTGCGCAGTGAGTTTGAGCTGGTTACCGACAGGCGGCTCATGTCTGACAGCATGGCTGAAATGTAGTCTCCATGGCCAACAAAGCTCCCACGTACAATTGTCTAAGGGAAAATGAGTAACATTTTGTTACATTTGATTTTCTTGATTAACTTAGGAATGTATTTTAGAAGGTATTAATAGTGATGCTTAATTAACATTTGTTTACAGAATTCATAATCACGCATTGTATCAATTAGATTTTTTAACATTTATTTTTACATAATTACTTTATGGTTATACTAATTCCCTTTTAACTTATTGGTCGCTTGCTGAACAAAATAAAGCTAAACTTGACCTTTGTTTCTAAGGGTATTAGCCACAAAGGACAATTTCTGTCAACTTCCATGTGCGTCAGTCACCATAAACTTGACAGGAGGAATAAATAGCCTTTACCCTACAGGACTTATGACTCACAGCTCCAGAGTAATTCATAGAGACGGTCATAGTTAACATGTCAGAGGAATGCCCACTGGTCTCTTGTGCGAACAATGTGGAGAATTAAAGTGGAAAGACATATTTGCCCAGAAATATAAAGCTTAAGCACCAGTGAAAGTGCAAACATGCTTTAAACAGTTTTTTAAATCTGTTTTTAAAATTTGATCATCTAAATTATGTATAATTAATGAAAGTAATTATCTCCTGAACTTTTAATGTAAATAAGGTTTGGCAAGGTCCCAGCTGAAAGGTAAGCATATTTCAAGCATGTTGATTTTATTGCTTACCTATGAAAGTTTAACTGCAGTTTAAACGAAACGTCATAGTCATGCTTGACTGCCCTGCACTCTTTGCTATGCTTGGTACTTCAATTTTAGCCCTCAGTCTGATGGTTGAAAGCAGCATGGATCATTATTAATTACCAGCATAGGGCAATGCATTTTCAATGTCATCAGCAATGGAGCAATAACAACTTTGAGTTAAAGTACATAATAAAGAAAAGAAAATAAGATAAAACAGTAATGAGGGGACAGGAAGAGCATACTACATTATTTTATACATACTACTACATCACCACTATAATATTTAGAAGAAAAATACAATTTACTTTAACAACTCATGCAAGAATTACAACAAACACAACTTTTTGCTTTGTAAAGCACTTCCTTCACCTTTTTCTTTAATACCTACCTTCTTTGGTTTTAATTGTATTGGTGTTATTCTGGAGGGATCTACCATGGGTTTGGGTCTTCGCAGGTTCTCTATAAGACTCTGCCATTGTGTTGGGAGGCCAACAAATATTCCAAGTTTTGCATCATACGAAGTATGAACTCTGTGTTCAAAATTCTTGGGTGCTGAAATTTCTGGCCTCTTCTTCTTCTTTTTACGAAACATTGTTTGAATTTAGACTGCAACCTGACCAAAAAAAAAAACAATTTTTTATTATGTCACAATTTTAAACATGTCATATGTGACTGAATCTGAATTTTAATTCCATTGTGCAGTGCACTATAACCAGGAATGCACATAAGTGGTGAGCAGGTGCACATGCATGTTCAAAATTAATGATGCACATGGTGAATTGCAATGTGAAACATGTTTACGCTTTATTATGTTTGTCATTTTTGGGCTAGAATAACATACATTGTCAAACTTTAAAAAGTTTACTTTATAACCAGCATTTTTTTCACTGGTTTTATTTACATTTTTATCAGCATGTCCAAGAAACAAGCTACATTAAGTTTGAAAGATCAAAATAACTGAAACTGAAAGTAAAAATACGTGTATGCAGTATGCTCAGGTGCTACTTTGAGAACCAGACCAAAGATATTATGTTCAGCTCTGACTAGTCTACATTAATCAGCTTATTTAATCTGATCTGAATTGTATTGTGACAAAGTGCATCAAAACTATAAATGTTTGGTATTATAAAGTGTAAAAGCCTTTAACCTTTTTTTAAACATCTGCACAGTCTCAAATTTTATAGAGGTCTTATGTTTCTTGCAATATTCTAAAGACATAAAAAATGGCAAATTTAAGTGAAGCAGTGGTCCCAAGCATGGAGAACTAGGCTGGTTGATCAAGAAAGGCCTTGGGTTAGAAACTGTAATAAATCTAATATTCCGAACTTCACGCCAAAAAAATATCATCCTATTAGCACCTCCACCAAACACGCAATAAAATGGTTCTATGTAGGCAAAGTTTGGGATTTAAAAGCTATCGCATAGATCAAAAAGAAAACTGAATTACCAAACGGGGCAGTTGGAGGTTTGTCCAAGGTTCTTGCATGACTGTTTGAAGTTAATGCTATCAACTGAAAAATGCATTAATGCCCAGATAAAAGGTAGCAGTTCGGTTAAGGCTTCCTCTTTCGGGTTATTCTTTAAATGATAGAGTATACAATGAGTATATGTTTTGCCTGAGGTTTATGAGTGCATTAAAAGTATTGCAGTACATTGCCAACTCTCTATCTCATGGTATAAGCAAGCAGCAGACTGTTTTTTTTTTTATTCTGACTTTAACCACTTATGCTTTTCAAAAGCTTAAGCAACTAAGTAAACTGTATAAACTGTATTTGTTCTTTTTGGTAAAAAGATTTGTTAGGAACACCATGATATGTTTGTAGTGGCTGTTTAAAGAGGGTACATGCAGTCACAAACTTCAGAAAGGAAACACTGAACACAATTAAGCAGCACCACTGCATGATTAAGCAGAATGCTGCAATATGACTAAGCAGTTTTTTTCAAGAAAAAAGCATGTTTTAAAAAACTAGATGTACCCAGATATAATTTGGCTGCATAAAGCATATTTGCAGTATAAAGCATACATGCTGGAATGAGTTAAGGTCAAATTGCTTACTACTGCCCCATATATTTAATAACTGTAATCAAAGTGTAGCCCCTATATAGACTTACACACTCAGCATTAATAAGCTTTTGACATTAAGCTGAATAAATGATAAAGCATATGATGGCTATCCATGATAATGGGCTAGTCCTGATGATGCCATACCCAAAACTAATATATTGATTTATGCTCATAAACTAACTACTTACCGCCAAACTTTTTTCATTATTTTACTATCCATTTCCACATTTGTCCAACAATTTGCAACAATTAATACAAACAATAGAATAATAATACAATAATAATATAGCTTTGTTACGTAGCTGGAGGCTTTTTTTTTTTGCGATAATGGTACTATACCTGCAGGGGCTACTGGAGCCAATAATGTTCTCAGCATTAAGAGACCCAATAAGGGGACATTACTTAATCATGTTTTGAGGAGCACTTACTCAATGCACATGTTATTGTGCACAGCAAAGCATTTAGTTACAAGCTGTCTGTATATTACAGCCCTGGAATTATTTATCAGACCATTCCCCTCACTCAGGGTGCAGTTAGAATCTTTCACCTTAGGGCCGTCCATGCTTGCTCTGCATTAATGTCTCGAGCTCTCCCCAGTGTCAGCATGGGTCGGCAAAGCAGCATAGGACCAAATTGATATGCACCCTTTTGTCTTTTATTTATTTGATTTATTTTTGGAGAAAACTTTCACTGAGCTAAATTCCATTGCACTTGTGCAGTAGTAAGAACATTGTGCCCCCTGCTGTATGTTTCTGTTTGTAGAGGCCATGTGTACATCTGAAATATCATCTGGCACTATGTGCAGTATGAAATTATTTATATTGTTTTAATTATATTTATTATATATGTTAAAATGAAATAAACCTTTTTAAACGTTTGTGTCTCTTGTGGTTCTGTGTCACATGATAGGATCTGGCATGTCCACATATTTTTACTTGCATGTCTTGTCCCAAAACAAGCTCTATATATTCCATCTGTCAATTCATTCAAACTTATTGATTCAGCTTGTAACAGACTATGTAAACAGAGACTGCTAGGTCGTGGCTCCGGACTCTTAATTCATTTAGCCTCTTTGCTTTGCCAGCTTCTTGGCATTAGGCAAATTGTACAGAGCGATGCTGTTTATAGTACCTTATATAATTTGTAACTCCGAATGTTTTCAGGAGTTTTCTTCCATAGTTTACTTATTCATTGCAGGAATTGCAAGGTATGGTAGGGAAAGATAACTCTTTAATAATTACAGATTGGCTTGAATTGTGAGTCTTTATCTTCCATTCAGAATTAGACAGTCCACTGAAAACATGACTTGATTATAAAGTTATTACATTAGATAAAAATCCAATAGGCAGGATCTCACCTGTATATACAAAAAAGATCATTATTTACTATATGTCACAGGTGTCGTCTGCACTGAACCTGGGATTTTGAGTTTTTTAGTGTGTTCCTTTTTCCCTGTTGTCCAATCTTTAGTTAATTGTCGGCCAGCTTGTGTTAATTGTAGCTGGTTTAGGTTAATTAACTTGTGCTGTCTGTCCCTATTTAAGCCTGTTCAGACCGCTGCAAGCCAGAGGTCATCATTTGCTTTTCACACAGATTGGTTTTGGTTTATAGAATAAACATACTGTGTTTTGACCGCTAATTTTTCTTGCTACTTATATAAAACAAAAATAATTATCTTTTTTTAGCAAACTGTGTGACTACGTTTTGTGCGTTTTTACAAGCTTAATGTGTATTTACTAGAGGATGAAATCTGAAACCGTTTGCAATCAGAATACAAGTGATAACAACCAATGAACAAAATGACCACAAACAGGATCTGTGTTCTCTGAATGTACTGTGGTTTGCTTCTTCTCAGCATATTGATTTTTTTTTAAAAGCCAGGCTGTCCAACCACTCAGAGGACAGGAAAAATAAAAAAAGGAGATCTCGTTTCTTTGTATATTCACCAAAACTAAAAAGAGGAGTCTCTATAACACAACGTCATCCACAAACTAAACTGTTTTAGTCCTGATACTGTAAATTACCTTTATTCACATTGATGCATCTACCTTCACATTTTAATTCTGTAAACCAGGAAAACTGCAGCATCATGTCTTATCTTTGTCTAATACAACTTCTGCTAACAGTTTGAGGAAACAATTTTGTGTTATCACCTCAGATTATCTCGAAATGAGATGTGAGATCACAAAAGTTTTTTTTGACCTCTGGACAGAGCTCAGAATCATAAGATTCTGTTCTTTCCAACAGCCTGAGCATAGGATTGGCCATTTAGTTTGATATTTCAACCATGAAGGTTCACAATTTTAGTCTGTTGTAAATACACATGGTTTGTTAAATTGAAATGTCATTATTACTTTAACAAAACTACAAAAAATAGCTATTAAATTTGTAACAGCTGAGACACTATTAGGACAGGAAACAAACCCGATCTGGGTGGAGTTTCCATGGTCTCCCCAAGTCCACATGGGTTTCCTCCAGTTTTTCTTGTTTGCTCCCACAGTCCAAAATCATGGATTCAAGGTAAATTGAATGCTCTAAATTGCTCCATTAGGTGTGTGAGTGATTGTGCCCAGCGATAAATTGGTGCCCTGTCCTGGGTGTATCTGCTGAGTGTACGAAACAACTCTAGTACAGGATTAAGCAGAAGATAATGAATGAATTCCAGCATTTTGGGCTGGCCTGTGAAGCTGCAGACACACAACACACATTTTACTGCCATAAAGCAGTACTGACATTGTGTTCTGTGGCCGAGGCTTTCTTTCTCTTTTAGGCTTCATTCCATGTCTCCTTAAGCTTGCCACAAACAAAGACAGAAAAGTAATACAGACATGTTACCTCACCTGCTTCCCTTGCTCCTCCTCTCATTCAAAAATTAATGTTTGATTGTGGTTCCTCTACTACATATTTCCACTGGCCACATCAGGTTGATATTCCAAAATGAAACAAAAATCCTCTCGGGGGCAGTAACTATTCTCAAATGGCCTGGAATTGAGAGAGCAGTATGCATTCTCAAGCCAGGATTGGTGTTTGCCGACAACTTTGATGTCGATCTGCAAGATAAGAGATCAGAGAAACAAAATTTGCATTCCACAACCACAACACTTGTATGGGCAGAGATTTACCATCACGGTCAGTGATTTTTGTCAGTGCAGGGCTAGAGACCATCCAATTTGTTTTCACCATTAACAAGCCCACTATACAGCCTCACCCACATTTAGGCCATCAGTGTGCAAAAACCGCCATGCAACTTCCTACACTTGCTTTTTCTGCCCAGTTTGTCTTTCTGGAGTCTATCTACAGACAATTACATGCTATTTTGCTGCAGTGTCATTTATATAAGAAAGGTTCCAGCCCAATTATGCAAGATTGCTGCCGAAAGCAGTGTCAGTCCTTTTCTTGATATCAGTGGTACATTAAGATATACTGAGTCTGGTCAGCAAAGTGTTATTTGAATGAAAAAGTTATTTTTCAAGGAAAATGAGCTTTAATGTTAAGGTTAACACTAGCAGAGTGCTGGGCATGAGAATAGTAGCTGATCACATTTTGGCTGTATTACGCAGTGTAATTACTATCAATAGAAAATTTTTTAAAGACTTAATGAACTTTCTAATTCGTTGAGTATGTGTAGAAGATACACTGTTTACAAAACAGCTTTCCAGATGTAATTACAGAAAAGTAAAAACGTAGATCCTGACAAAATAAGCAGGTGCTGTATAGATGCTTGAATGAGCAGAGGGAATGGTTTCTCAGTGATTCAATTGTAAGACAACCATTGGCTCATGAACACGTTTTCTGTCAGAATGTGAGGTGGGGGTGGAAACTCTAACTAATCCTTTCTCTGTAATGGCCGGAGCTGAAATATACATAATCCCAGTCGAATTACACTGCTAGATTTGTTTTGCAGAGTAAATGCTATCAAGAGCTGCTGTTGCATGTGGCTCTGCAGAGGAACAAGCATTTTTGTCCATCATTTTGTGACAATTTTGCCATTTTTATATAATAAGACTGCAGAGTATGTGCTATCTTAAAATCAGCTTACTAAACGCCATAAAAACCAAGTCAGTAGTTATAGACTTTAAAAACTGTAGTCAGTGATTAAACTCTAAATTGGAACTGATACAATCAGTGGGACTGTTAGGTTGGGATTTGACTTCTTTTTAAGATGGTGCCATCAACCATGAAAGCAGTTAATTATTTCACCTTCACACCACATTATTTATAAAATAATACATTTTCAATAAATGGGAAAGAATGAATATTTTTCCTGCTTTCAACACAACACATTCATTACAAGGAGAAATGGATTTGTCCGGAGTGCAGCAGCTAAAAATTGAAAGTGTGGGAGCACTTTACACAGAAACACAACAATGTGGTGCTCGGTCAGATTTGCAAAATGGAGATGGCTTTTCACAACAGTACAACTGCAATGCACAAGCGTTTAAAGTGCAAACGTCCATGCCATGTTTTGTTTTTCTTTTTATCTTAGCATATTATTTTAAGACTTTTAAAAGTCTATGTCGTCCTTATGTAGATGCATGCAGCTTTTCTTAATACTGCTCATGCACCGTGTTTTCCTATCGCATTCGGATAAATTTTAATGTCCCCACTTGTATATAGTCAACAAAAAAATCAAAAGTCAACATATAGTCCATAAAATTTTATTGTTTGTGGTATCATGTCATAATGCAGTTATAATTACAGTCAGTGCAGGTTTTTTTCACCAAGAACTGATGCGTTACCTGTTGATTTAATCATTTTAAATTACAACTATTTAAAAAAGGGTGGCACGGTGGCTTAGTGGTTAGCACGACCGCCTCTCAGCGCTAGGGATTCCCAGTTTCCATGTTCTCCCCGTGTCCATGTGGGTTTCCTCTGGGTTCTCCGGTTTTCTCCCACAGTCCAAAAACATGGATCAAGTCAATTGAGTTCTTCAAATTGCACCATATAGAGTGTGTCTGTGTGAGTGAGTGATTATGTGCCCAGCGATAGATTGGCGCCCTGTCCTGGGTGTATCTGATCTGCCCAGCATCCGAAACGTTTTCCCCTGGATGGGCATGGGAAAGCCCCCCGCGACCCTTATATAGGATAAAGCGGAAGATAATGGATGGAACTATTTTAAAAAATGTACATTTTTACGTTCAGTATTTTTGATAAGACATTTCAGTAATAGTAAAAGAGTAATTTTAAAATATTCCACTATCATTCTAATGTGCTTTATATTATAGTTGAATTATTGAATCTCTTGTGGCTGAGATTTGGGATAAAGCTGTTAATGCTAAAGCATTTTTGTGTTTCAATAGTGCCCTTCAGAGCACTGGGTTTGATTAAAGAAAATATTTCAACATTGAAGGTTTTTATTTTCCATTATTTGTGTAAGTTTTTTTTATTCCAAATACAATCACATTAGATTAATAGTTTTTAGATTAATCAACTAAATAAAAAAATTATTTAGAATAATCAATAGAAAATTATTGATTAGGTGCAGCCATAATGCTGTATTTTCTGTATTATGTTAATGACATTATTCATTAATCATTTAAGATATTTTTGTACCCACCACTACATTTAACTGCAAAACATCATCTGAATCATTCATTCATTCATTGTCTCCCGCTTTATCCTCTATTAGGGTTGCGGTGGGGTTCCCCATGCCCATCCAGAGGAGAACGTCTCGGGCGCTGGGCAGATAGACCCAGGACAGGGCGCCAATCCATCGCTGGGCACACACTCACTCACACAGACACACTCTATATGGGGCAATTTTGAGAATTCAATTGACTTGATCCATGTTTTTGGACAGTGGGAGGAAACCGGAGAACCTGTAGGAAACCCACGCAGACACGGGGAGAACATGGAAACTCCACCCAGATGGGGATTCGAACCGGAAATCCCTAACGCTGAGAGGCGAACGTGCTAACCACTAAGCCACCGTGCCGCCATCATCTGAATCAAATCATCTGAAATTTGATTATTTTTCCAAACATTTCCAAAAGAGCTTTGCAGTTCAAGGGTACAAAAAGATTGCCTCACATTTTTGACCCGCCAGTTATAAAATTTATGTTCTACAAAAACCAGAAAGTCACACACATTGCAAATATTTTGGCTCAATTATGTTTGATTTTATAATTGGCAAAGAATACTGCATCTGTTCAAAAAAGTCACCAAAACACAGAAAAAATTAATATTTTATGCCTTTGTCTTGATGAACTTTTTATTAACTTATTCCTTTTTTATTTCAGCTTAATCCTCTGCTAAAGTTACGAGGGAGTTCCCCATGCCCATCCAGGGGAGAACGTTTCAGGACAGGACAGGGCGTCAATCTATCACTGGACATAATCACTTGCACACACACAAAAACACTATTTAAAGCATTTAATTTACCTTGAATCCATGTTTTTGGACTGCGGTTGGAAACCAGGAAACCTATGCGGACATGGGGAGAACATGGTAACGATACCCAGATTGGGAATAGAACCTAGTCATGCCAGCGCTGAGAAGTGAACATGCTTACCACTAAGCCACCGTGCTTATAATATACACATTTTTTATGTTTTCGTTTTGTATTTGTCAGTAAAAAATAAAAATCAAACATTATATTAAGATATATAGCCAATTTATCTGAAGTTGTTGGGTTGTTTGATGCAATCTGCTGAAGGATGTGACTTCATTTTGCATGCTATTTCCAGTAAACACAGCTTTCTTTCAAATCTTCCCACATCTCTGTTTTCATTTCAAGTATAATGATTGTGATTGCAGACTAAACTGCGATTTTAGTACAAAAAAAATAACAGCACACTTTCTGCCAGAGCAGTATTTAATGTGCAGAAGAATGCTGAAGGGACAACAACTAAAAGACCTTTACTTCGGAAGAGTACTAAGGACAATCGGCTCATCTATCAGCTGTCTCTTTCTGCTGTGTAGAAGCTGGATTGGCTCCTACACCTAGGTGCAGTCACACTTCACTGATGCCAATGTGTCATGAAGCCTGACTGCAGGGACTCAAGAGGACAGTAAGTGATCGGCTCTATCAAAAATCCTAATATGTATGGAGAGTTCAATCAGGGCTGTAAAAGACTTGCGCACATCTGTGCCTCTCACCTGTTCTACGTGATATTTATTTTCATTATTTTCACTCTTTGCTATTCCCTAGCTCCCTAGTTTCTTGAAAGACAGTTCAGACAACTCAGCCAGATCATTATTGACCATTAATTAAGACCTGTCAGAATTTGAAAGCTGTGTTGAAAGGTTAAATGTCTTTAACAGTATTTACACACTCATTTTGTAGAGAGTTACTTAATTAATTCTTTTTAATAAGTAGTTCAGTGGCGCTTGAACGTTTGTGAACCCTTGAGACATACTGAATAAACTTGACCTAAAATTTTTAAACAAGGTATACAATTTAAAGAAATAATAAAAATTACAGATGCCCAGCGATAGATTGGCGCCCTGTCCTGGGTGTATCTGCCTAGCGCCCAAAACATTCTCCTCTGGATGGGCATGGGGAACCCCACCATGACCCTAGTGTAGGATAAAGCAGAAGATGGATGGATGGATGGATGGATGGATGCATGGACAAAATCACAGAAAAGAGACACAAATATTTGGCCATGGTCCCAATTTATTTATTTGCCTTTTAATTAATTGTTTAATTATTCATTGCATTTTTGTCGCTTTGTGCCAAAATTCTTGTTTGTCCTCAGTTTGGGAATTTGATCTGCTTTCAGGAAAAGTTTTTCATCAACATCTTTTTAGGTAGCCTAGGAGTCTAATGGCTGGAATTATATCCTTTTTATTATTTCAGTTTTTGCTTCGGAATAGTTTAATTACAATGGAGTTGTTTAGTTCCAATGGAATCATCTCAAAGTGAATCTGATTTTTTTGAAGCTTTGAAAGATTTATACTCCTCTTAAAGCTATAGTTCTGTCTGAATCATTTAGCTCAGAGAGCAGCCTTTTTCTTGACCCTGTGGTAAAGTCCAAATCCTGTTTGGGTAACATTCACGTCGGCTTTAGTTATGCCAGAAATTAATTCCTAAGCATACTGAGTAGCCTTAGTTCATTTGTTAGTAAGCACCTTTACAATCTGTCTTGCAAACATTGCATGTCAGTGTCTGACCCCAGTGAGTGTGTGTTTGAGTGTGACCCCAGCGAGTATGTGTCTGAATGTGCTTTTGCATGTGACCCCAGTAGCTCCTCTGACCAGACCTGTAGTGGGGCCAACCCCCAGACACAGCCTCCTCTCAACACAGCACTGCCACAGCCTTGCAAGCATCTTAGAAGCATTTTTTCACACCTGGCTAAAACTTTTGCACAGTACTGCATATATACAATAATACATGTGTGTGTATTTTGAAGATCAGACATGAATAAATTACTGCTCTTCAAAGAAATTTTGTACCCACTTACAATTGATTGTCATACCAATGATTAGCAAATAAATGGAACTAATTTCACTTTGGGCAGGAAGGTAGCTTAATGGTTAGCATGTATGCATCTTTGCACTGGAGATTTAGGTTTGATCCAGGTGGAGTTTCCATGTTATCCCTGTGTCCGCATGGATTTCCTCCAGGTTCTGCAGTTTCCTCCCACAATCCAAAAACATGGATTTAAGGTAAATTTAATGCTCTGAATTGCTCCATATTGAGTGTGTTTGTGCGTCTGTCTGTGAAGGTGAGTGTGACCAGTGATAGATTGGCACCTGTTTTGGATGTTCTGCCCAGCACCCGAAATATTCTCCCCTGGATTGGCATGGGGAACCCCCTCGCAACTTTAAACAGGTTGTGAAACTTTCATGGTCCTTTATATCAAACACTATTGCCTTGTTGAACATTGAGTAATGTTGGCTCACATATTTAAATGTATTGTAACACTGATGCCAGAGCTCTGAATGTTAATTTATTTATCATTGCTGATTTGAATACTAAAATCTTTACAAACTTAACAACTAAAGCATATATCTGCAGGTGTGAAAAATCTATTTTAATCCTAAAACATGAATAAATACAATACTTTTTGGTATCTTGGAAATGTTTTTTATTCACGTATTTAGTCCAACACTATGTATACTTAAGCAAATGCAAGGCATACAAAAGTATGAGTAATTGCTGAGTAAACTGAAAAATTACCAAATTAGACACAAGTAATTATGTAAAAAAATTGTATCTTCAGTTCACCTATTAGCATGTTTTGGACTGTGAAAGAAAACTGGAGCTTCAAGAGGAAACCCTCACAGATATGAGGAGAAAATGCAAATTCCACACAGAAAGGTTCTTGCATTATTTGTTCGGAAATCAAACCCATGACCGCCTCTCCAGCAAGATAAAATACACACACATATGAAAGCCGAGAAATTTCAAATCTTCTGTATAAGTTGTAAGCAAAGAAATCTAAAAATATTTTTTGGATTGCCATACAGTCTTAAACAAGGACTTTGGTCACCTATCACAAATATATGTCCACCACTTGTACATATCTCTCAATTTTTGTCAACATTTTAGTTTGGTCACTGCAAACATTTGCTGCTCAAAATAATACTCTGCTGCTATGGTGTAAACACATAAGTTAGAAAATTGCAATTTTACACTTTCACTGCACCAAAAACTTGAGTTATTGGATCTTCCACTACAACCTTGTGTCATTATTCCAGAATGTACTGTACATGATCATACTGAGCATGGACTAAGTGAGACTACATCTGGCATCTTTTTTAAAACATATGTGCACTCAAATAGGGATGAATGAGAGCTGTTCACCTGAGCACTTTGCTTACTACTGATGACAAACACAATATGACAGCTCAGATTGGAACTGTTTACTGTGTTCCCCTGTAGACCTCTATTTGCCTTTAAACACTCTGCATGGGAGAGATAGAAGGAGGATTTGTCTCAGTGTCTAAATCATGAGCCTCACAACAGAGTGGCTGCTATTGGGTACCACAGAATTAGAGAATTGAAGGTGAGAGACAGAGTGAGGAAAAAGGAGAGAGTGAGATGGGGTTGGGTGAGGGGAAGGTGAAAGCGTTTTTACAGTGCTGCCTTCCTCCTGCTTTCATTTAGCAATTCCTTGGTGAATCCTGCTGTCTCTTTCTCGCTCTCTCTCTCTTTTTCTCTTATTCAACACACACTACATAGGCTACTGATAAAAACATCAATCATCATTGAATAAAGCTTTGTTTCTTTTAGCTTCCAATACTTCTGCAAAGTGCATGGGATTGTTTAAGGCAGATCAATGGATTAAATTAAGTATATATTAAAAAAAAAACCTACTTACCTTATGGTGATGTGTAAACAGTGTTTCTTTCAGGAGGCGGGCTGGTGAAGATATATACATACAAAGCAAAAAAGGCCAGCTCTTGAGCTGCCTCGTACTGCAGACTGCTGCTTGCTTGTAAAAGCCCGATGTGTTCCTCCAGGCACATACGTCTGTCTCAGAGCTTCTTTGTTGGAGATGATGCGCTCCCCCCTCCATCAGAGCCTGTTTTGAGTGCAGCATGGAGGTGCAGTGCTAAGGACTTGGCCATGGCAAGGACATAAAGCAACATACACGGATGAAGGACACATTTACTCCATAGATATGGCTCCGTCCTTTACTTTCCGTCCTGCTTGTGTTCTATCTCCCCCTCCTCTTGTTCTCTCTCTCTCGCCCTCTTTCTCTCTTTCTCCTTCCTTACCTCCCTCCCTTCCTTTCTCCCTCCCTCCTACACAGCATAGCAGCATGTGCAGCCACTTTAATTGCTTCACATAGATGACAGAGAGAAACAGCAAAGAGGATCAGTCAGCTGTGTGGCGATTTAGCCACCTGACCTCGTGGTCCGCCATGAAGCATTCCCACTTGGGAGTATGATCCCAGATGGTTGGTACCTTTCAGTATAGGAGTGTTGCTTGCCAACGGCTTAGTCAGGTCATGCATAATCGATGCCGTTATTAGGGTTACACAAGGGTAATGATGCCTCCTGTTTAAAGAGGTTATTTGCAGGTTATTCAATGTAAAAATTTACATATACAGTACATATTGTAAATATAGCATATATGTTTTCAAAAATCATCAGTAATTATAAAAATATTGCAGGTTTACATGTCAATATGAGACAATAGCAATTTGGAATGATCCTGCCCATTTAGCATTGTTAGTGGTTTGAAAAAAACTCAACTTACTCACTACATTTCATCAACTCATTCACTGTTTTTAAAAGCTACTTATACTTATAATTGTCTAGAGAGAGAGTAATAAAGCCTATCTCAGCATTCACCTGACATCAAATAATCAACCATACAACCAACCATACCTTGATGTTGTATACCAGAAGAGATTTGGTTGTGGAAGTTACATTGGTGGATTTTTTTAATAATAATTTTATAATTTATTTGGCAGTCATTGTGATAAAATTAAAATAGAAAAAAATAGTTTTACAATTCCAGAGCATAGTCTGTATATACATACAATGCATATTTATTTGTTTTTTTTACTGAAACTTTTTTATAGTTTCTTTTACTCTGTTTTCTAATGGAAAAGACTCCTACAGTGCAGGTATTTTTTGGGTGGTGGATGATTCTCAGCACTATAATTACACTGAGCCACTGATGTGTGTTGCACTGGCATGAATGAATCAGACTGCTGGAGTGTTCAAACATTGTCTACTTAGTATTTCATTTTTTTTGAGTGCTAACAGGATGGTGTCTACATTCTGCTAGAAAATTGACATTTTTTGATTGGTGCAGAGTGGCAGTGTCTTGGTAGTGAGTATTGTGTATAGTGTGTATTGCACTGGTATGAAAGACTTAGAAATTGCAGTGCTCCAGGAATTCATAAACCCCTAGGTGATACTAACAGACTAAGAGTAATCTACTAAATAGAAATGTCCAGCCATCAGTTATCTGTAGGTAGAGTTCTACAGTAGGTAGAGTAAGCAATAACAAAGTATGACAAACACAAATTAGGCTAGAGTAGCCTCTATATTGGAACAGTAAGGGCACAATGAGTGAAGAAATTCACAGCACTGCTGCATCTCATCTAGCCATTTTTAACACTGAGCACGGATAATGGAACTGATAAAATAGATAACAATTTTGAAAACAAGTGGCCAGCAAGTGTAAAATATACTGTTAACTCTTTACTGGTGCCACATTTTACTTCTTGTATATTATAGCCTGCTAATTAATTAACACAAATTTATACAAATGTCATTTTACAACAATTTTGTGTACCTACACCAATATCTCATACTATATTTAAAAATGCACAGTTACAGAATTAGTTGTTTGACTACAGTTTATTTGTCTCCTACATAGTTCTACACGTACAACTTTTAGTAAAATGCATTAGCCTGTCCCTTTTATGTAACTCATTTCAAACAGGGACTTTAACAATGGATTATTTGTGTTGCACATAAAATGAACAAAACTTTGAATAAAATAAAAATTTAAATAAAATATAAACAATAAAATATTAATCTGTCAGTAGACAGATTTTTCACAGGAAATCATCTAGATACAGAAATACATGCAATGTCACTTTGTCATTCTTACAATTTGGACAGGTTATTCATAAAAGAGGTCAATTAATCAATAGCTTTACTCACAAAGGGGTGTGATTGTCATTTGCATCTTAATGACACCATTGTCTCCAGATTCCATATGTGTGCTTCCCTGCCCTTCTTACACAATGACATCTAGGACCCTACTCTGTTCTATTGTTACAGTTCCAAATGGTGATCAGGGTGTGTTAAGTGTGTATGCCTGGGTTTGTAAAAGTGACTTTAGTAGACTTATAAGAAGTTTTAATTGATTACACTTAGTATAAATTTTCGGCACTTAAATTAATTCCAGTTATGCCGAGCAAACCTCAACTTGGCAACATCATTTTGATGTCTCTGTCCAATTAAACCATTTCTCATTAGGACTATTGTGATGTAAAATAATTATATTACACCTTTGGGGCACAAGATGAAAAGAACATCACTATAATGGATTTCACTATAAAGATTATATATGCAGAATAAAACTGGAATTTTTGCTTTCATGCAGTAATATTAAAAACTAAAACGTTTTTAACTTTACAAATACTTGTACAAGAGTCATCATTGTAAAATATATATATATTTCATTTTAACATAAAGTGGCATGTCCAAAATAATCCATACCCTTCGCAAACTGTCACAATGTTTGGGAAAATCCATTCTAAATAGTGTAGGCTATTTTAAAGCAGCTTAAGTACCCCGATTTATTTGGAACAGTTGTTTTATTCAATTCAAAAGGTGAAAAACAACAACTCCTGTAGTTTGCTTGTGGACAGTCCTGGCTAAGACAAAGCAGAGACAGAGCTTACTAAAGATATGCAGCCAATATCATATAAACAAAACAAATAACATAAAATAATTAAAAACAATTTTAAAAATGAACAATTTTAAAAATAAACAATTTTAAAAATGTTATTACAATAACCTTCCTTTCTTGAGAATATGTTTCTGTGTATGCTATGGGTGGCATGTTGGCTTAGTGGTTAGTAGTTTGAATCCCAATCTGGGTGGTTTACATGTTCTCCCCGTGTCCACATGGGTTTCCTCTGCGGTGTCCAGTTTCCTTCCACAGTCCAAAGACATGGACTGCTCTAAATTTTCCCATATAGTGTTTGTTTGTGTGTCTGTGTGTGTGAGTGTGCCCAGCGATAGATTGGCACCCTGTTCTGGGTGTATCTGCCCAGTGCCCAAATCCCCCCCCCCTGCAACCCTAGTAGAGAATTATACAGAAATAGTAAATGAATACTCTAAATTGCCCCATATAAAGACAGTGTGCTCAGACATAGAATGCAGCCCTGTCCTGGGTATAATGCCCAAAATGTTTTCCATTGGATGGGCATGGGGAACCCCCCTGCGACCCTAGTAGATGATTAAGTGGAAGATAATGAATGAATGAATGTGTATGCTGCATTATGATGAGGAAACACAGACCTTGACCACATTATGTCTTGTGTCCAGCAATAATAAATATAAAATCACTTGTAGAAATGCAACAATATTTTAAATACCAAATGATTAAACAGTGTAATCATTCATGATGTGACACACTGGCAAACATTTAATTTAGCCTATATGTCACAAATAGAATTTTGGTTGTCATTGAAAACACTTTGTGTGACAGCATGCTAGTTTGACATGCTTACATGTCTTTTGTACAAAATATAATCCACCTTTGTGCTATCCACTCCACTCCACTCCACCTGAAAAGGTGTTCACTACATCTTTTTCTATTTGCCCTTCTATTTTTATGTTCGTGCAACACCTCATTACCTTTAATCCCTTCAATAAAGTTGCTCATTAAAGTTAGCTCCAATCACAACTCTTAACACAAAGTTCATCTAACACACTGCAGAATTTTTTTTTCCTCCATCTCACAACCCACTTGTGGAGCATATGCACTAATTAAATTCAATAACACTTTTCACCCTCACACTTATCAGTCTATCAGACACCTTTTTTTAACCTTCATTTTGCCTCTATCAAGATACTGTAAGTCCTGCCCATTTATCCTTCCACCCATCTTATGGTAAAACAAAAACCCACCACCAAAGCTTTTACCCCTTCTTCCCTACACTTTCTTTCTTTCACATGTCAAAATTAGGTCACTAAAACTGCCCGTTCCTGCAGATCAGGAATATCAGACTTTTCTTGACTGTACATGCTACACAGCTGTTAGTCCAAGCCCTCATCCTATCCTGGCTTGATTACTTTAATGCATTGGTAATGATCTCCCAGCACAATTAGGCCTCTACAACTGATTCAAACTCTGCAGCCTGACTTGTGTTCAACCAACCCAAGTGAAACCATTAGTCATCTCTCTCCATTAGCTCCTTGTAGCCACTTGCATTCAGTACAATGCACTGACTCTGGCCTACATTGATTGATCTTCAATCAATATTTTTAAAATACTTCACTCTAGAGATAAGTCACCCGGTGAGTACACCTCACTGTGGTGCTAATTCTCAATCCATAGCATTCACTGCTGCAAAATGGTCGACCAATCTTCCCAACCCTGTCCGTAGGGCGGAGTCACTTGGTATCACAACACATCTCTTCTGCAAACACCTGATATTAAAAGGGGGGGGGGGGTAATGATCAGGTTTCATAATTCTACAGTGTAGCTGCTTTTTCCATAACTACTGACGTGTGTTGTTCTCATTTGTAAGTCGCTTTGGATAAAAGCATCTGCTAAATGACTAAATGTAGTTAACTACATTTAACTTTTCCATTCTCACATCTACATTCTTACCCTTCTGTCTCTCACTCTTCTAAACATTATTATCCCCTCTTTCCTTCCAGCCCAACCGTAGCCCAATTTCAACCAGTAGATTAACTTGACCTTTATGTCCAAAAATTTCTTCTTATTCTTTGAAACTAGATGGCAAATGACTGAAGTCTATTGCAATCATATGCAAAGAAACATTATTCTTGCAAATTAATTTTGACACAAATTTTTAACCACAATCATCCTTGATTGCAAACTTTAAGCATTTGTTAAGTGGCTCTTTATTAATTATGTAATGTAATAGTTGTGAAAAATTTTGTAAATAAGAGACTGGACTGGGCTGGACTGAGGTGATGGATCTTACCTGGGTCTATGCTAATTTTCAGCACATCTGTTCAAAAAGATTTTTGGCAGCAGCACAAATGAGAGAGCCATCTGAAAAAGTTGTGAATGTTAATGTTGCGAGTCTTCAAGGTCACATGCCAGTATAACTGTTGAACTGTGTAAAAATATATTCTTTGTGGCTGTCAAATCCTGTCTTCAGTACTCAGTGTGTCCAAGCTACTCTTAGACCAGTTGAAGGACTCCAGTTTACGCTTCTAACGCATCACTGTTGAGGCATGCAGAAGATCGCCAACAACTCTAAAGTTGTTACACAACTTAAAAGTTCCTAACTGTGACAGGATCAGAAAGGACAGTACTGGGATGGAGGATTAAGGCAGAATTGCTGATAATGAACAGTAATTAGAGGTAATTAAACTCACCTGCCAGTGGTTCTGCTAATGATAAGTGCAGTCTTCGTAAACAGGGGCAAGAAAAGCTGGGCTGAGAGAGATCCACCCCTGCTTTGATCAGTAGTACAAGAGATGTTGGGCTGTTGTCAAAAATAAAATGTAGATGCTGTATCTGTAATTGTATCTAAATGTGTAATTTTAAGCCACTTTGACAGTGATTAATTTCGCTTCAGTATAGCTGCCAATCCTATTTTTCACAGAAATTATATAAGTATTTGAAAAATAACTAAATGAAAAGCAAGCATAAATACAGACCGCACTAAATAGCACTTCTTGAGAAATACTGCTCAATTTGTTTTTTTAAAAAAGTAAACAGAACAATGTATAATCTAAAATAACTGAGCTTTCATGATTAACAGAAGAATCTGATCAGATCAGCTACAAACCTAGCCCAAACAATTAATGCTTCAATTTAATTGAGCTACACAAACTAAAAGCCTTTTTTTTTGGTTCTTTATTGCGAACTGTTCAATTGCTATAAAATGCCAGTGCGTATAAGATAAACAGTGGCTATGGGATTACATTTCAAAAAGTTCTATACATACTAAAAAGAAAAAAAAAAAAAAAACACATACACACACCTGTTTAGCACAATTACAAAGAATCACAAAAATGTACACATTCTTAAGACACTTTTAAGCGGACAGGACAACAATTTTAGAAAATGGGCTATGTATAAAGCAAATACAATGAGCACATTAATACAGCAACAGAAACAGTATTACACATATGGCAACACTGCAATGCAGATTATCTTGCATCAACACCCACATTGGTAGAAAAATGTGACATTTTGCCTATGGTGTGATTGCTAGTGCCAGACAAGCAAGTTTATACTTTTACTGCTGATCTCCCAGGATATTTACACACTAAAACGGGAAAAAAAATCCACTGACACGCGATCTGTGAATGGAAACTGTCGTTGAAAAAGTCAAATGATTTCTAAAATTTAGGATGGTTTGATAGACGAAAGTTAAAACTCCCATAAGCAGCAGTGTTGACAACAGCTGTTGAGTGTATTCACCTTATGATGTCACAACAAATCTTAAGGTCTGTTAATTTTTTCATCCTCTTTAAAAATCAAATCACTTTTCCATCGATATAGACTAATAGCTCAGTAATAATCATACAATATGGTAAAGTTATTCTCAATATGATGGTGTCATTATTTAAAATGACAATTATTAGTTACTGCAAGAAATGCTTTGATCGAGCACTGGTGAAGCCCATGTGTTAGTCTGGGTAAAAATGTTTTGATGATTGTTGCCCACTTTAAATTCAACAATTTCATAGACCCAGGTCCTGTTTATTTAAAGAAAGAAGACAGACATGTGCTGCTCCACAGTACTTTTTAAAACACCACTGTTCAAGAGAAATGCTTTATGCAGTAACTACACTACTCATATTGTATGTTTATAGTATTATTGTGTAATAACAACAAACAGTTAGAACAGTTTGAGTGCAGAGTAGCATGACAAAGCATAACTGTAAAAGCAACCTTATTGCTACAGTAGCTGAATAACCGGCAACTAATAACTTTACAACCTTTTCTTTTGCAGGATTTTATTGTGCCTTGCACTCAATTCTACTGGTTTCACAAATATAAACACAAATACTAACTTCAGATTCTGAAAGCAAGGACAGTTTAGCTCACTGATTCCTCCTGGCTGTTTGTCCTGGCCTCCAGTCTTTGCTTGCATTTCTGGCGGTATCGCTCAGCACGCAGCTCTTCAAAACAGAACTCAGTGATCCCACTAAACAGCAGCTCTTTACAGTACATGCTCTTTTCTCCAGTTTTGCCTTCAGCCTCGTGCTGCATCTGCATGTGCTGTTGTTTCTCTTGCAGCCTTTTGAGTGGAGTCTGCTCTTCAATGCGTGGCTTTCTTGCTGATAGCACTGTATTCACTGCTGGGTTAATTTTACAAGGTGTTCTGGAGGAAAAACAAAAATTAGGTCACGTGCAAACAACCTAAATAAGAAAAAGGGTCTATAAATACAAAAAACAATGACATATAACAAGCTGCTCACATGACAAAGGTTTCTACGAATGGATAAAACATTACTAGGTAGTAATGCACCAATAAAATGGGACAATATGATTGGATGATCCATTTGTCTAGCCATGACATAACTCCATAATGGTGCACAGTCGTGCAAGTTTTTTTTTTTCTAAATTGTGACAGAAGTATTTGATTAATAGAGAAAACGGTATCCTGTTACTCAATCTGCATTCACTGTAAAAACCAGACTATATTATGTCACAAAAGACCAGTTTATTAATGTTTTTGCTTTAAATAAACACATTTATGAATAAAACCTTGTATTTTTATTACTGTGTGTTTATAACCTTTTTATAAAAAGTATGCCACTCGAGGTTGTGCATTATTATGAATAAATCCTATTATGAAGACATTATTATCAAACAGTTCCATTCCTTAAATCTGATCATCTTTGCAATCATACTGCATCCTAACTTGACTGAACGATGATACGGTAGCAACATTCTTGCAAGAGTCAAACAACAAATACGAAAAGGCTCTGATCCAAACTGTTCCAGCTCAAATGTGGTGGAACATTAATTTAAATCATGTACCATTAATGCAGTACTTCTCAAATAGTGGGGCGCGCCCCCCTAGGGTGCGGTGCCTGGGGGGCACATAACAAGAAATCACAGAGCAAGTGATATTAAGTGTACTGAACAAACCCTCAAGAGACAACATGGAAAAATATTTATCAGGGATGGCGGAGAGAAACGAAGATAATGAGACCAACAAAAGTCAACCGAAAGCTAAAACGAGGAAATATGACAAAACGTATAGCGCTTGGCTTCACTGTAACTAAAGATGGGAGACGGAGAAAGACCGGTGTGTCTTCTGTGTCTTAAAATGTTGGCAGCGGACAGCATGAAGCCAAATAAATGAAGGCGTCACTTTATACCCTGATCACGCTGATAAGCCGCTTGAGTTTTTAACGCGTACAGCCAGCAATCATCCTGCTTTCTGAATGCTACTTCAGAAAAGCTATGCACTGCAAAACGGGCGCATTGTAAACATTAGTTCTGACTTATTCCTTATTTTGATAAAAAAAAAGGGGACAAATTGTTGTATTCATTTTTGTTTTGTAGGATAAAGTGTTAATATATTGTGCTCCTGAATTAATGTTGCTGATGAATTTGAATTATTATTTATTGATTTTATTCATTTAATTTTTCAGTATCAAATGCCAGTCAGTTCAAAAATGTTTCTAGTTTAAATAAGGATTTTATTCATTTGTTACAAACTAAAAAACAAAGTTAATCAAATTATTCTTTGTTCTAAGCTGATCTATATTTCTTTCTTTTTTGTTTTCCTTATTGTTAATACAGATACATTGTTATAAAAGAGGTGTACTGATAACAAATTTATAGACAAATGATAGTACAGTGGTCGTGTAAAAATACTTTTTTCATCACATTTTGTAATGTACAAAATTTTGCGGGGGGGGGGGGGGGGGGGGGGGGGGGGGGGGGGGGGGGGGGGGGGGGGGGGGGGGGGGGGGGGGGGGGGGGGGGGGGGGGGCGCAAAATGTTTTCTTCTTCCTAGGGGGGCTTAACAGAAAATAATTGAGAATCACTGCATTAATGGAACTATACAGATTAATATAAACAGTGAGCCATTTCTCGTTGAGCATCAGCTGTTGCTCAGCAATCACTTTAAAAATAGGTTTAGATTACATCACGGAAATCAAGTTCATTATTAATTGTGTTTTAAATAAAGAAGTTAATGAATAGACCTTGTTTTTTATGTAGTGTTTTCATAACCATCTTATAAAAGTAATAAGGAATGCGAGGTTGTGCATTATCGTGAATAAATTACAGGAAAGAGGTGTAACTTACAGCACCACTTTTTCACGTAATAATTTATTCACAATAATACATGCCATCTTGTGTCTGATTACTAATGAAATTATAATAAAGCAATCAGGCACGAGAGTGTGTGCATTAGTGCGAATAAATTATTACAACAATGCACGATTTGATGACCTTTACCCATCAAAGACCTTTGGCACTAGCAAACCCAGCGCAAGCCAAACCCTCTCATCCAACACCATTGTTTGACTTCACAAATGTTTGAGCAATAATTCCCTAAGACACATTGCAAAGTCTTTTTGAAAGCTTACTCTGAATAGTGAAAATAATTAGTGGAAATAGTTGTATCTCCAAAAGCAGAGCAACTTAAAATGTCAATAATGCTCAAGTGAATGACTCTACTAGTAGATAAGAACAGAAGTGTAAAGACAAAGAATAATCAACCATAAAACACTCACACAGCAGGAGGCTGTTCACTCTCCTCCACGTAGGGCTGGAAATTGGGCATTGGTGGAGGAACCACAATAGTTGTATTACCAAACCTGGATTTTTGCGGCACCTGATAAAGGGGAAACAAACAATTATTACATTTTAAAATATGGACAAGAAAGAATAATTGACCAGATATTAAAGATTGTAATTGAGCATTTCAAGGAAATTGGTTTTTGTCTGTACCTTTACATTGGTCCATTTGTCTGTTTTTTGTTCGTTCTCTTTGGCTCTAGCTGTTGGGGGAGCGGGCCAACTTTCAGGTTTGATCTCTGGACGGTCAAAGTGTTCTTTATTCTCATCAAATATAATGAGCTGACTGTTCTGGGTTGAGCCAAATTGTTGATTAAACTGCAAACCACGAGAGTCTGTCGAAATCAAAGCAATTAGTGGTTAACATTCAATAAAATGATCAAGCTCTAGTAACACATTTTTGTGGACTGCAAAAAAAAAAATCTAGATTTCACCCAAGACAATAGTCACTCTGCTGGAACACCAGCAGAAGACCAAAAGTGCACTTGCCTACACACAAGGCACTTTTGGAACAGTCATTTGGTCTGTTCCAAAAAAAAAAATAAATAATACAAACTTTTAGAGTCCTAACTCTTAGCCTGCCAGTGAATTAAACCTGCTTTGTTTGTTGTTTTCCCTGATACGAGAAGAAGACTTACATGGGCATATTTTTTAAATAAAGAGTGCAGTTAATGGACAGGTTATAAGCAATGGACAGATTTAAATGTTGTGATTTTCTGGAGAAAACCCATGAGTAAAATATGCATACTCCAAACAGGACCCACCAGGGACCTTATTGCTGAGGAATTACTGCATCACTGTGACACCACAGACTTAAAAAAACATTTATTAAACTTATTTTCCTATGGTTATGTGTAAATTTTCAATAATACAGTATGTAGCACAACTAGCAGTGAAACTGGTTATTATTTAAATGCATTTTTTAAAATTGATCGTACACGATCAAACATTTCATAAGAAATAACTGGTAAATGTTGATATAATTAATTATTGCCATATTTCTCATAAAAATTGAGATAAAAAAAAATAGAATATTAGTTTAAAATTTTAGGCTTTAGTTTCTGCCACCTTGTCTGTAGGTGAGTAAAAGGATTTACATTTGTTTGTTTTGTTTCTTTTTCAGTTTCTTTTTTAATTAGATGTTACACATTGTCAAATAACTTATGTTCAGGTTATTAAAAAAGGTCAAACTTACCTACAGAGAAAGTATTTTATTTAGCTGGCACCATATTTTAGACTACAGACTTTCTACATAATATAAAGATACCAATTAAACTGGATGCCCGTCTCTATAAAATGGCAGGTAAAATGTTTTTGTAATCTTCTGGATTCATCATTTCAATTTAGATGCCTTTAGTTTACAAATCATAGCTACCAAACTGGCTGCTCTGGTCCTAATATTTTAAGGAGAACTATCTACAGACAAAAAACAAAGGTTTTACACAGATTCATTTGGATCTGCTGTGATTGATTACAATGATCTGTAAGTCATTATATTAACACCAATCTTTTCTAATTGCAGTCTGCATTATGAATTGCAATAAAGCATGATTTATGCTATTTGTACAACCACCAACACATGATGCAATTAAAAAAAAAAAAAAAAAAAAAAAAAAAAAAAAACATATTTACAGCCAATGGATGCAGTCACACGGTTGATGGGAACAACAGCTTTTTTTTTCCCTTTTGCTTTTAGTTCTACCAGAGAAGTCCGCTGAGGTTCTTCGTCCTTTTCTTCTTCAACAACTGAGCTCATCATCTGTCTACAAACACGTGCCTGTAAAGCCCTGTACAGAAAAAAATACAAAGCTTAATTTACGGTCCTAAACAATTGTAATCGCACACATTTGCATTGCATGTATTACATATTTGTATTTGTTTTCAAAGAGGAAAAAAATGTTTTATGCTATTAAAAAATATTTATTGAACATTTTAATTGAATATCCCAGCAGACATAGCAACAAAGCAAAGTATTTTTAAACTTTAATAAATTAGTAAAGAAAAAACAATTAACACAATACATGATACCATCCATCTATCCATTATCTTCCACTTTATCCTCTACTAGGGTCACAGGTGGTTCCCCATTCATGAGAGAACGTTTTGGGCGATGGGCCAAGACACCCAGGACAGGGTGCCAATCTATCACTGGGCACACACTCACTCACACAGACACACACACTCTATATGGGGTAATTTGGAGAATTCAATTGACCTTAATGTTTTTGGACTGTGGGAAGAAACCGGGGAACCCGCAGGAAAACCACGGGGAGAACATGGAAACTCAGATTAGGATTCTAACCCCTAGTGCTGAGAGGCAAACATGCTAACCATTAAGCCACCCCAATACATGATACCATACTACATAATCTATAATTAAAACCATTTTATTTGCCCCTTAAATAAACATAAGTAATATGTAAACTAAGTAATAAGTAAACATGTGTTTGTTATACAGTCATGTATAACAAACACATGCAAGGGCGCATGCAGACATGGGCACTTGCAGCAAGAGAATGTGCTCGACTCTACATTTTTACTTTTTTTTTTAAGAACAAAAACATCCAATGTTTTCCAGTTTGACACATTGCCAGAAAATGTTTTATACTATAAAAATGTATTGTCAATGAGTACTTTATTAGTCTGCATAAATTATTCAGCATTTTTACTTAACATGGATTCAAGTTAAATTGAATACTCTAAATTGCCCCATATAGAGTGTGTGTGATTGTGTGAGCGTGTGTGCCCAGCAATTGACTGGCACCCTTTCCTGGGTGTTTCTGCTCAGCGCCCGAAACTTTATTCCCTGAATGAGCATGGGGAACACCCCATGACCATAGTAGAGGATTAAGTGGAAGATTATAAATGAATGAATGAAAAATTAAGTGCCATTTGTAAAATACTGTAAATAAATCACTATTCAAATGAATACTTGTGAAATTGTTGCAGTCGATCAAGTGGTTCAGCCCCACACTTTAAACCTTCTTGAAAAATACGATCAGCCATCCGTGAGTTTCCCCTTTTCTCATATTCCTCAGACCAGGCTATGTAAAACGAAGCTTCAATTGTCCCAATTCCCTGTGCTTGCATGTACTTGTAGACATCTAACGGGTCTGAACAGCCTTCTGCCTAAAGTTTAACAGAGACGATTTACAAGTGTTACACAGCAGGTTGCAAGATTTACTAATGATGAGAATATAGTACTTACGAATTTAATCCAGAGATCAATGTAACGTGAATCGTTGTGGTACTGCTTTGCTTCAGTAAACTTTGTGACTGCTCTTTCCAAAAGAAGAGTTAATCCACTCTCCTTTCCACCCTGTGGATATGTCTGTTCGGTCCATTTTATGTACCTTCGAAAACAAATTAAATCAATTATATTTATTTTACCTGTAACATCAAACTCAAAATCAATTACCATCTGAATAAATGCAATCCAATTACACAGATTACAAATATGTGATTGAAATTAAATTGTTTGGTAGCAGACATTCAAATAGAAATACTCACATGTTCTTAACACAATTCAAAATAATAAAATAAAATACTGTGTCTAGTATGAACATCAATACTGATTTTTATGAATAAAAACAATACTAGTAAACCTGTAGCTGCAGGTATCAACAAATAAAAAAGACAATGATGTTTTAAACTCTGAGACTATAAGAACAGTTTAACTTACCTATCCCAAACATCAAGAGGATCATCTCCATCGTACATGCGCAGCTCTGATTCAAATGCCCTGAAAATAAGAAAGGGCAGTTAGATATTTTTTTCTCATTGAATAAGAAGACATTTGACAACCAAAACCTGAAATATGTTTCACTAACATTGTATGCCATAACAGTAGTGGTGCAACAGGTCTCAGCTGATCAGATCATCTCTCTTGATTAAACAGAGCTTGAGAGAGGTGCCATTTCACCTGATGTCCAGTTTTACCTGAGGGGTACTCTAACCGAGCGGCGTGTTGAGAAAGCAGAACATTCTCTTCCACAAGAGGGCAATACAAATCTGTTATCGCAAAAGTGTGCCATTTGTCAATATCTGCAATATAAGCTTTATGTACAACTTAACAGGCCTAGATTTCATACTGGGTAAGTGAACAGAGACTAAATTTTCATTATCTTTTAACAAAAATACTTTGTGACATTTTTGTTTGGTTTGTGTGCCTTGTGATTTGTATAATGTAAAATATGTGTCATATTGTACACTTCCGTGGACTTGGTCAGGATTAACAGCTTAAGTACCCCCTTCATATCAATGTTCATATTTTGTTAATTACAGACCAAATACACAAGTACCCTTGAATTTTGGATTTGTGACCTGTGCTGTCAAATTTCCCAGAACACATTACAAACAGAGTGCATTTCTCAATAATAATAACAGATAATATTACAGAATATCTATTATGTTTTTATATTATGTTTAATAAATATAAAGAAAAAGGTGCAAATGCAGGGTGCACACAGAAGCATTATGTCATATCATTAAATGTCAGCAAGAACCCAGCGGCTCCTGAAGGAGATTCAAGTGTCCTTCCATCACCTGGAGACACCACTCATGAGCTGACCTTCCAAGTCTGAACTTTAAAGGAAGAGGGTCCACACAATGCATTACTGTGTCACTCAGAAATCTTCTAATACCACTATGCCTTTATCATTGGAATGATCAAAACACACAACCTACAGTCTGTGATAGGAATCATTAACACTCCTCCAGATATAATATTGGTATATAAAAAAATAATTAAAAAGACAAGGTGTATCAAAAGAAAACAGTTAAGCAGACAGGGATCCAATTTTAAACACAAGCTGTGGACGAAGAGGTAAACCTGTTAGACCAAGTCACTGACATGGAAGCAATCTTAAAAACTACTATTCTGAATTTAAATTAATTTCCAAATAAAAAGGGGTACAGAATGAGTGTCTTTAAACGAAAACTTTGAATCTTCAAGTTTCTCGATATGACTCCCCAGGCCATAGAAACTTTAATAGGTTAAATCATTAAAAGGACCCCTATGACAAAAGCCATTAACAAATACTGTGGGGCACTATCGCTTTGAATTAATTTAATTCATTTTATATAATAAATTGGTAAAATTATATACCAATTCGTTGTCAAACACCTAGATAGTGAAATTTAAGTTCAAGTATTTTATTTATATAGTGCTTCTTACAACAGTACATTGTCACAAAGCAGCTTTACAGTGTTACAAACCTGAATCCCTATAGAGAAAGCCGACGTGACAGTGGCAAGAATGAAAGAAAAAAAAAAAAAAAGTTTCTTCTTTTTTGGGAAGAAACTTTGGGAGAACCTAGGCTCAATGGGGGACTTATCCTTGAGTGTCCAATTCAACATGATGGCATTTAAGGTGGTCACCATGTTGGTTACATGTAGTAACAAATTTTCCCCTTCCCCTATGCAATGTCTCTAAAATTGTACCACAGCCTGGGTCTGAACAGTATCAATGGCCTTTTTCCAAAATGAAAACACTTACTACTGTGCTGCCTGCTGGTGGATTAAAACATTTCACAATTTATGAGTTAAATGAACAAGAATAAGCAAAAACCTACTGTTTTTGTTTGTTAACAGCAGTACTACAGCCCTCTTGTTGCTGGCTGAGGGCTTGGTGCAGTGCAGAGATAGCCCGACCACGTTTTAGAGGCTGGATATTCTCCTTGCATAACTCCCAGTCTGCTTCACCCTCTGCCATTGTTGTTTGACACCAATTCACTGCAAATGCTGTTAAAATAAATTACCCATAGTTTATGCATTACATAGGACATAAAACATTTTTATTCAGTGTTAAAACATACAATTTAGGAACTTGAGAGGGTAAACACATTCATACTGCAGTAGCCATGAGGAAATAAAACTTCTAAATATAAGCTTATGTCTGATGTAAATGCATTTATTGTTATGTCACTGTATTCTGTACCATAAATAAAAGTTAAATAAAGATCAATGTTTTTCAGTTCTGTCTTCCATCAAACCGATAGACAGCTACCTAAATAATAATACCATGCACACTGATGATTAGAGGCTGAAATTTGAATGCTATAGTTAATTTATTGCACAAACGTCATTGTGTCTGCAAGCAAAAACTAGAAAATAGCAAGTATAAGGAAGAGCTTTGTTTGGAGACCTTGGCTATATCGGGCAAAACACACAAACATACACGATGAATTTATTTGCATTTTTTTAAATATTGTATCTAGGATACAGGGGAAACACCATTGTGTCATTTCGTTTGTTCTTCTCATTCATATGTTCATGAAATAACCTTCAAATACGTATTGAGAAAGAAAGCTTGTGCAGTTTTGCGCGAGTATATTTGTTTACTTAAGTTAAACGACAGTTGTCGTTGTAAAGTTAAAAACAGCGCTGTTTAACGGGGTTAGCTTTTGCTGTCCTTACATGAAAGCAAACATGACGAGCAAAATATCAGCTAGCTATATCGAAAGACACCGAATGTTTTTTGAATACGAGATAAAAGTCAGTTTATATCATTAATATACGCTTCATGAGGGAAAGCCTATTTTACCGTTTATTAGTCTCCAGCGCACTCCTTCCTCCTTTCTCTGCAGATTTAAACAAAAACCGCGAGGCGACTAAAACTACGCGCATTGGTCTGTTCTAACCACGTGACCAATTTTGTACCAACGACAGCGGCCACCATGAGTGCCGTGAAACTACCGTAATATACACAACGCTGCTGTTCTGTCCCCATGAAATAAAACAATTCTACAAGGTTCCTATCTATGGCAAGCCGTTTTAACATTTAATAAGTAGCGGTAATGGCAATTATAGATATCTAAAATTATATTTTTACTAGTTAGAATTGCAAGTCAACATATCCATAATGTCATTTTGACTAGTAACAATTGTAATTAAAGATATCTACAATTCATTTCTTACTAGTAACAATGTTCATTCTTGATATCAACAATTCAATTTCCACTAGTAAAAAAGTTCATTGTAGATTTCTACAAGTAAGCTTGTGCCATAGACCTCCATTCAAATTCAATTTCAGATATCTGTATTTCAGTTTTAACATGTTACAATTACAAGCCGACATATCCATAATGTCATATATCCATAATGTCTATCTATCTATCTATCTATCTATCTATCTATCTATCTATCTATCTATCTATCTATCTATTCATTCATTCATTATCTCCCGCTTTATCCTCTATTAGGGTCGCGGTGGGGTTCCCCATGCCCATACAGGGGAGAACGTCTCGGGCGCTGGGCAGATAGACCCAGGACAGGGCGCCAATCCATCGCTGGGTACACACTCACACACTCAAACACACTCTATATGGGGCAATTTAGAGAACTCAATTAACTTGATCCATGTTTTTGGACTGTGGGAGGAAACCGGAGAACCCGGAGGAAACCCACGCGGACACGGAGAGAACATGGAAACTCCACCCAGATGGGGATTCGAACCGGGAATCCCTAGTGCTGAGAGGCGAACGTGCTAACCACTAAGCCACCTATCTATATATCTATCTATCTATCTATATATATATATATCTATCTATCTATCTATCTATCTATATCTATATATATATCTATATATATATATATATATATATATATATATATATATATATATATATATATATATATATATATATATATATATATATATTCCGGGCAGCACGGTGGCTTAGTGGTTAGCATGTTCGCCTCTCAGCGCTAGGTTCGAATCCCCATCTGGGTAGAATTTCCATGTTCTCCCCGTGTCCGCGTGGGTTTCCTCCGGGTTCTCCGATTTCCTCCCACAGTCCAAAAACATGAATCAAGTCAATTGAGTTCTCCAAATTGCCCCATATAGAGTGTGTCTGTGTGAGTGAGTGTGTACCCAGCGATGGATTGGCGTCCTGTCCTGGGGGTATCTGCCCAGCGGCGCCTGAAACATTCTCCCCTGGATGGGCATGGGGAACCCCCCCCCCCTCCGCACGACCCTGACATAGGATAAAGCAAAAGATAATGAATGAATGAATATATATATTAAAATTTAAAAAGTTACACATTTATAGATTATAGATTCAGGGCCGATAATTTAAACGATTTCATGTATTTATTTGTTTGTTTTTAAGGTCATGAAATCCACGAAAACAGGAATTCAAATTATTAGAATACTGTGGAGAAATCATTCCATATTTTGCAGGGCATTATACATGTTTTAAACTCTAAACAGTAGAGGTGAGGAACAGAAGCCAAACTGCTTGAGGTCCAGTGTGAAATATCCACAGGCAGTCATGATTTGTGGTGCAATGTCTGGTGCAGGTGTTGGTAAACTCTGGTTTCTTAAAGCCAAGGTCAGCACAACAGTCTAACAGAGGTTGATGTTTCAGAGGACTTCATGATTCTTTCTGCTGAGGATCTGTATGGAGATGAAGATTTTATCTTCCTGCAGGACCTGGCCCCTGCCCACGCCCATGCCACCAGAAGCACCAGTTTGATGCCCATGTAATGGCACTTGATTTGATGCCCATGCCATCACACTGCTTGACTGACCAGCCTACTCGCCGGACCTTACCACCCCAGTGAGAATCTATGGGGTATACTCAAGAGGGAAATGAGGGGCACCAGACCCAACAACAAATAATACCCCATAGATTCTTAATGGGGTTTAGGTCCGGTGAATTAGCACTGTGATGTGTGTGAGTGTGTGTTGTGAGATCTCATAAAAGTTTCTTAAGATAAGATACATCCTCCCTCAGTCAAAAACATGGATTCAAGGTAAATGAAATGCTCCAAATTGACCCCCGACCGCCCAGTGTGTGTGTGTGTGTGTGTGTGTGTGTTTGTATGCATGTCTGGGTGAGTGAGTGTGTGACCAGCGATAGAATAGCACCCTGTTCTGTGTTAGGTTCCAAAAAAGGGGTGTATTTGCCCAGCGCCCGAAACGTTCTCTGGATGGGCATGGAGGGAATAAAGCGGAGGATAATAACCCAGTAACCCAATTACTTGCCCCCTTGATTCCATCCCATCCCACCTTCTTCAATCCATTGCCTTCTCCATCACACCAGCTCTCACACACATCATTAACTCCTCTCTCACGTCAGGGACTTTTCCAAATTGTTTTAAACAAGCCATAGTCAAACCCCTACTCAAAAAACCTACGCTCAACCCAAATTTGGTCGAGAGCTACAGACCTGTTTCTCTTTTACCTTTCCTGTCTAAAACACTTGAACGGGTGGTATCCACACAGGTCTCCAAATTTCTTAATCAGAATAATCTCCTTGATCCCAATCAATCCGGTTTTAGATGTGGTCACTCCACGGAGACAGCATTACTCTCTGTGATTGACTCACTTAAATCTGCCAAAGCCAAATCTCAATCCTCGGTCCTCATTTTAGACCTTTCTGCAGCTTTTGATACAGTAAATCATCAGATTCTACTGTCCACTCTAGCTGAATTAGGCTTTTCTGATACGACACTTGAATGGTTCCGATCCTATCTCACAGGAAGGACCTTCAAAGTGTCATGGAATGGGGAGATCTCTAACTCTCACCAAGTACGCACTGGTGTGCCTCAGGGCTCTGTACTTGGTCCTCTCCTCTTCTCTCTTTACATGACATCACTGAGCACAGTCATCCAGGCGCATGGTTTCTCTTACCACTGCTATGCTGATGACACTCAACTTCATCTGTCTTTTGCCCCTGATGACACCACCATCTCAAATCGGGTATCTGCATGCCTCTCCGACATATCTGTCTGGATGAAGGCCCGTCATCTCAAATTAAACTTAGAAAAAACAGAGCTTCTCATTATCCCAGCTAAACCCTCAATCCATCACAACCTGACCTTCCAAATTGATGGCTCCACAATCTCCCCAACTGATTCAGTCCGGAACCTTGGGTTCACAATAGACTCCCACCTTAATCTCTCTGATCATGTGATCAAAACCGCCCGTTCTTGTAGATTCCTTCTTTATAACATAAGGAAGATCAGACCCTTTCTGACTGAACATGCTACCCAACTGCTTGTTCAAGCCCTAGTCTTATCCCGGCTTGATTATTGTAATGCACTACTTGCCGGTATCCCAACTTCCACCATCAGACCTCTTCAACTAATTCAAAACTCTGCAGCCCGACTCGTGTTTAACCAGCCCAAGCGAACTCACGTCACTCCATTACTCACTTCCCTCCATTGGCTTCCTGTAGCTGCTCGCATTCAGTACAAGTCGCTGACTCTGGCATACAGAACCATTTCTGGATCTTCCCCCTCTTACCTTCACTCTATCTTTTCAAAATACACTCCGACTCGTTCACTTCGCTCCAGTGAGGATTGTCGCCTGGCGATTCCACCTCACACTAATTCTCACTGTGGCGTTCACCACTGAGGAGCTTCCCATAAGAATCTCTAAACAGTTTTAAAAACTACTTAAGACGCATCTATTTAAAAATACCTGTTATAAAAAATAAAAAATAAAATAAAAAAGGGGGGGGGGGGCGCAGCTTCGAATAACAATCAGGTTTGATGAACCTACAGTATAGTTGGTTTTCTCCATAACTACTGACTTGTGGTGTTCTCATTTGTAAGTCGCTTTGGATAAAAGCGTCTGCTAAATTACTAAATGTAAATGTAAATGTATAATAAATGAATGAATACACAACCTCGAGTGCCTTATTGCTTTTATAAAACGGTTACAAACACACTGTAGTAAAAAACAAAGTAAATAAAACGATAATAAACTGCACTTTTGCGTCGTAATCTAGTCTGTTTATTTAAATAAACACTAATCATGTTTCCGGTTTCCCTAACAATCAAATACCGCCATCCAGCGGCCAAATTACAGAACGCAATTTGTCAAATATATGAACAACCCTCCCTCCCTTTTTTTCATGCTCTTATTATGTGTTATGTTATATAGGTTATGTTTATGGTTGGTGTATTTGGTGTGTCATAACCTGCCGACAGGAAACGGAAATTAGATATTTAGTTAACTGTGGCATAATAATAATAATAATAATAATAATAATAATAATAATAATAATAATAATAATAATAATAATAATAATAATTATTATTATTATTATTATTATTATTATTATTATTATTATTATTATTATTATTACTGCGGCACGGTGGCTTAGTGGTTAGCACGTTCGCCTCTCAGCGCTAGGGATTCCCGGTTCGAATCCCCATCTGGGTGGAGTTTCCATGTTCTCCCCGTGTCTGCGTGGGTTTCCTCCGGGTTCTCCGGTTTCCTCCCACAGTCCAAAAACATGGATCAAGTCAATTGAATTCTCAAAATTGCCCCATATAGAGTGTGTTTGTGTGAGTGAGTGTGTGCCTAGCGATGGATTGGCGCCCTGTCCTGGGTGTATCTGCCCAGCGCCCGAGACGTTCCCCCCTGGATGGGCAAGGGGAACCCCCCCGCGACCCTAATAGAGGATAAAGCGGAAGATAATGAATGAATGAATTAATTAATTATTATTACTAGTAGTAGTAGTAGTAGTTTATTTAAAAGGGGACAGTGCACTTCCATAAAATACAAGATTATACATGGTTAAAACCATATAAACATGGTTTTTATCTGTAGTTCCCTGGCCATGATGTGAAAAAGACAGAACGGAAAAGAATGGAAAAAAGAAATATATATTTAGAGAGAGAAGGAAATACACACAATACATGTACAATATAATACAAAATACTTGCAACACTATACAGTTGAGAGAAATCTCATCTTATCATAACACAACAGGCTTATTTTTCAGTGTTGTCAGCTATAGGTGTTAATAGCGCGAATAATTCTAATTTACATAAAAAAAATGCAAATTGAAATGTTGATTAATATGCATGGCCAATGACAAATAATAATAATAATAATAATAATAATAATAATAATAATTATTATTATTATTATTATTATTATTATTATTATTATTATTATTATTATCATCATTATTATTATTATTATTGTAAAATAATAAGGCTTTTATTTTGAAATTAGTTTTCTCTCGCGCTTACCGTAATATCTGTTATAGAATGTACTACCTAACATCTCGGCGGCTGGTTTGACGGTTTTCTGGAGGGCGGTTTGCTTTGGCGCAGTGTTTTGATATCAAAACAGAATTTAGCGACTGTAATACCAACAAAATACAGTATTTATAAAGTGCGAAATACGTGCAGGATTACGTTTCTGGTTTGGAAGGCCAATATGGAGAGCCGGTGTTACGGCTGCGCCTCAAAGTTCACTGTCTTCAGGAAAGAGGTTTGTTTGGTTTGTTTATTTGATTAAACTCTAAACCTTCACGTTGCTTAGTGTGTTGGCAGTGTGAAATGCAGGTCAAGTGCGTAGAAAGCCGAGTTGCGTGACAGCTGACACCGTAACATTCGAAATTTGTACTATAAGCAACTAATTTATTAATACAACTTTCAAAACAAGACCTTTCGCTCAATTTAAATTTCGAGATGACAAATATTCATTCATTCATTATCTCCCGCTTTATCCTCTATTAAGGTCGCGGTGGGGTTCCCCATGCCCATCCAGGGGAGAACGTCTCGGGGGCAGGGCAGATAGGCCCAGGACAGGGCGCCAATCTATCGCTGGGCACACACTCACTCACACAAACACACTCTATAGGGGGCAATTTGGAGAATTCAATTGACTTGATCCATGTTTTTGGACTGTGGGAGGAAACCGGAGAACCCGGAGAAAACCCACGCGGACACGGGGAGACTATGGAAACTCCACCCAGATGGGGATTTGAACCGGGAATCCATAGTGCTGAGAGGAGAACATGCTAACCACTAAGCCACCGTGTTCTAATGGTTTATAATGAATCACATATTTCGTCATGTAAGACTTCTACAAATGAGAAATGCACCATACACCTGTACATCCTGGTACTTGTATATCATTAGTTTAACATATGGAACAAACTTAGGAAATCCATGTGGCTCACAAGTCACGCATTATCTTGCACTCACAGTCTCATGGTGTTAGTTGTACGTTAATAGATCATCGCTGAGAGTGCTGAGAGGCGAACGTGCTAACCACTAAACCGCCCGAGATGACAAATAGGTCCCCTTAATTTTATGGCACTTCCGTACATTCCAAGTTTTTTTCTTTAGACTTGCTTTTTCATACATTCTGTCACATAGCAGTTTAACATATTCTACAACAAATGTAAAAAGTACAATATAATGTAGACTTAATTTACATTAATGGTGGAAAGTAGGGTTCAAGTTTCAAGTACATAGGATACAGAGCTTTTATTTGGAAATTGATCATTTTGATGGATCAAATGTATTTAAAGCATTTATTTCATTTTGGTTTTCTGTTTTCTTAAATTGACCTTGATATGCAGTGTTTTAGTCAAGCTAAGTATGCAGCGGCAACAAGGCAAAGACTGTATACAGCTTATGAAAAGTGACTTCAGAAAATAAACAGTTAGATATCAGTTCCTGTGTCGTTTGGTGTTTAAAATAATGAGTATTTAATTGAATTGCAGCTGGGCTGTAAAAACTGTGGACGCTCATTTTGTTCTGGGTGCCTAACTTACAACGCGTTAGTGCCTCGCTGTAGCAACACTCAGCAAAAAGTTTGTAAGCAGTGTCATGGCAATCTCACAAGGTTTGTATGTTACTTTTTACATAACTGAATGATTAGTGTTGGTCTTTAATTTGAGTGCCTAATTAAGTACTAATTTACAGTGGAGGAAAAGAAAATGATGCTGCAAAATGGTCCCCACCACTAAACTACAAAAAGTAAGGTTTGAAATTAGTTCAGTTGTTAAACTGAATATCATGTTTGTTTTTCTTGTATATAAATTACACCATCTGATTACTACAGGCGGGTTGCTGCTTTTGAAGCCAAACAGACTCAAATTCAACCTCCAAGACGTGGACATGAAAACATTAGCACATCTGCTTCCGCCTCAACCAAAGGCCTTAGTAAGGTGGATCAGGAGATTGCTCATAGACTTCAGAGGCTTAAAGAGGAAACAAAGCCAAGTATGAGACATTCATATGCATAAACTGAGTTTGGGGATACTGCTCTGAATACTCTTTAATTTGTCTTAAATAAAGTTTATCTTTTGTCTCGAATGTAGAGTCCATTCCATCAGAAAAGGATATAGAGATGCGCCTTGCCACACTGAAAGCTCCTGATAAGCCAGTGCCTTCCACTCTGCAGATAGAAGATCGTTTGGCTGCTTTAAAGGGAATAACATCTCCTTCTCAAACTCCTACTTCAGTAAGTCAGGGTAAATAAGGAAATTAAAATCTGCATTAGCAGATAAGTAAAATTGGCAATTAAAAGCTGACTTGTTTTATTTAGCCATAGATCTAACTATATTCCCTCCAGAAATTTATATTGACACAGGTTGGGGAAAAAACCGATGACCTATATGGAAGCGACCACTTTGCGATCATAGCTTAATTTATATACAAAACAAAACACATCCAATACAGAAATGACTACTAAAGAAAGTTCAAGTTCAACATGCTTTGTGTTGCAGTGTGTTATAAGCGAATAAACCCCCAAAGAGCAAGTCGTGGCAAGAAAGAACTCACTGTTATGTTGAAACCTTGGGAGGACCAAGGGTCAGTGGGGGACTCATCCTCCTTGAGTGGCCGGGCAGCATCAACAGTGTAGGACAGCCATGTACAGTTTGTGTGGTGATCAGGTGTCCGTATTTAACAATTGGAAAAACTATAACAATTGGAAAACTATATAAGTCCATTGAGGGCATCCTGCAGGACTGCCAGTCCAATAAAAATCCAGGTTCCATCAAGTCATTGTCATAGCCACAGTGCTTCGGCAGAGCCATGGATCTGACAAAACGTCCAGGAGATTGGCAAAAGAAACAAACAAGAAAAAGCAGTTAGTGCTAATAAAACCCAGTATTTAAGTAACAACCAGAGTTTGATAAAAAGCAAGAGCACCCCAAATAATTAATAAAAGGGATGTACATGGGAAACATTTGTATCTCAACTAAAAGCAAACTCCTCTTCCAGAACAATATGAAGTATGATAAAGAACAAAGGTAAACCCTCACAGATCCAACATGTTGTAGTAAATGGATGATTAATAACCACCAAAAAGAATTGGCCAAGGCACTTGTTATGTACTTTCAATCCGTCTCTCTCTGAACTGCACACCCAAAAGCAAGGAGTTCCACAAGGCAGAATTCAACATCAAGATAAAGGACATTATACAACATGTACCTCCTAGTGCCATGACCTGTTTAAATGTGGATGATTTATGCATCTGCATCAAAGGACGCCATATGCCCCAAATTGAAAGCACTTGCCAAAAAAACAACTGCAAAAATTGACATCCAAAAATGGATTTCAATTATCCAAAACTAAAACCATCTGTAATCTTTTCTGTCACTTAAGATCATTATATCCGGATCCATCACTAACTCTTGACACTGGAGACATTAAAGTGGGAAAGACTGTCAAATTCCTTGGAGTAATACTTGACAATAAACCCGCTTTTATCCCACATATATAATCACTTAAAATCAGATGCTTGAAGTTGTTAAATATCCTTAAAGCCTTGGCCTTAGATGAACTACCACAAACATATCCGGAGACTACAAAGAAGCTTACAGTAACTATCAAGAACCAAAGGTGAAAAGTAAATCCAGCATACCAACCTCTTTTTCAAAATCGATACAAGCCTTTATGCACCTTTGCATAATCACTCAAAGTGCTTTAAATACCCTTTCTCAACCAATTTAAACTATTTTCTAAAACATACTTTGTTGCTGCTGGGTTTAATACACAGATTATACATAGTGCAAAATAATTTATTGCTAATTATAAACATGGCTTTTCTTTATGCAGGTGCATCAACCACCTGATTCCAGGACTCAGACTGAACAAGCCAATGACTTAATTACACAGATGACTGAAGAAATTGCCATTGACAGACAACAACAACCATATGGTATTTGTAATACACCAACACATTATTTATTATATAATAAAGTAAATTGAATTGTTTTGGGATTAAAAAAATATTTTAATAAGGTTAGCATTATGGCATATTTTGTGATGTTGCTGTTCTTCTTCACATTCAGTGCTACTTTAGTTCTACAACATATGTTTTAGATCTAAAGTCTTCATTGTTGAATAGTTTTAAGGGTCATTTTGTCCTGTCCATCATTTAATATTATCTCGTATGCAACAGTACAGGATCTAATCTAGCACAAATTAATGGTTTATAATTCATTCATTCATTATCTTCCGCTTTATCCTATATTAGGGTCGCGGGGGGTTCCCCATGCCCATCCAGGGGAGAACATTTCGGGCACTGGGCAGATACACCCAGGAAAGGGCACCAATCTATCGCTGGGCACACACTCACACACAAAGACATGCACAAATACACACTCTATGGGGCAATTTGGAGAACTCAATTGACTTGATTCATATTTTTGGACTGTGGGAGGAAACCGGAGAACCCGGAGGAAACCCACGTGGACACGGGGAGAACATGGAAACTCCACCCATATGGGGATTCGAACTGGGAATCCCTAGTGCTGAGAGGCGAACGTGCTAACCACAAAGCCACCGTGCCTCCTATTGGTTTATAATGAATCACATATTTCGTATTGGGACAGGTCAAGATTATAAATGGACCGTTATAAAGTGTCAAGTGTGTAATGGTAGCAAAACTAAAAATGAAAATAAAGTGTCCAGTATGGATAGAGACCTAAGTGGTACTATGCAAGATACACCTGTTGTTTTATTTGTTCTTCCGGCCCAAAACAGTTGTATTATAGAGCCTGATGGCCCTCAGAACAAAAGATCTCCTCAGTATGTCTGTAGAGCAGCTCAGTGACAACAGCCTGCCACTGAACGTGCTCCTTTGGTCCATAATGATGGTGTGTAGTGGGTGACCATCATCATCCATGATGGAGATCAGTTTGTTTAGTGTCCTCCTCTCTGCCACCTTAATTACAGAGTCCAGTTCTACACCCACAACTGACTCTGCACGTCTGACCAACTTTTCATTCATTCATTATCTTCCGCTTTATCCTCTATTAGGGTCGCGGTGGGGTTCCCCATGCCCATCCAGGGGAGAACATCTCGAGCGCTGGGCAGATAGACCCAGGACAGGGCGCCAATCCATCGCTGGGCCCACACTCACTCACACGGACACACTCTATATGGGGCAATTTTGAGAATTCAATTGACTTGACCCATGTTTTTTTGAGACTGTGGGAGGAAACCGGAGAACCCAGAGGAAACCCACGCGGACACGGGGAGAACATGGAAACTCCACCCAGATGGGGATTCGAACTGGGAATCCCTAGCGCTGAGAGGCGAACGTGCTAACCACTAAGCCACCGTGCCGCCCTCTGACCAACTTGTTATTATTATATTAGATAAAGTCCAACCTTTAATCAAAGCAAGAAATAGAAAAAGAATTCCCTAATTCCTAGACTGCTAAAAGCAAACATAGTAAATTATCTTTCATGTTGCTATTTACACAACTTACAGTTGTGATCAAATTTATTCAACCCCCAATGCTGCGAAGGGTTTTATGGAATTCAGTGCACATTTGTAATTGTGTTCATAATGAAATCTTACAAGGACTTGTTAAAGAACTAAATGCAACTAAGATAGCATCAATTGTTTTTGTCATAAAGTATTAAATGGCCTTTTTGTGATTTCTTCATTGACACAATTATTCAACCGCTTTACAACTACCACTCATAAGAACAGAGGTTCATTCCAGTGTTTTCAATCAGGTATTGGAACCACCTGTGGATGTCAACGAGCAGCAATCAAGCATGATAAGCACCAATTAGGCAGATTTAAAAGGACTGTGATACTCAGCTCCTTCTAGACATCTACTGGTGTGTTTACAAGCATGGTGAAGGCAAGAGAATGGTCCCAGAAGACAAGAGAAGAGGTTATTGCTCTTCACAAGAATGGCAATGGATATAAAAAGATTGCGAAGTTGTTAAATATTCCAAGAGACACTATCGGAAGTATCATTCGCAAGTTCAAGTTAAAGGGCACAGTGGAAACGTTACCTGGTCGTGGCAGAAAGAAGATCCTGACCGCGACTGCTGTGCGCTACCTGAAGCGTAATGTGGAGAAAAATCCCTGCGTGACTGCTAAGGAACTGAAAAAAGACCTGTCAGATGTGGGCACTGAAGTTTCAGCTCAGACAATAAGGCGCGCACTGCATAACGAAGACCTCCATGCCAGAACTCCCAGGCGCACCCCCTTGCTGACTCCAAAGAACAAGAAAAGTCGACTGCAGTATGCCAAAAGTCATGTGGACAAGCCACAAAGGTTTTGAGACAGTGTACTGTGGTCAGATGAAACTAAATTAACTGTTTGGGACAATGGACCAGCGCTATGTTTGGAGGAGGAAGAACCAGGCTTATGAACAAAAGAACACCTTGCCTACTGTGAAGCATGGCGGGGGGTCAATTATGCTTTGGGGCTGTTTTGCTTCTAATGGTACAGGAAAGCTTCAACGTGTGCAGGGTACCATGAATTCCCTTCAGTACCAGGAGATCTTGGAGGAAAATGTGATGGAGTCAGTCACAAACCTGCGGCTTGGGAGACGTTGGACCTTCCAACAGGACAATGATCCGAAGCACACATCCAAGTCCACTAGAGCATGGTTGAACATGAAAGGCTGGAACATTCTAGAGTGGCCAACGCAATCACCAGACTTAAATCCAATTGAGAACCTCTGGTGGGACCTAAAGAAGGCAGTTGCAGTGCGCAAGCCTAAGAATGTGACTGAACTGGAGGCTTTTGCCCATGAAGAATGGGCTAAGATACCCATAGGTCGCTGCAAGACACTTGTGTCAAGCTATGCTTCACGCTTGAAAGCTGTCATAACTGGAAAAGGATGTTGTACTAAGTACTAAAAAATAATGTCACTAGGGGGTTGAATAAAACTGATAATGATGTGAGCACAGTAAAGACATTTGTGGTTATTCCATCATAAATATTATGTTATATTTGTCTAATTTATAAGTGCCTCTTTGATATAATTGTAAATAAGATGACTGAAATGATCCAAATCAATGTCAAACTGGCCAAAATACTTTATTTCAGTGGGGGTTGAATAAATTTGATCACAACTGTAAAATTTCATTTCAACACAATGTATTTTCTTCAGTGTTGTTCAGTGTTGCAAAACATCATGTCAGCAACCGGACTGATTGACAGAATCATTCAGAAACATTCTAACATGCACAAAGATTTTAAAAATAGGAACAGTTTGATACATCTGTATTCACCAAAATAAAAGTTCTTTAAAAGATTGAGTATTTAATTAATGCATGTTAATTCGGTAATTACTTGTACAATCAGGCAATTATTTTTTGTGCCTTGTTTCAGATAAGTCATGTTTAAGGTTCCTGCCTAAAATGATTAAATAATTTTTAACAAGCTGAAGCCAGTGTTTTTCAAACACCACAGAATACATTAAATCCTCCTGGACAAAACAGCCAAACACCACGAGTTCAGTTTTCTGCTTAGAATTAATCTGTTTTATTGAACTATTTAATTGTTTAAATTATTCATTTTGGGCGCTGGGCAGATAGACCCAGGACAGGGCGCCAATCCATCGCTGGGCACACACTCAGACACACTCTATATGCGACAATTTGGAGAATTCAGTTGACTTGATCCATGTTTTTGGACTGTGGTAGGAAACCGGAGAACCCGGAGGAAACCCACGCGGACACGGGGAGAACATGGAAACTCCACCCAGATGGCGATTCGAACCGGGAATCCCTAGCGCTGAGAGGCGAACGTACTAACCACTAAGCCACCATGCCGCCCTTGTTTAAATTAATTGAATGTAATTTCAATGTAATAATAACCTCACAAAAATTATATTTCTTACAGTTATTATATTGTACTATTTTGAATAGAGCTGCCAATTAAAAAAAACAAGATAATATAATGTCACAATTTAAAACGCTTAAGGATAGGTATGTTCAGTTATCAGTATCAGTTTGTGGTGTATAAAAGTTGTTACTTTAATGGTTATTACACATTTGTACTGATTTATATTATTGGTTTCAATATAGATCTCTTAGATGCTAAAGACTTACATCTTAATGATCTAAACAAAAGAGAGAGGTCATCAGTGCATGGAAATCTGGATGATGAGCAGTTGTCTCTGAAGCAATTGGAGGAGGAGAAAAATCGTTTGTTAAACGAAACCATGGAAGAGTTGAAACGTGATGAGCACACTCAGAAGCATCTTCTTGAAGTGGCCAAGAGGCTTGCTGTCCTGCAAGGAAAAGACCCAGAAAAGGGTACCTGGAGTTTTTACATTAATGTTAGGAGTGATATTTTGTTCTCAAAAGTTTTTCGTATTGATAATACATTGGTGCATTTCCAAAATCCTCATTAATAGTCGCACTGTGTGTGGTGCATTTCTCAAAACATTGCTTACAAAAAGCACTACACAATGGATTGGATCAAAATTCGGAATTCACATTCCAAAATTAACATTCACATTCTTCTCTGATTAACCAATAGCCACATGTTGTGTTAAAAACACACATGGGCAGCTAAATAATGTTTAGAAAGGGTGAAAAAAAATCTCCTACCCCTAAGTTCACAATTTCTGTCCTGGAGATATATATTATATATTATAATATTTAATATGGTTGAATTTTATCGGAATGCCAAGATTGGAGAAAGATGGTGCAATTTTTTGTAAAGCTGTAGTAAATTTTGTAAGCTAAAGAAAAAAGCAAATTAGAAAATGTACTGATTATAGAAAATGATCTTAACTTGTAAAGTTTTTTTTAAAAAATCCAATTTCTGAATTGTTTAAAAGATTAGGTTTATTAAAATGAATTAAAAAAACTGCTAAGACCAAACTTTTTCCCCTCAGTAACACAAAACTGAAACAATTTTTTTTATTACACTAGGTCTTTAAGCAGCAAATTCAAATCTACAACTATCAAAGCATTAATATGGTATTCATATTCAGTGACATTTGTATAGTCTGTGATTTATCTTGTCTCAGTCAATAAGGTTTTAAAACCAGAGCAACCCATTCTCTAATAAAAATTTATTCATTATTATTCATTATTCATTATTCATTAAGTATATATGACTTTGAATTATGGTGAAAGAGCATTACAAAACGTTTATTGCAATAGACAGTCATTTTGGGTGTCATTTTATATAATAATCCCTGGGTTTGGATGTTTTTATATTCCAGTCTCTCTAACAGATTATCAGAAACCAGACAGTGATGATGAGACTGAGGAGGAAGCTGTCGTCAGGATTTTAAAACAGGTAAGTAAGAACTGTAAAGAAAATCTCTAAATTTCTATTTTTTAGAATAATATTAAAATATAAAACTATATAAATATCTGTACAGTTTTTTTTTATTTATTTCAGTTTTAAGCCTTATGACCCATATTATCTCTGCAAAAAAATCTTAATTGATGAACTATTTTTCTAGATGTCAGAAGAAGCTGTTTTAGACGAGGCCAGTGGTTATAACATCCCTCCTGAATGTAGAAGCCAGAAAAACATAGAAAACTCCAAATCCAACCAGAAGCAGGTAACAAAGCTTTCATGTCATACATCACAATGTCATCCATTTAGTTATTCATGGAACAGGTCAGTGAATCTGCCCATTTATTCCTGCAAAAAAATGTTTCCAGAGTGTCTTAATTTTGCGGATTATTATCAGAGGTGCTTTTTAGGGGCATTGAGACTAAACCCTGTGGTGGAATATAATCAGAAGTTAGAGGAACAACTAAAATAAAAGATTTAATGAGATTTTCAAATCGAGAAACAAGACGAAAACTACAGGTAGTGATGCCATATATGGTTTTGCACCCTTCACAACCTGTTTCATTCAATATTCGATTAGTTTCAATAGTCAACCCAGAAACTTGCTCACAGCGCATGCAATGCACCTGTTTTGGGAAAACCTCCTACCACATTCCATTCCATCATCCATCCATCCATTATCTTCCGCTTTATCCTATATTAGGGTTGCGAGGGGGTTCCCCATGCCTATCCAGGGGAGAACGTTTCAGGCGCTAGGCAGATACAACCAGGACAGGGCGCCATTCTATCGCTGGGCACACACTCACACACACAGACACGCACACAAACACACTCTATGGGGCAATTTGGAGAACTCAATTGACTTGATCCATGTTTTTGGACTGTGGGAGGAAACCGGAGAACCCGGAGGAAACCCACGCAGACACGGGGAGAAGATGGAAACCCCACGCAGATGGGGATTCGAACTGGAAATCCCTAATGCTGAGAGGCGCACGTGCTAACCACTAAGCCACCATGCCGCCCCATTCCATCATATTACTTCTCTTATTTACTTCAACGTTAAGTACAGAAATTTTTGTAAATATCACACACTAACACTAGAATGGATTAATAAAATGTAATACATTAATGAATTTCCACTTCAAACCCTATGTTCTAGATGTGAAGCATATTATTATTGTTATATTGTTCTATAAGGTTCATTAATTTTTTTTGGTTCGATTATTGGGTACAAATAAAATTAATTAAATAATGAAAAGAAAGTCAAATAAAAATTATGTATGTGTGTATGTACAGTCATGGCCAAAAGTTTTGAGAATGATACAAATATTAATTTTTACAAAGTCTACTGCTTCAGTTTTTATAATGGCAATTTGCCTATACTCCAGAATGTTATAAAGAGTGATCAGCTTAACAGCAATAAATTGCAAAGTCAATATTTGCCTAGAAAATGAACTTTATCCCCTAAAACACATTTCAACTTCATTGCAGCCTTGCCTTAAAAGGACCAGCTAACATCGTTTCAGCGATTGCTCCATTAACACAGGTGTGGGTGTTGATGAGGACAGAGGCTGGAGATCAATCTGTCATGATTAAGTAAGAATGACACCACTGGACACTTTAAATGGAGGCTGGTGCTTGGCATCATTGTTTCTCTTCTGTTAACCATGGTTATCTCTAAAGAAACACGTGCAGTCATCATTGCACTGCACAAAAATGGCCTAGCATGCAACCAAAAAGGCCTGGTTTCAGTTGTAGAGGTTTTGATTGCAGGACAGGTCCATTTATAATCTTGACCTGTCCCAATACGAAATATGTGATTCATTATAAACCATTAGGAGGCACGGTGGCTTAGTGGTTAGCACGTTCACCTCTCAGCACTAGGGATTCCCGGTTCGAATCCCCATCTGGGTGGAGTTTCCATGTTCTCCCCGTGTCCATGTGGGTTTCCCCCGGGTTCTCCGGTTTCCTACCACAGTCCAAAAACATTGATCAAGTCAATTGAAGTCAAATTGCCTCATATAGAGTGTGTCTGTGTGCATGTATGTGTGAGTGAGTGCGTGCCCAGCGATAGATTGGCGCCCTGTCCTGTGTGTATCTGCCCAGCGCCCAAAACGTTCTCCCCTGGATGGGCCTGGGGAACCCCCCTGCGACCCTAATATAGGATAAAGTGGAAGATAATGGATGGATGGATAGATTGGAATGGCTGCGGTCATAAAGGACTGTGACTGCAGGCGTTTTGTAAATTCTGGCTACCTGTCCTTAAGCACATTGATGGGTGCAATATCACACCAGATTAAAAATTAAATATGACTTGTACGTTAGTGTGATCATTATTTTTTTCAATTCTATTTAAGTATTATTTTGTGTATCTATTTACTTATTTATTTTTTAATTTATTTTACTTACTCTAGTTAACTATTATTTTAATTATTTTATTTTATTATTTACTATTATTTATTTATATATCTATTTACTATTATTATTTACAGTATCTTATCTTCCCCAGGAAGGACAACAGTAAGGAGGGTTATTTCTTTCTTGTGTGTTACAAGCTTGTTTTGTCTAAATTGTATTCAGTTGAATACTTTTGTTGTGTTGTTATATACAAGCATACTCACAGTGTAAATTGTTTTTAAATATTCTCAATAAAAAAGATGTTACAAAAAAAGTAATATCACAATCAAAACTCAAAGCTACATGTTTTTTTTTTAAAGCTTAAACCTCATTCATCTAAAACCAACAGAGATGAGGATTATGAGGAGAATGAACAGCTGCCCTGGTGTTGTATTTGTAATGAAGATGCTACTATTCAATGTCACACATGTGACCAAGACCTTTACTGCAACCGTTGCTTTAGGTAAGGATCACTGTTAATGGTGTTTATATTAATTTAGTTAATATACGTTAATTTGTACCATTACATCTGTTCCCCAATTACTCAAGTTTCAGATTTAAGTACATTTTATTTGCGATAAAGGTATAAAAATAAACGTCAAAATACAATATACTTTTGATGTGACATTTTGCAGAATATTTTAACAAATTCAACTTGCATGTATACCAGATTAATGGTCAGGGTCAGAGGGTCATGAACCCTGGAGCAATAAGGGTTAAGGGCTCTACTTGAGAGCCCGCATTTTCCATTTTGTTGGGCAGAAGGCTTAAACTGTCAACCCTCATACAAACCTAATTGTTCAAAACTGAGCCCAACACTATCCACTGAGCTACCACATCCACATGTATTAATTTTGTCTAAAAACTCATATTCCTTTCTACAAACGTTCCACTATGTGAATTGGAATGCTAAATTACCCATGTATTTGTGTATTGATTTGCATTTAAGCTTGAAACATTATTTATCAGATGAAACTCAAGTTGTTTCTAAATTGTGTTTAACTATTACCTTTTTTTTCTCCAAAGGGAATGTCATGATAAACATGAGCAGAAGGAACACCGGACATCTAGTTATACACCACCCAAGAAGGCCAAGGGGATGTAACCCTTTAAAATTTATGCAAAAAAGTCACAAGCAACATCACTTCTCTTGTGGAAACTTTACACTGACTGTTAGTTAAAAAAAAATGTTACTTGGCTAGTACCATAGCAGGTTAAGTTCTCTAAGTAGTTTTCTAAGTAATTACTTTGTTCCCAGAACAGCTTGAAGGTTTGTGCATTTTAAGTTAAGCACTTGCCTCAAAATGTTATCAGTTTATTTAAAATACACTATTCTGAGCTCATCTGGCACCATCGATCAGATTTTTTTCTATTTTGATGGATAATATGATGAATGGTTGTAAAACTGTTCTTGATAAAGTGCCACATGAGTGTTTAGACATTTATGTACTGGATTTCAGAGCCTAGGCTACAGTCGTTGTTGGCTGCATTTCACGTCTTCTGCATGAAAGAAGCGAAGAAGCTTTTGTTTACAGCCCAGAAATGCAACTTGTGCAGATCTGTCCTTTATAATATTTGGTTTCCCACAGTTCTTTACACATTTACACAAAGTCATGGGTAAAGTTTTTTAAAACTGTTTTCTTTGTCTTATTTATTGTGGCACTATGCAATAACTTTTAATTTTTCATTAATTCATTTTCTTCCGCTTAATACTGGGGTTGAGTTCGCGGGGGAGTTCGCCATGCTCAAAGGGAGAATGTCTCAGGCGCTAGGCAGATACACCCAGGACAGGGTGCTTTTATCGCTGGGCATACTCACTCACACACACAGACTATAAAGGTGTGTTTTAAAGCAACCAATTCAACTTGAATCCAAGTTTTTTGACTGTGGGAGGTAACCGGAGAACCCGGACATGGAGAGAAACTTAACACAGAGTCGGACCTGGATCCACAGTGCTGAGTATTGAATGTGCCACTAAGCCACAGTGCTGTCCAAAAAAAAAATTCTATTGCATTTATTGAACCATCAAGATCATGAAGGAGATGAGTTCAGTTACAGTAAAGAAAACGTCATGGTGCCCACGAATGTCCAACAAGTGCCAGGACCATGTCCTAAAGAGTGTTCAGCTTTGGGTGCAGGTCCCCACCATTGCTGAGCTTGCTCAGAAATTGCATGTTGGAATGCACATTAAGGTAAAGGCTTTTGGAGGAACAAGATTTTTATTCATTTGTCCAGCATAATGAAGTACAATGTTACAAGGCACAATTTCCATGGCTGGGAAATGTCCAGATTGCAATTCCATTGAACCTGTAGTCAAGCCTTCAAAAGGCAAGTGACCTCCAAGCACTGATAAAGTGATGATGGGTTGATCAGGCTTAAAAAAAGTTTCAACACTGTACACCTTGAGTATTTACTCTCTTCATGTTTGTCAACAAGTTTAAAAATATAGGAAATAGTGTACAAATAAAATATTTGACAAATATTGTAAAAACAATTTGTGTGAGAAGACTGTACAAGATTAATAATAATTGAGATTGTAAACAGGGCAAGTAAAAAATGTCAGTTTTCAAAAAGTAATTATTGATTATTAAAATAAAAATGTATCACATTCGTTTTTATCTGGTTCGGGAATCTGGTATGGATACTTCCTGGGGTCCTCCCTGGTGGGGTGTTCCGGGCATGTCTAACCGGAACAAGACCCAGGACAAGATGGAGATATTGTGTCTTTTGATTGACCTGGGAGCGCCTCGTATTGCCTCCTGAGGAGCTGGCAGGGACGTTTGGGCTTCCTTGCTTATGTTGCTGCCGGACACTGATCTGGATAAGCTGTAGATGATGGATGGATTAATGGATGAATAGTTTTTACCTTCAAGAATTCTAATGTACATGTGTCTTACCTATACTGTAGCTTAGACTTTGGGATGCATCTACAAATTATGGTCCTTATTGTTTGCTAAGCTGAAATGTTTTTTTTTAATGTCAGATGGTTATGTTTGGTAAAAGGTCATAATACTGTTTTAATCTTAAATTACCTTTTCTGAACACCAAAAAGTAAGGCTATAAATAAAAAACCTCATTAATGGAAATGCTTTTTTTTGGTTCTTTGTTTTCCCCCTCCATTTAAGTAAGATAATAGTTTGTCACTGTACAGGTGAAATATAACTGATAATAAGTTCAAATTATTTGCAGCAAACATCATTCAGAAGGAATGAGAATAAAGAAAAGGTCCATGGTCACCACCTGTAGAACCACTTATTTTGTTAAGGGTTGTCTTGATTTTTGCCTCTCATTTCTAGGTGTCTGTTTCATTTGCACAACATTCATTCATTCATTATCTTCCTCTTTATCCTATATTAGGGTCGCGGGGGGGTTCCCCATGCCCATCCAGGGGAGAACATTTCGGGCGCTGGGCAGATACACCCAGGACAGGACGCCAATCTATCGCTGGGCACAAACACAGACACGCACACAAACACACTCTACATGGGGCAATTTGGAGAACTCAATTGACTTGATCCATGTTTTTGGACTGTGGGAGGAAACCGGAGAACCCGGAGGAAACCCACGCAGACACGGGGAGAACATGGAAACTCCACCCAGATGGGGATTCGAACCGGGAATCCCTAGTGCTGAGAGGCGAACGTGCTAACCACTAAGCCACCGTGCCGCCCCATTTGCACAACAGCAGGTGAAATTAATTTTCAATCAGTGCTGCTTCCTCACTGGACAGGTAGACTTCACAAAAATGTGATTGACTTGGAGGTACATTGTGTTCTTTAAGTGGTTCCTTTTTTAGTAGTGTATTGTATTACTCTGAAGCAACTCTGACTCGTCATAGCATGGACTCTGAAAATCAAGTAATTTCAAGTTCAAGTTTTTTTAAATTAATTTATATAGCAATTTTTACAACAGTATGTTACAAGGCAGCTATACAGTGTTATGAGCCTGTTCTTAAATAGCGCACTTATTATACCATTACATTACATAACTAAAACTGAGCTCTGGGAAATTTGGAGGCACTATTAAAATACTGAACACCTGTCATGTTTCTCAAATAATTTCTGAACATCATTTCTTTCTCGTCAGTGCGATTAGTAGAACATTGTCCAGAACACATTGCCTTCCTCCCAGATTGCCTCCCGGTACTATGTTTTGCATTGGAATAAAATGCTCTTGAACTCATAAGTTTACATGTTGTATAAACCCCTTTGCACAAATGTGTGGACACTGTCTATAAATAAAATAAAAATGTAATTCATTAATTTACTTGAAACATAATTGTGGATTCCAGGTTCAAATCCCAATCTGGGTGGAGTCTCCATGCTCTCCCCATGTCTGCATGGGTTTCCTTCAGGTTCTCCTGTTTCCTTCCGCAGTATATTTCCCTATATATTGCGTGTTTGTGTGAGTATGTGAGTGTGTGCCCAGCAATAAATTGGGTGTCCTGGGTGTGCCCACTGCACAAAATGTTCTCCCCTGAATGGGCATGAGGAATTCGAATTATATTGTTATATAATTAGTAATTATATTGTGTCATAGTAAAACTGTAGTATATTCATTCATTCATTATCCACTTTATCCTATATTAGACACGCACACAAACACACTCTACATGGGGCAATTTGGAGAACTCAATTGACTTGATCCATGTTTTTGGACTGGTGGAGCAAACTGGAGAACTCGGAGGAAACCCACAAGGACGCAGGGAGAACATGGAAACTCCACCCAGATGGAGATTCGAACCGGGAATCCCTAGTCTTGAGAGGCGAACGTGCTAACCACTAAGCCTTATGTAGTATATGATTATTGATAATTACAATAATTTGATAGTATACTATAAAAAATAGTTTAGTTTGAAATAAAGTCTAGAGATAAAGTTATTTGTAGTTTACTTTTGCTTACATATAGAATCATTTTGTCAATATTAGAATTTTTATGCAATAAAATGTTTTTTTTTTTTCTCTGTACACAATGCATTTTTTAATTTTAGCCCACTGATTTAATATCATTAATGACATTCTTGATTATAGACAGCATGTCTGTTATAAGACCTTTAGTGAATGAATCATTAGCTGACATGTATGAGGTCTTTGTATACTAAAGGCATTACAATTCCCACTCTTGCACATTACTGCTGACATAAAAGGGTTAGTGCATTTCAGATGACAGATTATGCAGTACTGCTAACATGTTTATCTGGTTTCTTTTGCCGTTTCAGTTAACAGAGACAGTCATACATTCATAGGACATTAGGACAAGTCCTAATGTGTTTTGTGTTTTCATGTGTTTTGCTAAATGAATATGCTATATTGTAGACACAATTTGTTTTGGATGTTAAATTACATATTGTCCTGATTTGTACTGATGTGTCTGTACATTCTGATGACTAGTCTGGTATAATTGCTCAAATGGAAGCAAAAGGATTCGAAAGTGATCAGCCATCACTGATATTGTCCATTATAAAAAGGATAAATGAATATAAGAAAAAATATGGGTGCATTAACAACCATTACTGACTGACTCTTGGGACAAATGGTCACATTAACGCCCATAATAAACCTGCAGAAAAATTGATAAGTGGAGCAGAAGTGTTTCAGCATTAGCAAAAGCTTTAGCATTTTAGTGCTCAGTTGTGGTAAGTGATCCATTAAAAGAATAATCTACTCCCATGATTTGAGCACATTTGTATTTAGTCTACATTGATGGAAGCATATATTCACAGGGAGTAAATATATTAGATGGCATGTTCTACTTGCTGATGCCACGGCTTATATATTTTTTTGCATGTAATCAATCAAAAATACAAACTTCAATGTCACAATGGAATGTGGAAATTTGCTGTTTAACAAATGTAAAAAAAAAACTTTGCAAACGCAACAATTTGTAAATGACTTGTTTTGTACATTTTTTCTAAAATACAGACTCTTGCGGCTTAAAATGCAAAAGTGACCTATTTTGTACTCCGCATGGAGTTTAACTTGAATTATCCAAAAGCTTATTCCAGAAATGGGCAGCACAATGACAGTTATCACATTCGCCTCTCAGTGCTGGGGATCCAGTTTCAAATCACAATCTGAGTGATAGGATCATGTTTTAAAGAGGCTTTGTGGGCTGTGTGGATCAACCTGATAAAAACCTTGTTGAGTATAAAAGAAATGAAATACCTATTACCACCTGTCTTATGTGAGTACACAAAGGCTTTGTCATTGTGAGACAACCACAAGCTGAATTGTATGAACTGTCTGATTTGTGGTCAATGTGTTGCGTGTTTAACACAACTACCTATCTGTACGCTTACAATGTTCTAGTGTGTCATTGCACTATTATGTATGAAAATACAGCAGCTTTTGTCTGGTCCTGTCATATGAAAAAAGGCATAGGTGTTTTTATAACGCACTGGCATTAAAGCAACAAAATAAATAATATATTTTTAACAGTAAATGTATATTTTCACATTTAGAGCTGGAGGAGAATTTCGAAGAAGTAGTCCGATTCATTTCCTCTTTTCTGTAAATTTGTCCATACAAGTCCTATGTCTTCAAATGCTTATTATATAGGTGCCACTTAATTTGATACCCAGAACTGTCATTACCCAGATGTTAACTAAAGGATGAAGAATAATTACACATCAAAGTTAAATATTAACCAACAGATTTTGGTTGAAAAGTTCTTTATGATCACATACAATTTTTTCTTGAGCAAAACATATAAATACAGAACAAAAATGTGCAAGTCACAAGAACAAGACAATATAGTCTTAAGATGGGCCAGAATTATATATAGAACAAATACAATTAAATAAAAAAACTTCATTAATAAACAGTTTTCCTATTGACCCATTTGTGCAGTGTCTACATAATTTGTAAGACATTTAATTGTATACAAAGGTAAAGTTTCGGCAATGCTGTTATTCACATTATCTTGTTAGTACCTTTGACCTACAACTTTTATTTCTTTAATGGTCCTGACATCTTGCGAAGTCCCTTCATTCGATAAAGTAACCCATTGATGAAGTCCTAAGACATTAAAGAGACAGCGTTTAACAGTAGGATCAGATCACGTTAAATTTTTTTTAACTCAAATAATCCCTCGCCCATAAAAATTTTACAGCCTCATTATCCTGTTTTACAAAATTCTATATGCACAAGTTCATTGACAATAAACAATTATTAACAAGTATTTATTTAGGATCAATTTGGTACAGTTGTTGGCACCACTAAAATCTTAACAGTATGTAACAGTATGTTTTATTCCTATTTTATGTATGTTATACTTAAATAATAAATTAACTAAACTAACAATTAAAATAGTAAATAACACAATGCTAAATAATTACATGTAAATATTATTTGTGAGAGTAGTATAAACTGATGCTGTTCTAACTCTAGCTTGAATAAGTTATTTAAAATATTAGTTTAATTTACTTTATGGTGGTACGGTGGCTTAGAGGTTAGCACTTTTGCCTCTCAATGCTGGGGTAATTCTATTAAACAGCATAATATGATCATAATAAACTTAATTCTATTTGTTAATTATGATGAAATTCAAAAAACAATGTCTGCAAAATTGAAGACAGAACAGTATTATATCAACACTGTGCTGAAAGCTTTCAATGCCACAGTTAGTGGTTTTAACTGGTAAAATGTAAGGTCATTAAGAAATGTACTAATGGCATTAAAAGTATTAAAGAAAATTCGTCAGTCAATTTAAAGTACATTTTTTTAGAGCAAGTGTTCAAGTATTTTACCTTTTGCAGCTCATAATATCATTAATATTATGATTCAGGGTGTAAACTTCTGAAGTCAAATGACTGAAAAGTATAACTAAATAAAGGCATGAAACGTGTCTGTCCTCCTGCATTGTTTAAAGTTTGTTGGAGCCATTAACTCCTAATTTAGCTTACCTTTAATAAATATAATCATGTTCGGCAATCGTGCGGCACGGTGGCTTAGTGGTTAGCAAGTTCGCCTCTCAGCACTAGGGATTCTGGGTTCGAATCCCCATCTGGGTGGACTTTCCATGTTCTCCTCATGTCTGCGTGGGTTTCCTCCGGGTTCTCCGGTTTCCTCCCACAGTCCAAAAACATGGATTAAGTCAATTGAATTCTCCAAATTGCCCCATATAGAGTGTGTGTGTGTGTGTGAGTGAGTGTGTGCTGGGTCTATCTGCCCAGCACCCAAAACGTTCTCCTCTGGATGGGCATGGGGAACCCCACCGCGACCCTACTAGAGGATAAAGCGAGAGATAATGAATGAATGAATGAATGTTCGGCAATCTTATATTTTTATAAATAATAATTTAGCAAAAGATAATGAATGAATGAATAATTTAGCAAAAAGGAAGCTCAAATAAATTGACAAATTACCGGGTTTATTGCATTTGTACAAATTGTCACAAATAGTTCTAAAAATGTTGTAGATTAGATGGTAAATAGCACAGTCAGCAATAATAATATGCATAAATTGAAATCCATAAAACTACACAAGTTCTTTAAAGGCGTAATAATAAAGGGGTCTATCTGGATTCTGATTTTGTATACTTTTACCATTTACCAAACTGTTCTAAATGTATTTATTTAAAGTACTATTTACTGGTCCCATGTAAGGTTTGAGATTCGGAGGTATTTGAAAAAAAAATTAATAAGGGTCAAGGATAAGCTATGAAGAACATTTTAAAGACTGTCATGTTTAGGTTTACTTGTAATTTATTAATACTTGTGAATTTTTGGCACTTTATAGTCACTTACAATAATATACATTAACATTTATTTTTAATAATATTGAATAAATGATAAGTCTAGTAATGACTTACTCTAGGCATGCTACAGTTTTAACTTAATCACACTATACCTTAAATAAAATATTATATACCTCTTTTGGCTTTCCACATTCTTGTAAGAGTACCTGGTGGGGAAAATAATAATATTAATATGACGAATAAACTATTATGCATATCAGACTGTTATAATATTTACACATACAAACCATCTTATAATAAGAAAAAATGTAATTTCAGTAATTGAGATTGTGGTATGGCTGTTGGTGCCAGACAGTGACTTCAGAACAGCAGACCTTCCAGGATACACAAGAGCATCCTGAGTTTAAACATAATAAATCAATAAAAAGGACATCCAGTAGTTAAGCAGACTAAAAATTAGTTAAGCAGACTATTGTAAAAGAGTTCAGCAAAGGAAGGACAAGACTAATCCAAGTTTTTGAAAACCAACAGTAACTCTGCTCTGAGCTGTTGAGATAGAAATCACATGTACCTCAATGGTGAAACGACTCGATTTATGTGTCTGTGTACTACACTGAGCATAGTGAAGAAAAAAATAAGAGAAAACAACTGCTTACGTGTAAAAACACATTTTTTAAATTAAAGACAATCTCAAGCCCAAATGTCTTACCATACACTTAACATTCTATGTAAAAAAAATAAACACAAATTAAGAAAAATGTTGTCAGAGACCGCAGCGCTGCAGCGCTTTCCTTTCCGGGTTCTGTCTTTCCTTTATAAGGCTTCCTGTTTCGCTGGTCGGGCGCGAAGTATTGGTCGTTCCACGTCATTACTGAGCGTTATCCGAGTAATTCCCTGCTGTCTATTCTTTGTGTACTTCCGTGTTTTGGTCTCCGTTGGGTGAGTGCGATTTCGAGTGTGTTTAGAAGTAGCGTTCCTCTCTCTCTGTTCCCCGCTTCTACCGACCTCTCGTCCTCCCTCTCTCCTTTTCCCTCGTCCCCGTCCTTTCCCTCCTTCCCTTAGTTTAGGTTCCTGTGTGTGAGTGGCGTTTGGAAGGAAAGTCCGTGTCCGTCTTTTATGTTTAGAATCCCTAACACTTTCTCACTGTCACTTACTAACCTCTCCACTATCGGTGTGCATAACACATTTCACCAAACTAATATTATCCACTTCTCTGTCTCCCGGTTCCAGGTTCCCGTCGGTGTGTTTCCTCCCCCGTCATCCACCCTCGGTTCTCCCTGGTTACCGCCTCGTCCGGCACTTCACCTCCTCTATCCTGTTCCTGCTCTTTAGCTCCTCCTTTCACGCTCTTTTCCACTCTCTTTGTTTAATCTATTCCCCGGTGTTTATATTTTGTTTGGTGTTGGTTTGTGTTCTTTTTCTCTCTTCTGCTTGTTACCAGGTTCACTGCAAGTCCTGGTACTCAAGCCACACACATTGACATCCAGCGAGTGCTCCAGTGATCCCGCTGCCGATCACCTACTCAGTCACGTGCCACTAGGCCACCGCTGTTTAATTGGTTTAATAAACCCAGTTGTTTTGCATCTACGTCTCCTCTGTTCTCTCTCAGCCAGACTCGTAACAGAATACTTCGCCACCATGGAGACGGCAGAACAACTGATCCAGCGGCTTCTACAACAGCTCGACGCTCAGGGTCATGCGATTCAGACGCTTGCCGAGCAGGACCAGAACCTCATGGTGGGGGCTGTGATGGTTTTCCCGACAGCCACAGCCAGTGCGGCACCCGCACCAGCTCCGGTTACCACATAACCTGCCACGATGATCCCCATCCCTGAACCGCCACTATATTCAAGGGACCCTGAGAGCTGTGAGGAGTTCCTATTAAAATTCTCTTTGTTCCTCACCAGCAGACCACCCATCCCGGACCGCAACGCCATAGCCCTCCTCATCTCCAGGCTCACGGGTGCGGCATCCACCTAGGCTACGGCCATCTGGCAGGCCAACGGTCCCAAGGTCTCCGACCTCCGACGCTTCCTCTCGGCGTTTCACAGCGTATTCCACCATCCTCGACGTGGCGTCTCAGCCGGGGACGAGCTGCGCAGGCTCAGCCAAGGAGGACAGAGCGTAGCGGAGTACGCCCTCCAGTTCCGTACGCTGGCAGCTTCGAGTGGTTGGAACGACGTAGCGCTCATTTCCCAGTTCAAGGCATGTCTTCATCCCAAGCTGCAGAGAGAACTCCTCTACCGCTCACTTAACATGAGTCTGGAAGAAGTCGTCAAGCTAGCTATCCAGCTGGACTTCCACGATGCGCCGATTTTCCACCACCCGCCTCCTAGCCAGCCGCGCCAACCCTCCACCACCCCTGACCAGGAGGACATGGAGATGGGACGATCTCGTCTCACCATGAGACAAAGGAGAGAGCGGGTCCGGCACTGACTTTGTCTGTATTGTGGAGAAGCGGGACACCAATATTTAGAGTGCCCCATGAGACCGGTGAGGCAGGCTGAGACCCCAAGACATAAGAAGAGGTCCAAGGAGTCCCCCAGAAGCCACAAGCCCCCTCAGGTGAGCACACTCCAGCCCACCCATAAAGTCAGTTCGCGCATTTCTATTCCACTCGTTCACAAGTGTAATGTGCACTTTTGATTCGGTTTCGGAGGGGGACTTCATCGACCAGAAACTGGTGCAGAAGCTCCGGGTGCCCACGGTTCCCATCAAGCCGCCGTTGAGAATATCGGGAGTCAACAGCAAGACCGTTGGGAGCATCACCCACCGCACTGCCACAATCACCCTATGCCTAGGGATACTCCACAGTGAGAGGCGGGGCCTTTTCGTCATGTCCGCCACATCTCTCCCGTCATCCTAGGCCAACCGTGGTTGCGTGACCATAATCCCTCCCTGACCTGGGACCCCCTGGATATCCTGGCCTGGTATCCGCGCTGCCACACCCGCTGTCTGACATCGCTCACCAAAGTAAAGACGGTGGCAGCTACCAGGTCCACTATGGACGGTCTACTTCCTATCGTCCCTCCCGAGTTCCAGGACCTCGCTACAGTGTTCAGCAAGGGTCACGCCTGCCGTCTTCCCCCACACCGTGAGTATGACTGCGCCATTGAGTTCCTGCCTGGTGCCGAACTCCCGCGCGCCATGCCTTACCCGCTCTCTGTCAAGGAAACAGCCGTTATGGAGGAGTACATCGCTGAGGCACTTGCGCAGGGATTCATCCGGCCTTCCAAGTCCAGTCAGCTCCAGTTTCTTCTTTGTACCCAAGAAGGACGTCACTCTTCGCCCTTGTATCGATTACCAAGAGCTCAATAAGATCTCCAAGAGGTACACCTACCCTCTCCCACTTGTCCCATCAGCACTGGAGCAGCTACGGAACGCCAAGCTCTTCACCAAACTTGACTTCCGCAACACCTACAATCTGGTGAGGATCAAGGAGGGAGACGAGTGGAAGACTGCCTTCAGCACCACTGCAGGACATTACGAGTACCTCGTCATGCCGTTCAGGCTGACCAACGCACCGTCCGTCTTCCAATGTCTGGTGAATGACGTCCTAAGGGAGTTCCTGGGGAGGTGTGCTGTCGTATACCTGGATGACATCCTCATTTACTCGTCTGATCCCAAGTCCCATGTCAGCAACACCAGAAAGATCCTCGAACGGCTACTGGAGCATGGGGTTGTATGTCAAGGCAGAGAAGTGCGAGTTTAACGTGAAAGAGATCGCTTTCCTGGGTTACATCATTAGTAATCATGGCATCCAAATGGACCCCAGCAAGGTCAGAGCGATACTCGAGTGGAAAACGCCCAGCACCATCAAAGAACTGCAGAGTTTCCTGGGGTTTGCTAACTTCTGCCGCCGATTTATAAGGTCATTTAGCCAAACTGTACTGCCCATCACAAGTCTACTTAAGGGTAAACCCAAGAAACTGACATGGTCGGAGAAGGCCGAAGTAGCGTTCGGAAGACTCAAGAGGGCATTCACCACGGCCCCAGTACTCGCCCACCCAGATCCTGAGTCGCCGTTTGTCATAGAGGTCGACGCTTCCTCCCTGGGTGTCGGCGGCATCCTCTCCCAACAACAAGGCAAACTTCCGAGACTTCACACCATCGTGTATTTTTCACGCAAACTCTCGCCCGCTGAGCACGTGTGAGACCGGGAACTCCTTGCCATAAAGCTCGCCTTTGAGGAGTGGCGACATTGGCTGATGCGCGCTAAGTTCCCCGTGCAGGTCATCACGGACCATCGAAACTTGGAGTACCTGAAGTCCGCACGTCGTCTCAAAAGTGGTCCCTATTCTTCATCATGACTTCATCACTGACCTCCCCATTTCCGAAGGCAACACCACCATCCTGTCAGTGGTGGACCGTTTCTCCAAGTGGGTTAAATTAGTCACCCTGGCCGCACTGCCCTCAGCATTCCAGATAGCAGAGACTCTATTTCACGAGGTTTTTTGGCACTTCAGCCTCCCAGAGGACATTGTCTCCGATAGAGGTCCCCAATTCACCTCGGCCATCTGGGAGGCTTTCGTCAAGAAGCTGGGGGCCTCGATCAGCCTCACTTCTGGTTACCACCCGGAGAGTAACGGGCAGTGCGAACGGGCTAACCAAGAGCTCTGCAAATTCCTCCGTACTTACTGCCAGAAGCATCCTCATGACTGGGCCACATTCCTTCCATGGGCCGAAATAGCCCAGAACTCCCTCAGAAGTTCCAGCACAGCCCTCACTCCGTTCCAATGCGTCCCTCGATTCCAACCTCCCTTTACCCCCTGGGACACCACTCCTTCCAACGCCCCGGCGGTAGATGAATGGTTCCGGAAAAGCGAGGACGTATGGGAGACAGTTCATCAGCGGATCTCTGAGAGCAACGCCCGCTCGAAAAGGTTCGCTGACCGCAAGGGCCTCGACTATTAGATCAGGGACCAATTCTGGCTGTCCACCAAGGACTTGCGCATCCCGGGCTGTAAGAAACTCAACGCCAGATTCATCGGTCCCTACACTATCATCAAAAGAATTAATGACGTGACTGTTACCCTACAGCTCCCTCCCCGACTCAGAATCTCCCCATCATTTCCCTGCCCCATGACCGTCCCCACTATACTATTGACAAGATACTGGACTCACGCAGGACTGACTCTGGACTGGAGTATCTTGTAGATTGGGAGGGTTACGGACCTGAGGAGAGATCATGGACTAAGCGGACTGACATACTGGACAAGACACTACTCGACCAATTACACCTGACGCACCCCCAATGCCCTGCTCCCCGACCCCAAGGCAGACCATCCCGTTCCTCTTCCCAGAGAGTTAGTCCTTCCCGTCCCTCTTCCCAGAGAGGTAGACCTCCCCGTTCCCTGTCTGGTAGGCCGAGGGGTCGTCCCAGCTCCCAGCCCCCCCAGAGGTACCTTTCCCACCGTCCTATCCATCCTCCTCCACCTACGCCTCCTCCCGAGGCTAGTTCCACGAGACCGTCTACTGTTGTCCCCGTTAGCTCCCCCATGACGACCTCTTGGGGGGGGGGGGGCTATGTCAGAGACCGCAGCGCCGTGGCGCGTTCCCCTAACCCCGCCTTCTAATCAGCGCGCGTTCTCCGTGCACCAGGTGAGGTTGTTTCCGGGTTCTTTCTTTCCTTAATAAGGCTTCCCGTTTCGCTGGTCGGGTACGAAGCATTGGTCGTTCCACGACATTACCGAGCGTTATCCGAGTGATATTCCCTGCTATCTATTCTTTGTGTACTTCCGTGTTTTAGTCTCCGTTGGGTGAGTGCGATTTCGAGTGTGTTTAGTAGTAGCGTTCCTCTCTCTCTGTTCCCTGCTTCTACGGACCTCTCATCCTCCCTCTCTCCCTTTCCCTCGTCCCCGTCCTTTCCCTCCTTCCCTTAGTTTAGGTTCCTGTGTGTGAGTGGCGTTTGGAAGGAAAGTCCGTGTCCGTCTTTTATAAGACCAAACTAATATTAACCACTTCTCCCGGTTCCAGGTTCCCATCGGTGTGTTTCCTCCCCCATCGTTCACCCTAGGTTCTCCCTGGTTGCCGCCTCGTCCAGCACTTCACCTCCTCTATCCTGTTCCTGCTCTATTTAGCTCCTCCTTTCACGCCCTTTTCCATTCTCTTTGTTTAATCTATTCCCCGGTGTTTATATTTTGCGTTGGTGTTGGTTTGTGTTCTTTTTCTCTCTTCTGCTTGTTACCAGGTTCACTGCCAGTCCTGGTCCTTAAGCCACGCACGTTGACATCCAGCGAGTGCTCCAGTGATCCCGCTGCCGATCACCTACTCAGTCACGTGCCACTTGGCCGCCGCTGTTTGATTGGTTTAATAAACCCAGCTGTTTTGCATCTATGTCTCATCTGTTCTCTCTGAGCCAGACTCGTAACAAATGTACATCAAACAAGTAAATTTATTTGCCAGCATAAGTGAGTAAATTAATCTTATTAAGATTTCTAAAAAATGAAAAAAAAATGTCTATGAAGAAGATTACTCATTATAATTAGAAATCTATTTAAAAAAAAAAAAAAGATTTTTTAAAACTTTTTTAAGACTTTCTGACTTGTTCAGATAAAATATTTTTGCAGCCAAAATGCTTCCTGTGTCCTGTGTCAACAATGTCACCTTCCTGGACAAAAGAAATAAGTGATGCAAGATTATGGAAGTGGCAAATACCTTCAGTGAACTTTCAAACTAATTTAAGCTGACACAAGGCATCACAATCACAAACAGTATCAGCTTTCACTATTAGTCATCACTATGATATGACCCAAGAGAACCCCATTGCTGACAAAAAGACAAAAAAAACTAGAACAAAGCTGAATAAACCACATTCAATTCACAAGAATATCTTCTGGACAGCTTTTTGATGAAACACATCATTTTATTCTTTGTGGGAAATGAATTGATGCCTTCACAGAAGAAAATGGCCCTACGGACAAATAATGACTGTTTATTTAAATGTTAAGTTTGTTTTACTGAATGGTAAAACTAAATGTTGAACTGGTAATGAATGCCTTGGTTTTGTTTATGAAATCATAAAACCTGGGAAAAAAAAACAGCTGGCAAAAGAATAGTAGTTTTTAAATTATAATAATCAGATGTTTGGCTACAGGACAGGCTATATTATGGCTATATTATTGCAAAACTGCAAATATATATATAAAATAATGAAAAAATTTAAAGTAGTTCTTGAATTTGTATTTTCCTTTTCATGTATATTTTGATATTTTATATCTATGTCTATAGTACAGTGAAATCATATTAAACCATGAAATCAGCTATTATAATTAGTTGGAATGTGTGAGGTTTAAGATGGATCAGCAGTTACTGTGGTTTGTCATTGTGCTCATCCCTAAAACTTGAAAAGAAAAGGAGAACTTACATGTAATCTTGTTCTTTGTTCCTCATCATTGAGTTCCAAAAGCTCATCAATGTCAATCTCCAGCTCAGGAATTTCTTCTTCCTAAAAAAAAACAATGTTTTAAGATAGAGCTACCAAAGTCCTATTAAAAGTTACCTGAAAGCGTTTTATCATATTTTTATAGCCATAACAAGCCAAGGTCCTGAAACCTTGGTAAATGTTATAACCATTTTTTGAAAGCAGTTCAAATATTATATTATATTCATTCATTCATTATCTCCTGCTTTATCCTTTATTAGGGTCGCGGTGGGGTTCCCCATGCCCATCCAGGGGAGAACATCTCGGGCGCTGGGCAGATAGACCCAGGACAGGGCGCCAATCCATCGCTGGGCACACACTCACTCACACAGACACACTCTATATGGGGCAATTTTTGAGAATTCAATTGACTTGATCCATGTTTTTGGACTGTGGGAGGAAACCGGAGAACCCGGAGGAAACCCACGCAGACACAGGGAGAACATGGAAACTCCACCCAGATGGGGATTCGAACCGGGAATCCAGCAAACCGTAAAAGAAGTAAGTCCAGCGTAGATGATAAAGATGGACAAGGATTTTATTGAGGTTTTTATTTTGGTTTTATTGTTACAAACGTCATTGGGAAACAGACATAGCATGCACAGATAACAAATCTGTAAGTAATATAATGTTCTGATGTACGTAGAAGTTTTAAACCTAAAAACCAATTATGCTTATATGTGATTGGTTAAATGCCATAATATATATATATATATATATATATATATATATATATATATATATATATATATATATATATATATATATATATATATATATATATATTATAGATAGATAGATGGATGGGTAGATAAAACCTAAGGATATCAGTAGAGGTGCGCTGCAAACCATTTTTATACCATTTTATTTTTGTACCATTTTTATGGTATCTTACATAACACACAATTTGGGTTGAGGCAACAATTAGACAATTAGTGTTCCAGAAAGAAAACACATATAATAATTGGATTTATACATCACCTATGATAAAACAAAAGTAATGTACTGCTACCAAAAGAGTACCAATTTCAATGTTCTTTTCACAGGACACACCTCGGTAAGAAGAAACACCTGCCAGTAAGAACATGTTTACTTATCTACAAATCTGGTGGTCTAATGTAAAATGTGCTTTTCATGCATACTAAGCCAGCTTAAACTAAAGTAGTGCTGACTTACTGAATGTGTGTGTGGACATGTAAGATAGACAGAAAGAGAGACGAAAGAAAGCTAAATTAATTGACCAAAATGTCTTAAGCTTAAACAATGACTGCTTGTGAAATATACATGAAATATCAAATTGTTCTTATTAGAAAATATGATTTACAAGCATTTTATGAATCAGATGCTTAATGTGCAGTCCAGCAACAATTTATTTGGAAACAGCTGCCCCATGAAATGTCCCATACATTATATAAATAAATACTTAATATGTTCACAGTTGTTTAAAAGAGTAAAAGAAGTTGCCAATGATGCACATGCATGCAAAACATGGGTAGGATTCTGAAGTATAGTTAGAATTTGGCAACTGAATATGTAACCTTGTATAACCTGATGTTTAGATTTGCTCAGTAAACAGAAACAATTCTGAATTTTAGAAGAATTTAAAATTCCATTCAAGTACCAGCAAAACTGAATCGATTTTTTTAAAACAAAATGTGTGAAGAAAATCTCCAAAAGATCTCTTCATAAAGACCAAACATATCATACATCTGTTAATCTTCCACGATTACACAATTGATCACTCTGGCTTAAGCTGAGCCCACAAGAGCCTATATATATATATATATATATATATATATATATATATATATATATATATATATATATATATATATATATATATATATATATATATATATACACACACACATAAATTTTTTCCCCAGGATTTAGGATGGTTACATGTATTAGTAATAAGCATAAATATTTAATTAAGTGATATAGTGGGCTGACTGTAAATGATGCCAAACATGCCAACACCATAACCTCTTTTAGCTAGTCCATGCAAAATCATTTACAAAGCAAGAAAATGAATGCATAGTCCTTTCAATAGTATGAAAAAAAAAATTATATAAAAATCTTGTGGATATGTAAAATATTTTTCACAACCTTGTTTTGACAAGACAACAAAGTAAATCAAATATATAAATTAAAATCAACTGCACTGTAATTATAAAGAATAATTAGACATGATCTTAGAAGCCATGATAAAGAGGTATTGAAAGTAATAAAGTAACTCGTCCATAACCATAAATTTGGAAAAGTCTAAATCAATTAATGAAAAACAGTTTGAATTATTCTGCACCTAAAATGCACATATTTTCATTACATTACATTTGGTAATTTATCAGATGATCTTAGCCAAAATGACTTGCAAAGCGAGAACCGGGTTTACCAACAGCATCCCTGGAGCAATTACAGTAATGCAAGGGTTAATGGCCTTGCTCTAGGACCTACATTGGTAACTTCAGTGGACCTGGGATTTAACCCACAACCCAAAACACTTTGGAATATAAAAAAACACATCAGAAACAATGTCCAACTAGTGCTATATATGACTAAAACTTTAATTGATATTTAAAAATACTGTCGTAATTACATTTCCATATTTCATTTCCAACAACAAGAGAAAGATTAAAGGTAAAAAGGTTTATTTCAGCATGATCAAATAAATATAATAGAATAAATTTTAGTTATCTGCATGTAGTCCATGGAATGTATATGAGGTATGGAAGTCCATTTCTCCCACAAAAAAGAAAAAAAGTCAAAATTATCTCAGAAATCTGACCTTTTATGTCAGACTTTTTCAAAAGCCCCATTTTCACTGGATGGGGGGGACTGGATTTTTACTTTATTACATTATTACAATGTATTAAACTATATCCTGTCACACAGGGCATGAGAAAATACACATATAGATCAGATGTGGTTCTTAACTTTCTAAATGGTTTACTGTTTAGAGATCTTATCTGTAATACATTTATGCACCATTTTAATGAAAACTCTTAATCTATGCATAATGCTGTCAGCTGTTGCATCTCAGTAGTTTATCTATAGTCCTTTTTTCTGCCACCTTTACAGTCCAGTTTCATTCCATTCCACAGAACCAGCCTGCCTGATAAGTTTGTCAACACTTTTTGTACTGCATTTTTGTATGATAAGTTGTTTTCATAGTCATAAAATAGTTATTGACAGGTGAATTAATTCCCACGGAGCATTTGTGAAGGCCTTGGTGTGAAATGCACAGCCCACCACTGGATTAACGTAAGAGCACAATAAAATGACCAATGCATGTCACTTAATTATTAAATTAATAATTTAATTTACATAATACTATATAGGGGCGGCACGGTGGCTTAGTGGTTAGCACGTTCGCCTCTCAGCGCTAGGGATTCCCGGTTCGAATCCCCATCTGGGTGGAGTTTCCATGTTCTGCCCGTGTCTGCGTGGATTTCCTCCAGGTTCTCCGGTTTCCTCCCACAGTCCAAAAACATGGATCAAGTCAATTGAATTCTCAAAATTGCCCCATATAGAGTGTGTCTGTGTGAGTGAGTGTGTGCCCAGAGAGGGATTGGCGCCCTGTCTTGGGTCTATCTGCCCAGTACCCGAGACGTTCTCCCCTGGATGGGCATGGGGAACCCCACCGCGACGGATAAAGCGGGAGATAATGAATGAATGAATAATACTATATAATAAATAATAATATATTATCTATGTGTTAAGAGTCCAACTCAAAGAGTACTAGGGAGACGTGGATGCAGAACAACAGTTTGTTTATTAATGAACAAACAGCGGCAGCCGAGTAGCAGGTGAGTGCAGAGGTGATCGGCAGCGGGAACACTGTGGTACTCGGCAGATGTCTCGAGCGTGGCTTGATGACCAGGACAGGATACGAACCTGGTATCAAGCGGTGCAGACAGACAAAAAGAACACAAACCAACACCAACCACAAAATAACACACCGGGGAGATAGAGTAAACACAGAGAACAGAGAACAGCGGGAAAGAAGAAGCTAAATAGAAAAGAGACAGATAGAGGAGATGAAGTGCTGGACGAGGTGGCAACCAGGAGGAACCTAGAGTGAACGGTGGGGGAGGAAGCTCCCCGACGGGGAACGGGAACCGGGAGACAGAAGAAGGGTTAGTGTTTAGGTGGAGTAAATGTGTTAAGTCACAGACAGAGGGAATGGTTAGTAAACAAAGTGAGAATGTGTTAAGGGGACTATAAACAACGGACGGACACGGACACGGACACTCAAACTCCACACATACACAGGAATCCTAAACTAAGGGATGGAGGGAAAGGACGGGGACGAGAGAGAGAGGGAGGACAAGAGGTAATTTCAAACAGGGAACAAACGGAGATACACACTAACGCTAAACACAATCGAACTCACAATCACCCAACGGAGACAAAGGCAAGGAAGGCAATCGGCAGGAGATATCACTGGGATAACGCTCGGTATGTCGTTGGACGATCAATACTTCGCACTCGAGCAGCGAAACAGGAAGCCTTAAATAGTATAGGGAAGAACCCGGAAATAATGCACCTGGTGCACGGAGAGCGCGCGCTGCCTAGAAGGCGGGGCTAGGGGAACGCATCGCTGCGCTAGGGTTTCTGACACTATGATATTACAATGTTATTTAATAAACATAATATTTTAAGGCAGGTTCTCATTAAACAATATATAAATGTTAAAGAAGTTTAAATCTTTTAATCTGAAGTATGTTCATAACTATAATGTGTCATAATTTTTGTTAAAAAGCCCAAAAGTAAGGTTTTAATGACATAAAAGTTGCACAAAGACAAATAGTTTTTTCTATATATTGTAAATGTATTAATTTAAAACTGTTTCTTTTACATACTTTTACAAACTTTTACATAGGAGATGAATCTCATAGTCATCTCTTGGCAGCCCACTGCATTCAACAGCACTTTTTATTGGCTGTGGCTCGCCTTCTGACATTGTCGCTGCTAAAAGCACACTGATAATCATCACATAAAACGTTAATAGACAGGAGTCCAGTATACAATTCTACTGAAGCGGTGTGCCAGTGTTGGCATATCTCACGCTACTGTTATTTTAATGTCTACTTTATAATTAGAAATGTGACTGATTTGTATATTATATTAGTGATATTGTACTTGCACAACATGCACTTCCTGGCGAAACAGATGTGAGATGACAAATGTTATGTTTATGTTCCTATCAACATTTGTACTGTATTTTGAGGGCATCATGTAATTCATTCACTTTTTAGGGTTTTGTTTTTTTTTTAAGAGCCTTGTTGCCATGGGATCTCCAGTGAAATTACTGAAAGCAACTTACATAACCCAATGTATTTTTCCTTTATCAAATACAAACATGGGTATTCGTGTTGTCCTAATTGCTAAGCACTGCATACATGATATGGAATGGTGAATGGTATAAAGTATATAAGGATATACCAGCAAACACCTATTTTGTTTTATAAGCCACAAAGAATGACCATGAGTTGCTTAAATGTGAGGGCCAGATATCGGCCAACCCTTGTGTTTGAATAAATTACTGAGACTGTGAAATCCTGTCCGCTGGTCCTCATTCATACCCACCCCGTTACTCTAGGGTAGCCACAAATTGAAATAACCAAAAAGAACCTAGCAATATTAATAAAATAGCAATATTATTTAGGAAGAAAACACCAAAAATGCTGATTAGATCCTGATTATTTGTACACAAAATACAAAATGTTCTTAAAATCAGTTTAATTAGTTTCAGTTAGAAGTCTTTTTCTATTGATTTCTATTAAATTCACGTCTGGAAGTGGTGCAGCCGGGGAAACATTTGGAAGTATTTATGGACAAAATACAATTTGTGTCTGTATGATTTGTAACATTTGTGTAAAGTTACCAGTTTGTAATGCATATTTCACTCATGTTCACTGATGGAGTAAAAAGTAAATAAAATATAAAGTAAATAAATAGTGAATTTCCTGTGGTAATGGCAACATGTGGTCACGCGTCTTCTTCATGCATGCCACAATATAAAATTATGAGCTAAATAATGACAAGTATAAACAAACAGAACTGGGTGGAAAGAAAAAGTCCAGAATAGGTATGTGTCCGTGTATTAGGAATTGGTTGTTGCCTTCCTAATTAGATTGTTTTACCCCCAACAAAAAATGTGCTGTAAAGAAGCCCCCACAAAAACAGAAGATCTAAGACCTTAAGGTGGGATGTCCTTAAGGGAGAGATTTATGGCCAGCAAAGTTTCCTCAAGCAAACACAATAAACTGGTGAGAACTCTGTCCTCCAACCACAGTCAAACTATAGAATCCAGGGACATAGATTTAGTGCAATCGCAGTAAAAGTCAAGACACATGGAATGGCCAAGGGAAAGCCAGGCCCAGGTTTGAATCCCAATGTTTCCATGTTCTCCCGTGTCTGCGTGGGCTTTCTTTGGTTCTCCATTTTCCTCCCACAGTCCAAAAACATGGATTCAAGGTGAATTGACTGCTCTAAATACCCCTATTTAAATTTGCTTCTATATAGTGTGTGTGTGTGTGTGTGTGTGTGTGTGTGTGTGTGTGTGTGTGTGTGTGTGAGTAAATATGTGCCTTACAAATGGTACCCTGTCTTGGGTGTTTTTACCCAGTGCCCGGAACATGTTTTCCCCTCTGTGGGCACCCCCCACTTGGTGGAGCTTTAAGTTAGGATCTAGTTTGGGATTAAGATCATTTTAAATAATAGATAATTTCCTCAAACTTATATTTTCAATAGTTTTTCAGATTTCTTGGGTAATTTGTGAAAAAATTGACAAAAATATCATTCAAAACTTATTTTTTTTTATTGTTTTAAATATGTTTTTTTTTTTTAGCTCATAACAGTCTTTTTTTATTCAATTGATTTAGCAAATATTAAAGTAGGTCTGGTTGAATTACGGTTATTTCAAGAAAGAAGAGGAGACAACGCTTCAATTCAATTTACATTTCATTTTCCACTATAGTTCACTTACAGGACAGAACAGGCTAGTAAGCCATACATATTTTACAGTGTATTAAATGGAAAGGAAAGGGACACAAAGCTTGACTTTGAACACAGCTTTACAGCTCAGCAGAGGCAGTGTGATGCTTTGGGCAATGTTCTGCCAGGAAACCTTGTGCCCGGTCATCCAAGTGGATGTTACACTGACACATACCAGCTACCCAATCATAGCTGCAGATCATGTTCACCCTTTCATGAAAACAGTGTTCCTTGAAGGCTGTGTCTTTTTGCAAGGTAATGTGCCTTGCCACAAAGTAAAAAATGGTTCAGGAATGGTTTGAGGAGCACAACATTGAATTTGAGGTGTTGTCTTGGTCTTTAAATAACCTGTTCCCAATCCAAGCACCTGTAGGACATTTGTGGAGGCCGAACCTCACAACTTCCTCATTAAAGTGTCAGGGTCAGGTTATCACTGTTTTACCAGCAAATAGAAGACCAACATGATATTTGGAAGTTGTTATGCCTGGTTCATGAAAATATATACCACAATTTACATACAGGATAAGGAAACTCCATTTAGGATTACAGCCTGCAAAACCACAAACTACAGTGTACTTCCAAGAAAGTAAGATGTATGTACAGTATATTACAGTAAATTTACAGGGAAAAAGTGGAACAAAGATGCACTTAAGATTACGGCCCACAAAACCCCATATTACTTTGTACAGCTTATCAAGCAATAGGTGCTTTATCACATAGGTTAACCCTTATGCAAAATATACAAAGAAGACTTGATAATTATTGGCCTGGTCATTGCTAACCAGATAAGTGCAATTAATGGATTGAATGGATTACTAATTACTTTTATCTAGTCTTGGTTGTGTATCAGCTACAAAGCACTACATAAAATGTAATCAAAACAATTTTTGTGTTTCTTATTCATCAAAATCACCATGTTCTTTACTGAAACTACTGTTTCAGTGAGTTAATTACGTCTCAAAAATATTTTCCTGTGCTCTAAATCCTTAATTCGATTTATTATTAATTATCAAAATATTTTTTCTTACCTCAGTTTTGTGAGATAATTAATTAATACAGCATACATTGAAGCTGGTTTATGTATTTTTTATGTCAATTCTGCACATTAAATTGCACGTTAATTAACAAATAACCAAAAGTCTATTGTTTAAATTCTATTACAATGTGGTTAAGATATACCTAATGTGTTACTACATATTACTATTACTGTAAATTTTTCCTATGCCGTTATTACCCTAATAGTTACCATTTTCTTTCTAGGAAATTACCCTGTAATTTATGGTCTGTAATTTAAAGTGTTACTCATTATATTATACATAATATTTGTTTTCGGTACTTGTATTTTTTTTCTCAGACTTTTTGTGAGCTAATTTTAGTTTTAGACTATAGAAATGTTCAGAGCTGTCAAAATAAAATTACTGGTTGCTCCTTTTAGAAACCGTCAGGTTCAATGGTGCATTCTGAAAATTTCTCTTTAATTGTTAATTGGGTTCCTGTTTGTTTACATAAAAAGAGTTATGATTGTGTACTTTATGTGCAGAGGTATAAAAAGGTATATTTAAAAAGTAATTTAATTTTGGACCTTATGTGTGACTTCTGTTTTTTCACAGAGCAGATGGCATCCAAAACAGTACAATCCATGAGTATAGATGCAAATCAGCCTCTTTGTCAACAACTACTAATGTTTTATAAACCACCAATGATCCCACTGCTGCTCTTACCTCACACTCAAATAGCAGGTGCAGCTGCCCATCAATCCATTCCTCAATGTCCAGTCTCCTCTGTAGGTCTTTGCGGTTGTATTTTACTGTTAGTTTTCCCAGCTTGCGATGTGGGGGCTCCTCCTCTTTGGTCTGAAACATTACCCTGGACTGGGTGCCTGGTTCTGAAGCCATGCCTGCCATGACTGCACAAAACCCAGGGAGAGAAATCGGCGGGCCGACTTTAGCTCTCTCCCTCCTTCACGCCGTCTTTGCTCAGATCTATCACTCCTGACACTCCAGTAGTCCTTCTAGTTCTTTATTGCAGTTCTTTGCTCTCTCTCCCTCTCTCTCTCTCTGCTTGCACGCTCACGCACGCTGCTCCCTTTGGAAGCTTGTAATGAAAGAGAGCTTCTGTGTGTGTGTGTGTGTGTGTGTGTGTGTGTGTGTGTGTGTGTGTGTGTGTGCGCATGTGCGCGTGTGTGTATGTATGTGCAGGGCGTCATTCCCATAATGTTTTATAAAAGTGAAAGAGCATAGGTAACAGTAACTGATAAGGTGTTGAATTTATTTCAAATGTGTGACAGAGGGCAAAGTTTTAAAGCCATTGAATCAATCATTCTATCCGTAATTCAGTTTATAATTCAGTTGTCAGTACACCAGTTCAGTAGAAGAGTCGAAAGGGAGGCTGGGAGTCATGTGAGTGTTAACTGATTGGTTCAGCTCTTGCTCCATTTTAGATTTTAGCCAATCCGAAACAATCTTATATCAAATCATTAATTACACAACAGAAGGCTGATTTAAATGACTGTAATAAAATGTAAAACTGAATAGCCTACTGTGTATTTTTTGTAAATTATTTTAAAAAGAGTTATTTTTACAATTAGAGCATTAGAGTGTAAAATAAAATTGGATTATTTAACTGTACTTGGGAAATTATCAAGCACAGTTAAATTATCCAATTTTATTTTACACTCTAATGCTCTAGTTGTACAAATTATTGTAAATGTACTAAGGTACCATTGTAAAACTGGGACCTTTATTGTAACTTAGTGTTATGAAAATCACAATTGTGACTATTCTGTTATTAATTTATTAATCTTTTTGAACTATTATGTTTTCACAGATAGAGTATAACAAAAACTGTGGTGAAATTGTAAATTTTTTATGATGCATAATTCTTACATCATGCATAATAAATCTCTCCATTTTGCAGACTATAGAACAGAACTAGCATCTATTGTGCTGGCCTAGCTGCTGCACTTTTGATGTGCCTCTTAAGCACGTCAACTAATAAATGCCTTGATTGTCTGCTATACTAACCTGCTTCTTTGTTTTCTGCTCTACCTGCTGCTTCGTGTTGTGCTTTCTCCATCAACAGCTTTAGTTCTGCTCATAATAAAGTTGTGCATCTGCTGTGGCACCTCTCTCGTTTTGGGTGCCTGACAGTATACAATGTTAACACAATATAATCTTTCGGAAGACCAATTAAAGATCCATCCATAGGACAACAGAGTTGCTTTTTGAGGAACTACACTGTGATATTTAAGAACTCTGCTATAACCACCCTATTTAATCATCGGAACATTCTGGAAAGATGAAATTAGCTGACTGCTCCTAGTAAGTAATTTCAAGTTCAAGTAATTTATTTATATAGCTTCTTTTACAGTAGTACATTGTCACAAAGCAGCTTTAGAGTGTTATAAGTCTGAAATCCCCCTCCTTGAGCAGGTAGACAGCATTAACAGTGTTGGACACCCATGTACAGATTGTGTGGATCAGGTGTCTGTATTTAACAACTGGAAAAACTATAACAATTGAAAAACTATATAAGTCTACTGAGGGTATCATGCAGGACTGCAATCCAATATAAATCCAAGTTACAGCCAGTAAATCATCATAGCTGCAGTGCTTGTTCAGAGCCATGGATAAGGAGCTGACAACTCCTCAAAGAAATTCACAGCATCTCAAAAGAAACAGACAAGAAAAGCACTTAAAGCTAATAAAGCAAAGTACTTAAGCAATAACCAGAGCTTGATTGACTAGTAGCACTGTCAGCTTTACCATCAGCCAACTTCTTTCTGCTTCCCCACAGTCCGCAACTGTTACCTTTCTAGAGCGCTATGACAGACTCTCTCAAAGTTTTCTTTTGCAAAGTTCTCTGTACCTTGCTAACCAAAAGACCACATTCATTCTTTTGCATTTATGGGACAGGGTCTCTTAATTGTTCTCTTATGTGTACATTGTTTTGGATGAAAGCATCTGCAAAATGACTGAATTTAAATAGTCAGAAACTCGGGTACATATGATTCATTCATTCATTCAATATCTTCTTAATCCTCTACTAGGGTCGCAGAGGGGTTCCCCATGCCCATCCAGGGGAGAACGTTTTAGGCGATGGGCAGATAGACCCAGGACTAGGTGCCAACCTATCGCTGGGCACATACTCATACACTCACTCACTCAAGCACACTATATAAGGACAATTTAGATCGGGGCAATTTTGAGCATGCAATTTACCTTAAATCCATGTTTTTGTACTGTGGGAGGAAACCAGGAAAACCAGAGGAAGCCCAAGCAAACACAGGGAGAACATGGAAACTCAATCCAGATTGGGATTCGACCCTGGATCCCCAGCGCTGAGAGGTGAACATGCTAACCGCTGTGCCACCCACAGATGATTATATTGAACATAATATCGACAGAATGCAATTTGTTTTTTACTTGACCAGAATTGCTCACTTGATGAGAAAAGCTAACATTTGCTCTGTTGGTTTTCCTTTTTTATATTATATTAAGGGAAATCTCTGTATGTTTTAACCCTTACACTAACTGCCAAAATTATTGGCAAACATGTCAAAACTACTTAAATGTGCCAATGCCAGACTATAATGTTATTATACTGTAAGTTCCTGACAATATGGGATGAAGCATTACAGACAGTACCAGTCAAAAGTTTAAACACACCTTGTTCCATTGTCTCTTTTTTCCGTATAGATGGACATCTTAGTTTTACAATAACAGGCTGTAGTACATCAGTTTTAGGTTTTGTGTTAGTCCCCTGTTGGTTCTCTGTTCTCATTACAGATGAGGTATACTTTGGGTGGTTGGTTTATTCTCAGTTCTGCAGTGAAACTTATGTTCAGTGACGCCACTGGAATGAGAGCAATGCACCAACCAAATAATACCAGCTCAATTGAGGTCCTGACCATTAGAGTCCACAAACTGTAGTACACAAACAGGTGTAATTGTAGAACTACAAAGTCCATCTTTATGGTAAGTGGAACTGATAATAAATGGAGCAAAAAGGTGTGTCCAACATTTGACTGGTATTATATGTTTATGTAAATAACTAAAATATATTATCTTACTTTTGTTCTTTTAATGTGTATGTGATGCAGAATTTGGAAAAATAAATAAATAAATAAATCAGTTTTCACAGTTCACACAAATTCTGATCCTACCCGTCTCTTGATAGTTGGACAGGCTATACTTATATACACAACTATTCTGTTTGGTCTGTTTGTTTACTGCTTTTTTATTGTGTACTATGTTACTGTCACTGGTCACAATCAGGATCCTGACAAAACCAATGGCACAGTTTTATGGCTGTGGTTCATAGTTTTAGCTATCCCATTGCATTTAGTGTAACGTCTAAAAGGTCACTTACTGGCAATGCGATTATACTGCATTTTAATGTGCATTTTCCTAATACAAAATATAACTGATGTTAATAGCCAAGTATTCATTTATTAACAGTATTCCCACATTACCTCTATTACCAACCTGTTAATAAATAGTAATTTGTAAAACTAAATTCAGCCTAATTATAAATCAGTAGATTGTGCAAAAAAGACCCTAAAAACTATCACCAAGTTCAAACATCCATTCAAACGGTTCCAGGAGTTAGTGGTGCATTTGCATGGCAAGCAATTACAATAAGAAACATGGCGCTTGACAAGTGCCACAGTGCCACTATAGTGCTTCTACATATCTGATTACAAAAAAAACAATGCCTGCATCATTTTTCATTTGTTTTCAGTCAACTCTGTTCACCCCACTGATGTGCCGTCTGTTACACGCACTGAATTATTTAGTGCTGCAGCAGCTCAGCTTTCACAGCCAACACCATCCATTCAATCCAACTTTAGAGCCGATATTTCACCTACAGGTGCAAAGAAGCTTCAGCTTCAGAATCTACTATTGTTACAGAAATATTTTATCGTTTCTACCCTTATATACAATTATACCCAAATAGTCACCCACATAGAAACAATGCAACATTTTTCTGTGAAAAAGTGCAGCATTAAACTTAAGCCTATAAACATCATTAAATTACAGTTAAAGCTATACCTGTGCTTAACTCAGAGTATTGTACACTACGTTGGCATTGGTAGAGTGTTGTGATTAAACCAAGTAGCTTTATCGACAAGGGTACTGTAAAGAGAAGCAACAAGTTACTGTAATGAGAAACAAATTCAGCAGCTTGTAGCATTAAATCACTGAACCAAATTCTAGCATTTAGTTTAATGATAGAGTTGATGACATCAATCCTAAAAGGATTCAATATTGCATATCAATAACTGACAAAAGTATTAGTTGAGATTTGTTCGTCATAAAATTCGTCATTTAATGAAATGATGGCCGGTCTATTTCATGCCAGTATATCATGGCAGGAACAGATCCGCTAATTTACAGTCAGATTACCTTTATATTTTTTTGATAAGCCAATAAAGATCATGCCAATTGTAAAAAGTATAATAGTCTGTGGCGTCACAAAGAATTCAAGGTAACTTCTAAGCCTCTAAAGATCTTTTTTACATTGACTTATGTTAAAGTTCAGCACTGTAAAATAATAGTGTGCAACAATAGTATGCGTTGCAAGATTACAAGGAGAAAGGCACTGCGCTTCAGACCATTGTTACTCTTTTTCAGTTTGATCACATGAACAAGGGTGTGGTAGCTCAGTGGTTAGGGTGTTGGACTATCAATCTGAAGGTTGTGGGTTCAAATCCCAGGTCCTTTGATGTTACCAATGTGGTCCTTGAGCAAGATCATTAACCCTCATTGCTCCAAGGGTGCTGTGGCCTACCATGTGCGTGCTTTGTAAGTAACTTGGGATAAAAGCGTCTGCTAAATGACCAAATGCAAGACAGGAACCATTTTTTTTTTGCTGGATGAAAACAACAATGTTATTCATGGAAGCCCATCTACATCTACATTTAGTCATTTTGCAGGCGCATTTATCCAAAGCAACTTACAAATGAGAAAACAACACAACACAGCTAAACTGTATAATTTTCAAACCTGACCATTATTTAATTTTTTTTTCGAATGTTTGTGGAAGAGATGTGATTTGAGTTGTTTCTTGAAGATGCTAAATGACTCAGCCTTATGGACAGAGCTGGGAAGATTGTTCCACCATTGAAAAGATAATGAATTGAGAATTAGCACCACAGTGAGATTGAATCACTAGGCCATTTCCATCACAAAGAAAAAAAGATTAAATTATCTCAGAATTCTTATTTACAATGTCAGATTTCTGAGATACTTTGTTCTTTTTTAATAGTTATTTTTGGTTAAAATTAGAAGCATTACATTTGAAGAATGCTAAACATTGCACTCAAGCATAAAAAATCTGGATCATGCAGGATGGCTTGCTGTCATTGACAGAGCAATGAATTCTGACTTACACCATTACATTCTAAAGAAAAAATGTCAAAAGAAATTATCTTAAAAAGTGTTTAATTAGTTTCATTAAGAAAGCCTTTTTATTGCCATCGAAGCTTATCCTAAAAGTTGTGTCTTATTTCTGTAATAAGTTTTAATTGGCTGAAAATGTCTACTCCTCAAAAGTACTCTCCAATCAGAGGGCATGAAAATGCTGACATAACTACGCCCGCTAAAAGGCCCTGTAAAGCCAACTCAAAATCTTATTTGTTAAAGCAAAAGGTTGATCTACACTTATTTAATGTTACTGAGCCAGTAAAAATCATTCTGAAGGATTTTTCTGCATTCTAGGCAGAAAGAATATGCTGAAATGTGATTGGTTAAACACTTTATTAAGAAAATACAGGTCTGGAAGTGGTGCAACTTGGAACAATGGTATGAAAGAAGGAGGACAGAGCATTTGTTGATTAAAAATATACACTGTATTTTTATTAAAAATATACACTGGAGATCAAAATTAGACAACACACAGTTTCCTAAATGTCAAGGTCATTGTGTAGTCCTATGTGAATTTGTCCTAACAGGAGTAAAATAGCAGTATTTACGTTTATTTATTAAATTGTATAAATTCTAAAGCACAGAATAAAAATACTTAAATGAGCTAAATAAAAAAATATTTTAATCAAAATTAGAAAACACTTTCAGATTCCTGAAAATTATTTGTGTTAATCTGGCACCTAGTGCAATTTTCCTTAATTATCTGACAAACCCTACCTAACTGGCGGTCTAACTTTGTAGTTTTCACTCACTTTGCAAAAATGGTGAGACGTTCCAAAGTGATTGAATCCCCCTGGCAGCAGGTTGTCCAGATGAAGGCCAAAGGGGTTGTTGCATATTGTGTGAACAGAGGAGAAGTGGTCAAGAGTTCATTTTAGTGATGAATGCAAGTTTAATTTATTTGTGTCTAATGGGAAACATTATTTTTGTTGACAAACTGCGGAAAGACTGAACCAAAAGTGGAAGAAGAATGTTGAGAAAAAAGGGTTATGGTTTGGGGAATTTTTCTGCAATAGGAGTTGGACCTCTCATACAGCTACATGGCGGAGTGAATGCAATTGTACATCAGAACCTTCTTCAACAACATGTGGTTCCTTTCTTGCGTTCACCAGAAATTTGCAAGACAATGCCACCTGTCACACAGCAAAATGGGAAAGGCAGTCCCTTGAAACTGAAAACATTGAAACAATGAAATGGCCAGCCCAGAGTCCCGATCTAAACCCAATAGAAAATTTCTGGAAAATCCATCCATCCATCCATTTTCTTCCGCTTTATCCTATATTAGAGCCGCAGGGGGGTTCCCCATGCCCATCCAGGGGAGAACGTTTCGGGCGCTAAGTAGATACACCCAGGACAGGGCGCCAATCTATCGCTGGGCACACACTCAGTCACACAGACACGCACATATACACACTCTATATGGGGCAATTTGGAGAACTCAATTGACTTGATCCATGTTTTTGGACTGTGGGAGGAAACCGGAGAACCCGGAGGAAACCCACGAGGACACTGGGAGAATATGGAAACTCCACCCAGATGGGGATTCAAACCGGCAATCCCTAGTGCTGAGAGGCGAATGTGCTAACCACTAAGCCACCATGCCACCCTTTCTGGAAAATCGTTGGTGACAAAGTTATGGCCAAGAAACCCACGACAGTCACAGAACTGTGGAAGAGACAGGAAGAAGATTGGACCAAAATCATACCAGAGCAGTGTAAAACACTAGTAAAGTCCTGTGATGTGCTAAAGTCATTCAAGGCAACAGTTTTATGTTGAAATACTTTGGTTCTTTTGTAAAACACTGTTCTAGTGGCACCGGGTAACCCTTACAAAAGATCCATTAAATTGTGATCAATGTTGATTACATTATTTCTAAAAACATCAAGTGTTAATAAATTGTTCTCTACTTTTTATCAATATATCTATTGTTAGGCTATTGTTAGGAGTGCCAGACCACTCCTCACATGTTTTTCTTTTCAGTTCAGATAATTAACCTATGAGCCCATGTTTGGTTTTCCCTTTTGTGTTAATTAATTGCGTATCCTGATTTGTCAAGGTCTGGTCATGTGTTTGGTTCTTTTAGTTTATATACCCCTCTTTCCTGTGTTCCCCAGACAAGCATTTATGTATGTTACGTGTTGGTGGCTCAATGTGTCTGCAATCACTTTAAATAAAGCCACTTTAAGCTTACCCGCCTGCCTGAGAACCTTTTTTGAAAACTTCTAACGTGTTAAATTTAAGCTGGTTTTATGTACATTTTAAACCAGGGTGTTATTTTGAAAATGTGGTGGTTTTTACCTATATTTCACACCAGGGTGTTACTTTGAAAACTTGTTTAGAAAGTGTTATACAAACAAAAATATATTTATATACATTAAACAATGCAAAATGCAGTTTTTTTTTATGGTTTATAACACACATCTGTTTATAATAAAATATGTGTTAAATATGTAAATATTTTTAAACTTTGGTAAAAGTTCTGCTTTTTGATAATGGTTAGAATGAATTTTCCTACATTCAAAACCATGGTGTTATTTTTATTCAAATAAAAAACAGTCATTAGGGTTACACTGGAATTACTTAAAAACAGTAAGTTTCTAATTAAGTGTAATTGTGAAAGTACTGCTTGTACAGTATATCTATTTGCTATGCTAAACATAGACATCCTGTGAAGGTTTTCAAACATTTCTTTCCCTCACTTGGTGAAGTAAGAGTTTTAGGAGCATGCTCATTACTCTTAAAATTAATATTGAACTTTTTAAGTTCGTTTCTACACCACACACAGTTTCATTTACTTCATAACGTTTAATAAACAGGACACAGGTGACATACTATACCCCACTTTGTAACCACTATGTTTATCTCGTTTCCTCTAACATGCCAAATACAAGGAAGTGTAAATGTGAAAGAACTGTAGGCCATGCGGTACACTGACATCCTGTCTAGTTTTTTTTTCACATTCTTTCCCTCAATTTGTGAAGTAAATTGTTTAGGACCATGCTGGTCACAAAACATTTGCAGACTTTTTTAGTTGGTTTCTTACGCCACACACAATTTTATTTATTTCATAACGTTTAATAATATGTTTTACCCATAGATCGCAAAAATGCAGATCTATATACATTAAACAATGCAAAATGCAGTTTTGTTTTATGGTTTATAACATACATCTGTTTATAATCAAATATGTGTTAAATATGTAAATATTTTTAAACTTTGCTAAAAGTTGTGCTTTTTGATAATGGTTAGAATGAATTTTCCTACATTCAAAACCATGGTGTTATTTTTATTCAAATAAAAAAAAACAGTCATTAGGGTTACACTGGAATTACTTAGTTTCTAATTAAGTGTAATTGTGAAAGTACTGCTTGTATATCTATTTGCTATGCTAAACATAGACCATGGACCATGCTGGTCACAAAACATTTGCAGACTTTTTAGTTGGCTTCTTACGCCACAGACAGTTTTATTTACTTCATAACGTTTAATAATATGTTTTATCCATAGATCGCAAAAATGCAGCGACTTCAAATGCATTCATTGATAACTTACTCACCTTGATTAGCAGCGCGCGTCGAATAGGCGTGTTCGAATTACGTAACCTGAGTTTGGAGAACACGTACTATAAATCTGAAGTGCGGGTCCTGTACCTGCCCCGCTCTTGCGCACTTCATAGTAAACTAGTATAGTAGGGTTAGAGACGTAAGCAGTGTCGCGGTCGTGTTTCACTTCCTGTTTCGCAGGTATCGGGACACACCTGTGGTGAGAACGAGAGAACGTCAGCTGCTGCCTGAAACTACGGATCAAAGTTATCCAGGAGAAAGAGTTGATGTGATTTGCGTCAGGAGCCACTGTGCCGCTCGCAATTAAGAATATCATCTCATTAAGAAAGTGGCCGAGAGGATATAGCTTCATTTAAACGAGCACTCAACAGGTAAAGTGTGATGTCTCGGCTTTTGTAACCTTAAAGGCCTGTTGTCATAAAGGTAGCTTTCTTTCTTTCTCCTCAGGCCTTCGACTAGAATAAAACTCGAACGATGCGTTTGTTTGATGATTTTAACACATTATTAACCATTTCGAATCGAGTAGGTTAACTAATAAAAACGAAATGTTTGTGTTTACAGGTTTGCCTTTAAGGCACGAAGAGAGGAGAGGGACGCTTCCCCCCCGAATAATCAGGATGAAACCTTATCGGATCTGTTTGTTATTTTTCACAACGTTGCTACTGCAAACACTGGCTCAGAATCCCAGTGATCAGTGCATGCAACAGTTTACTAAAGGAAAGGAAGATTTCATCTTGGACGCTGATCAGTCTGTGTTGGAAGGGGCTACTTTCCTCGGCTCTCCTGTGGTCAGCCGGGTTGCAGATTGCGTGTCCGCATGCTGCAAAGATCCCAACTGTAATCTAGCTCTGATGGAGAATGGGCTCGAAAATGGATCCATTAAAGTCTGTTTCATTTTCAACTGTTTATACAAGCAAAAGAAAGTGTGCCGCTTTACTGCGAAGAAGGGATTTAACAACTACGTTAGAACCTCTGTGTTTGGAAGCTACCTTGAAGAATACGTTCCAAGTAAGTGGCACTATTCACTGGAACAGTCTTTAATTTTTAAATATAAATCTGTATAACATAATGCAGCATTCCCAAGAAGAAACAAAGTCACAACTAGGCTGTGGCAGTTATAGTTTTGTTATCATTTACTGGTCTGACCAGATCATTTAAAAACATTTTTGAAACTCTTAACACTTATGTGGTAATATTATTTAAAAACGAGCAGTTTTATTCTTAAGGACTTGGTACCGTTTACCATCTTATGGCACAGTGTGATCTACAATGTGCCATTTTTAATTAATGATGATGATGATAAACTTTATATAGCATCTTACATACATCAAGGATGCCTCTTAATTTTTTAAACAATACAACATTCAAATAACATGGTAAAACAGGTAGGCAATATAAAATTCATCAAATGACATTAACAGTAAAAAGGGAATTAATTAATGTTCCATAATTTGGCTCTGTAGTTTATTGAGCTTTTATAATATTTAAAAAAAGATACTGTAAACTGTAAAGAAACTGAGGCCATAAAAAGGGACAAGCGGATGGAAGCCAAACCAGCATTGTTTGATGTAAAATTAAAATAAATAAATAATCAGTTTTAAAGGATAAAGGAAGCCTTTACAACACAGCTAGAACCACCGTGTTCTCACTTCCTTGTTCTGGTTAAAAGTCTGGCAACAAAAATTTGAATTAGCTAGTTTTTTGGTCACCTTCTTCCTTTAAAGCCTAGTATACTTTAAGTTGAAGCATTAATCCGCTTCTTGAAATGCTGTCAAAACAGAAAGATACAGCTGTTCTATAAATGCTATATTAACTTGTTTTTATCAATATGTTGTAAACATGCGGCACGGTGGCTTAGTGGTTAGCACGTTTGGGTGGAGTTTCCATGTTCTCCCCGTGTCCGCATGGGTTTCCTCCGGGTTCTCCGGTTTCCTCCCACAGTCCAAAAACATGGATCAATTCAATTGAGTTCTCCAATTGGCCCCATATAGAGTGAGTGTGAGTGTGTGCCCAGTGATGGATTGGCACCCTGTCCTTAAAGGCAAACCTGTAAACACATGAGGTCACCCCCCTGTGACCCTGATATAGGATGAAGTGGAAGATAATGGATGGAATATATTGTAAACACTGTCCTAATATAATTTTTCTACTTGTTAACTGATTAATTCATGACTACCTGAAACTACGCCTTTAAGCTTAGTCACAAGTTTTAGGTATCTAACATTTTAAGTGTTTTAGAATAAATGTATGTGATTATAGTTTAAGATAATAAGTATTAGAGATTCATTTTAAAATGTTATTGCTTTTAAACATTAAAAATTTGCTCCGTTTTGACAAAGGATCAGGTTTTTTATCATTTACTCTGTGATCATGTCACCAATTTTGTTAATATATTTAATTATTTGTGTATTTTGTTTAATGTCAGCTTGGAAGGAATATGTTCCTAAAATGTAACATTCTCTTATTTCTTATTGGGAAATTCTTCTCAAGACTTCATGTGTGTAATTACAGAACTCGCGCTTGTTTTGACTTGTTTTGTTTTGGTCCATAACCAAGATTTTTATTGTGTTTACTGCTAATATTTTAAGATGTTATTTTGCTGCCTTGTGCAGGTGTGGAGGACAAACCTCCTAAAGCAAACCCAGGACAAGATGTAGTGGTGCAGCCTCGTGAAAATGTGACACTTAATGGAATTCAGAGCAAGGATGACAATAAAATTGTTGAATACAAGTGGACGTTAGTGTCTGGAAGCAGTGCAGCTGTCATAGAGGTGAGTAACAATTCTTGCAATAATTTAATGTCTAGTGCTTGATAATCCTTTGTAATGATTTCAGGAGTACATTAAAAAATCAAAATGGCAGCAGAGTCTGTGGCATATGCATGCCTATCATAGGCAGCTGTAATGGCCTTCTTTCTGGATTGAGGAGTGAAATTAAAGAAAGGGGCACAATGAGACATGGCTGAATTTATAAAAGAGTTTATAAAACAGTTTTTTTTTATCATTTGCACATTTTTAAAAAAAATGTAAAAATAAATGTCTAAAAAAGTATGTCAAGTAACAAAAAAGCCACACATACAGTTAATCAAAGTTTCACAGCAATGTAATTAATTCAAGTACATATTCCATCCTCCGTTCAAATAAATATTATTATTATTAATAATAATAATAATAATAATAATAACTTAACTGTTTTTATTATTTACAAATAAACAGTTTATTATTTGCTCTTTTATTAGTCTCCAATAAAACTATTTATTAAACAGTAGATGAAAATGTTGAAGTGGTGCTGAAGCTAAATTCTTCACAATTACTTAAGGTAAATAAGTATTACCGACAAGATGTTAAATGGAGACACACACTCTCAGAGGAATTAGTATACTGATTTGTTTGGACCATGGTATTATTGTTGTTGATCACCAGTAATTCACATATGAATGTCTCTAGTATTCACTCTGATTGGTTAAATCAAGTAAGCCAAAAATCACCCAGCAAGTGAAGTTTCTGCAAACAAACACTTTGTCCATTAAAGAGGTCAATGGAGAATACCCTCTCTGGGTTGTACTGACATTAAAAGGAAATTCTAATTTGCAATATCAAAAAACTAAATAATGCACATCACAACCTTAATGCTGTTTTGTGTGCAAATAGAGGCCAAATGTATAATGTCCATATAATGTTTTTGTGAGTGTAGATTAATTTAACTTCAAATAGAAAAAAACTTTAATCCCACCAGTAAAGATTGAAAATGGCTGTTACCAATTTACCAAGAATTTGTTAATATAATTATCAATCCATGAGTTGTGTATAAACACCATAGGTATTAATAACAAGAGGTACTCTAAATTAATTAGACTGAAAGGACACAAAGAACATTTACTAAATAAAAGCTATTATTATTATTATTATTATTCTTACTAATAATATAAAAAAATCATATTGCAAACTGGGCAGCACGGTGGCTTAGTGGTGAGCACGTTCACCTCTCAGCACTAGGTTTGGATCCCAATCTGGAAGATTTCCATGTTCTCCCTGTGTCTGTGTGGGTTTCCTCCAGATTCTCCGGTTTCCTCCCACAGTAAAAAAACATGGTTCAAGGTGAATTGAATTATACAAATTGCCCCATATAGAGTGTGTTTGGCGCCCTGTCCTGGGTGTATCTGCCCAGCGCTCGAAACGTTCTCCCCTGGATGGGTATGGGGAACCCCCTCTTGACCCTAAAAGATTGAAAATAGCTGTTACCAATTTACCAAGCATTTGTTAGTATAATTATCAATCCATGAGTTGTATAGAAACCATAGATATTAATAACAAGAGGTGGACTAAAGGTGGGCCACATGGCTGTTATCATAGCAGGTGATTGTGCTAGTATGATTTTAGTACAGTCTTAAATTCTACATGGTTTAAAGAAAATTTGCATTGCAAACCTAAACTTTACCTTCTGACTAACTGCTAATTATTCTGCTTTTTGTTTTTAGAAAGACCAGTTTGAGGATCAAGCGAAGGTATCTAACCTTACTGCTGGGCTGTATAAGTTTAGACTGACTGTTAAAGATAATGCTGGTCAAACTGACTCTGCAGATGTTACAGTCTTGGTCCTTACACCTGAGCAATCACACCGTGAGTATTTGTTAAATATATTTAACTATTGAATTAGTGGTAAGATGTATGCCTTTAGAAATTGATTTTATGATGTTATAAGCTTTTCTTAGGATGAAAATATAATGTGATTTGTAATAGGGTGTTATTTAGTTAGATTTACTGGTTGTGGAACGTGTATCTGGGAGATTAGTTTTAATTTCAGTACTTTCAGCTGTTTCCTAAGCAGATTATTATACATAAATACATATGAACACATTTGACAGTTGTATCTCATATGGCACTCTAAATTCTAAATTAAAGCTATTATTATTATTCTTACTAATAATATTAAAAATAATATTGCAAACTGGGCAGCATGGTGGCTTAGTGGTTAGCGCGATCGCTTCTCAGTGTTAGGGGTTCCTGGTTCGAATCCCAATCTGGGTGGAGTTTCTATGTTCTCCCCCTGTTCGCGTGGGTTTCATCCGGGTTCTCCGGTTTCCTCCTACAGTCCAAAAACATGGTTCAAGGTGAATTGAATTGAGTTGAGTTTTAAAATTTGACATCAGATATTAAAACGTGTTTTAGTTAAAGGTATGATTCAGTGGAAAGAGGACATTCTTCAATATATGAATTGCTTTCGATACTATGGTAAAGGCAACAGGTTGAGCTGGTTTTTGTCATTCCAGGAATGTGAAAGTGTCAAGCACAAATGCTTTCATCCTTTCTAAGTAAAGCCTCAACCTTTATTACATCCAAAGGTTCTTTAGTTTATTTGTTGGGTCAGCTTGATGACTCAATGGTCACCATTTATTAGGAATAAAATTTCTTGATCCATTCTTGTTTTGGTTTTAGTGGACTTGTTTTTACAATAATTGTATGTACAAATGTACTCTTGTTTTTTTCCATGTGTATTTCTGAGAATGTAATGTAATTATAACAGTAGTATAATGTTTAAGATAATAAGTATTTATCATCAAATTACATGCAGGGTAATTTACAAAAAAGACTTTATAATGTGAACTGTGTCTAGTAGGGGTGCGAATCTCTGTGTCTGGCGATTCGATTCAGAATCGATTTTCAATTCAGAAACGATTTTTTCCACTTTAAATGGTCTTTAAATTTTGCTTAAATGATGTGATTGACAAGATGAATCAACAATGTAAACAAATAGAACATTTATTTAAAACAATAATTTTAGGTTCCTTCCTGTATCAAATCTTTTTGCATCATTTTATATTTATACAAAAATAGGATTGTGCTAAATTAAAATTACCAGTATTAGGTTAGCTTAGCTGCCTGGCTTTTACTTAAAAAAAAAAAAAAACATCTATTAATGAGCAAATAATTCAAAATATATTAATACCAAAGTTTACCACAGTGCATTAGACTTTAATCGAAACTATAATACAGACTTTACAGTCAGAGTGCATTTATAATTTGCAAATCTTTAAAACTTAACATTAAAAATAAAATACATACTTCAGTCTTTTTAACTATATTTCACCAACATTCGCTACATTTTCAAAACTTAACCTTAAATATTAAATATTTTTTCAACTTCTTTTAACTCAGGGTGACGTCACGCAAAATGGGCTCGTGCATTTGTCATATTTCCAAAGTGTACCTCATTTTATTTTACACTCCTTGTAAACAGTTGTGCTCATGTTAAGCAATCTTTTCCTTGCTTTAAAAGCCAAACACTAGCTTATAACGACGACAGGGGTTCGAATCACGCTCTCTCTCCCTGCTCCATGCTTCCTACAACGGGAGCTGGCTAACAAACTTGCTGTACGGTGGCCAAGCGGATACGTAATGTGATATATGCATTACGCTCGGGAGGGGGTGCCAAAAAATAAAACTTAAATGCATTTTTAAAACTTAAACGATTCTTGGGCATTTTGAATCGATTAAGAATCGTCAGGACTACGAATTTTTTTCAGCACCCCTATAGTGTCTAGCTAAGACAGTTAACATAAATAGATAGCTGCTTATTATTGTTGAATTTTGCTTTATATTTAACTTTAAATTTTATTCTGATCACTTTAAAACTGTATAATATTTGTGATTTGTGACTGCATAGAAGTTATTTTGAAGAAATTTTTCACATGCATATTATGTTTGACTACATAGCAAGAGGTATAAGGCATGCAAAATATTTTATGCAATTTCTGTTATTGGATTCATTTAAAAGTATACATGCTATAAAAACACATGTATTGCTAAAATTAGACAAGTTAAAATGTGGAAGGTATGAGTCAATACATTGTAGGATCACTGTTTGCTGCAATCAAAACTGTAAGTCTTTTGGAGTATGGCTTTACCAATTCAGGCAGATTTGGTAGAGAGTGATCTGTGAACAGCAATTTTCAAGTCTTGAAAATTCTTAATGAGCACAGATCCTTAATGAGATTTGGGTCTAGACTCTGAATGGGCCTTTATGACTCATTATATTACTTTACATTAGGTTATATATTTATTTAAAGCAAACTTCAGTTATTCCAACTTGATGGTTGGGGTCAAATGGATTGAACATTGCTCTGTGATATGTTTATAAATTGGGATTTTTCTTTAAATTAACCCTGTTTTACACTTCTTCCAACTTTATTCCTGACCACTCTGGTTTGTTTGTTGGTTTTCATGATGCCATTTGATCAATAATGTTTTCTAATAAACCTGTAAAGCCTTTACAGACCAGCTTTAGTTATACTACTAAAATTGAAACCAGTTTTAAGTAGGATCTCGAATGACATTTTTGTAAAATATTTTATTCATTTTAATTGTAACTGTTTTTTCTACATTTCAAAATCTGGCTACCACAATTAAAAAAAACTCTTATAGCAGGAAAAAAAAACTTTTTGTGGTTAGCCTAAATTGTTGTCTAGTCAAAGTCAGACTCAGTATTCTTAGGTCATTTTCTCTAATCATAAAACAGGTAGTTATGGTCCTTAAATCTGATTGGCTGAGCTGTTTGTCCAGCTGTGACATTATTGACAATAACGCACACCTCTGACCGATGCACATTTGCATCAATGCATGATACACAATACATTATTTTCCTGAAAGTCTTTTGCGGCATTTTTTTGTAACATGTTCTGTAATTTGACCACTAGATGGCAGTATTTGACTGTCAGAATTATGTTACATTATGAATCAAACATTGTTTTTTTTATTACAGTGTGTTTGTTACAGTTTTTCAAAAGCAATAAGTCACTCTGGTTGTCAAGTGGTGCTGGCACTCAAGGATGTGTATTATTGCCTTATTAGATATCAATAGTTAATTTGAAAAATGGGGAGTTGGATCCCAACTGGTAAAAGTTACTCAACACTCAAGTGAAGTTTCTTTTTAGTAAGAGCATGCAGTTATCAAACAATCTTTTTGTTTTTATTTCCCCAGACCACTGCCTTGTGCCTAAAAAGGAAGGGCCATGTCGTGGATCCTTCCCACGTTGGCACTACAATGCTGCATCAGAGAACTGTGAGAAGTTTAACTTTGGAGGCTGCAAAGAAAATCGCAATAACTATGTGTCCATGGATGAATGCTTGAAAGCCTGTGACAAAGTCTCAGGTAGTTTTATATATCTAGTAACTAATATATTAAGAATTTCAGGTAAAACTATGAATTTAACTGTTTTTGTTTAAGATTGATACAATGTTCCATTGAACTTTGTAATTCTGATCTGCCAATGATATCGTTACAACTTACACCTGATCATGAAGTATTGCCTTTATTAACGTTTGCTGCTATATTTTTTTTTTAGTTAATAACATGCCATCAGGAAGACTTGGTCCACTTGATGGTCATAGTAAGTTCATACATTTCATATTTTCTAGGCATCTTATATCTTTAGAGGGATTTAACTAAATTCAGTGTGCTTGTCAGATTAACTGGAGCAGAATAATTAAATTATAAGACTAGCAACAAAGCTGCATTTTGTTCTTGCACTGTAGTATAATCAGCTTTCCCACAAGCTGTTATTGATTAAATAAAATATATTAACTTTAAATAAATGTTTAAAGACATTATGGGTATTTGTACAAGAGAAGAATTGTTTTATTTGGCATCAGAATGTGCAAAATGTTGCCATCTTGTATTCATTTGTACAGCCACCTTAGGACACCAATGAATATCACCGATGTAATGACCGATAGATAAAACAAAATAGTGTATACTGTTGTGATTCCAGAAAACATAAATTAGAGAATACTATCCAAACCTGACCATGTTTTTTTGGTGCATTTAACTGCTTTTATGATTTTGCTACTTTTAGCAGAAGATAATTGATTTTAAACTACTTTTTGAGGTTATATTTTTAATAGATCTCATTTTTGCACATGTCTTCAATGTTCTATTTTTTTTATTTAAATGTTAAGCTGTTTTAGAAATGTACTGTGGTTGTAGGAACGGATTCAAATCTAACTGTAACTCAGTTTTTCATTCACCCCTAACATTTTAAACTTTGTCTTTTACAGAAGAGAATTGTGGAGGAACCTGTGGACCAGAGAACTTCAACTGCACTAATGGGTGTTGTATAGAAAAAGAGCTTGAATGTGATGAAATCAAACAATGCAGCGATGGCTCTGATGAGGAGCAATGTGCCAAATGTAATTATTTTACAAATTACAGTAAAAATACATTGTCATTTTAGAGGAGATCTGCATTCTTTGCTTGTAGACAGTATTATAAAGATATGGATTAGGGCACATCTGACGCTATAGTTTAGCAGTAAGACTAGTGTGGATTTATGGCACCAAAATGCACCTAAATAAACAATTTGTTAATAATTTAGAATTTACTTGAATTATTGTCAATGTGGGCGGCATGGTGCCCCCCCCCCCCCCCCCCCCCCCCCCCCCCCCAATTATTTGAAAAACCCTGACTTTGTCACCTTCGACATTACTACTAATCCTTAATGCTTAAGTACTTTTTCCATTTACATATATCTGATATTAGATATTTTTTCTCAAATAATAAAACATTAGTCTTAAGCCTTTGTCTTATTTGTTTGTTTTGGGTTATTTCTATATCTTTATGTAGAATGTAGAGCACAAGTGTAAATGTTTAAGAATTAAGTATTTAAAATAGTTGCACAATTATAAGATGCATGACATAGAATTGTTTTTAAATTCAGTTTTATTTGATTTAATATATATATGCAGACTGAAAAATCTAGTTTTATTACTAGAACAGAAAAGAAGCATTTGTTATGCTAGCAGTGTTTTTTTTTTTTTTTTTTTTTTTAAACCTATTCTAGTGCAGCTAGTTCAATTAAAGGTTGAATGACTTTAACTGTATATTTATATTAATTATTATAATAATTATTGTAATAATAATAATTGTAATTATTATAATTTGGGTTAGTATGTATAATATATGTAATCAAGCTTTTACTCATTTCATATATTTCAGGACTGGTTAAGATATTCTGTAAAGTCCCAACAACAAGATAATTTAACAGAGGAACATTGTCAACTGTTACCAACTTTATAGAGAATAACTTTATAATGTCTAGATCATGATCAGAACATTATTTTGTCTTATGGTTATATTTCCAGTATAACCAAGAGATAATAAAATTATTTGTTGTTGCTCTGTAAAGTTAATTCATTGCAATTTTTTTAACAGGGGGCAAAAAGTTTCGTGGTTTGCTAGACTTGGACACAGAAGATAAAGGTATATTTTTTATGAATGCTTTTTCATTCAGTTTTTGAATGTCTTCCCATATTGGGAATTATTATAATGATCTCTGCTACTACTGTTTATTTATTAGGAGCTGCAGCTGTTCGTTGCACACAACCTCCTATCACCGGTCCTTGTCATTCTACCCTAACAAGGTGGTATTACAATCCATATGATCAGAAATGCAGCCGCTTCAACTGGGGTGGCTGTGAGGGCAATGACAACAACTTTGAAAATGAGGATAAGTGTTTGCAGTTTTGCAAAGGGGTGAATGGTAAGTCTCTTAAAGTGACATCTGTTTGATTAAAATTAATGTAATTTATTCATATGGTACCTTTTTAAAAAATATAAATTTGTCACGAAGTATACATACAAAATAGATTACCAACATTGTAGAGACATGACTATGTAGAATTTTTTGTTAATTATGGAGCAATTGAAAACTATTGGATGTTTGGTGCTTGAAAATATGTGAACTTTTGTATTTGTATATTTTTGGCATAACTTTTAATACAGCTTTATAATATTTTAACTAAATTATTAGACATGCTTACTTATTTAATATGGAAACTGAGTGAACCTCACATATCTGTGAGTGGCTAAAGTATGTGAACCTTTAGTATTATCAGCAAATTTGGAAATAATATTTGGATTTTTTTTCATCCCTGGGATGACAATCAGGTGTTTTATTTAAATATCAGTGTAAAATTGATATTTTCCATGACTGTAACTGTGCCCAAGTGGAGGGACTTCAAATTTCAAATGTTTATGGATTTCAGTCCAAGTTTCCAAAGAAAATTACTAAGATCAGATTTGAATGAATTTAGATGTAATCCATGTTAATATGTGAAGTTGGAGAATTCTTAGTGACATTCATAGGGGGAAAAAAAAGTAGAAACCCCCCCCCCTTTTTTCTTTTTAGATCTATGTTATTTTTGTTATGGTCTTAATATGTATAGATGTTTCACAATGGTTATAGCAGACAGAGTATTATACTATGTAAGTCAGAAAGAAATTGACCACAATATTATCACTGTGTGTACATTAAACCAAATTTTACACAGACAAGAAAAACATTGTTAATCTGTGATCTTGTTGCCACAGAAAAAGACGCTTTTGCCAAAAGGGCCATCTTCGAGAAGCTAGTTAATGACAATGATTCAGGTAACAGCTTGCTAAATATGTCTTTTTATTTTACAGTTACAGTTAGACTTTTTTTTTCAACAGATGGGTGATGTATAAAATGTTCAATGAGATATTGCTGAAAAAGAAAAAGTCAGGATTCACTGTACAATAAGTAGATTAAACACTATGCAACTGTAATTGACATTATTGCCCCATTTTTAAACAGTTAAGTGACAAAAAAATGCCAATCCTACAACATACAGGTATGGCAATTTCTGACTGGACATGGAGGAATAAAGGCATACAAATAATTAAGTCAGCATTTGATTTTAATAGTTTTAACTAACACTGCCAGTGTTATAGTGTAGTGGGGATAATTTTCTGATTTAACTTTAAGCTAATTTAGTTAATTTACCTGTGTAAATATAATATGGGACCATATATTCATGAGTATAATATTAAACTGAACTAGACATGGCTTCTACTAGGAGAACATGTCATGATGAAATAAGGAACCAGGGAAGCTGAGGGTCTCTACCTGAAAATGAAATCCAGCCAGTTCCCAAAGCTATGGAAGAGACCGTAACAGGTCTGATACAGAAAAGAAATGGCTAAACAAGCCTAATCCAGTGTTTTCAAACCTGAACTTTAGCTGTTGATAAACAAATAAAGACACACCAGAACCAGGAGATACAAATCACTATAATTCAAAACAAAACCACTGAGTGGTGAACAAAAAACATTTAAAAGTGATTTTTAAAAAATGTAAGAAATTTAATGTTTATTTAATTATATTTAACTATACATATTTAAAATGTAATTGAAACAATTCTTTTTTTATATTTTAATCGGATAAATGTGAAGATTTAAATATAATAATGGAAAGTACATGTAATGTGTACATCTCTCTTTTATTTTGCTTAAGGTATTTTAAGAGTGCATTTGTTATGGTAATATTTTAGAACTGCTGATGTGTAAATAACCTAACTTGCATTAGACTAACTTAATTTTTGAACATATGCCAAAATGCCTTAAACTATATGCTGGTCCTCCATTTAAAATAATTTTGAACCCATTAATCTTCCAGTAAACCTATTTTTATAACATGCTTTGGATTCGAGCAGCTAAATTCTGTAAGGTACAATACCAGAGACTATGCTAGAACCCATGAGTTAGTGTGTTAGTATTTGTGTTAGTATTTTATTTGTTTTAAGTTATTTAAGCTTTATATTTACTACTTTAATACATAGTTGTAGAATTAAAAAATTTAATGATTATTATTTTTTTCTCTTTCTCATACTCATTTTTTCTTTTATAATATATAATCATTACAGTTGTCATTGCCATAGCTGTGGCACTTGGCCTGGCCATCCTGATCTTGCTGGTTGTGATTGGTTACTGCCTCCTGAAGGGAAAGAAGAAGAAGCCGCAGTCTAGAAACCAGTATATCGCTGCCAATGGTTCACATCTTATGCCTATAGATGACACAGAGAAACTCGTCTACAACAGCACGACCAAACCTATATGATTCCCAACATATAGGCCTTTTGCTGCATTGCTTTTTAGTTCCAACATAGTGTTTGCTCTGTTCCAGTACTTTTGAATCATTTCATGAATCAAGTGAGTTAGTACAGGGACTCCTCTGAATGTGCAGAAAAAAAATAGAAAAGGTACCAACACTGGTCAGTCAGAAGTCAGAAGCAATGTTTTTTTGTTTTCTTGAGAAATGCTTAGCATTCACATAGTCATAACACCACCAATATAGTTTGTCAGCTCTGTTTTTCTTCTTTTTTATTTTAATTCAGATTATCACTTTGTACATTAACAACCAAGTAAGCTTATCTTAATAATTGCTGGGCCCAAGAAATGTTAGACCGAGACTGGACGCCACCGGTTGAAACTCACTTCTTTTTTTGGCTGCATCTGTGTTATGACTGGCAATATATTGTTTATTTTTAACTATGGGGCCGAGTAAATGTCCGATATTTAAATATTTTAATTTGATAATCATGATCTGTACATTATCTTAAACTTGTTTTAACAAAAAACGTTTTACTGGTTGTTTCATTGTGGTACTTTGTCAGAATGTTGCTTAGCAACTATTACTCAGGATATAAAGTTTAATAAATTGAGAAGTCTGATCCAAATAAACACAGAGACTGTTTGTCAGGTATTTGCTATATTAAATTTATGTTAAAGATTTGAATCTTATTAGCTGTTCAACTGTATTGTGTTTGAAAAGACAATAATCCATGCAGTTGATTTTTAGCTTGTTTCCTTGCAAGTTGTTTTGGTATATTTTTGTTATATTTGTACATGCTTATTTTGTACTTTGGGTAACATACAAACACAGTGAAGAAGTTACATTAATTAAGGATGTGAGGGTAAAGTGAATATTAATTTGAATATATAGTCTGGTAAGTATACTAATATGCTGAATATTTTTTTGGTATATTGGTATATGGTATATTTGATGCTAAAAAAGTGTTTTGTTAATTCACCACAAAAATCTGACCCCAAAGTCACTATAAAATCTACCCGGTTAACTAATAAACTGAAGATTAATTACTGTAAGATAATATGAGCCTTATCACTTCCAGTAAGTTGTCCAAAGCTTTCTTATGTGTATGGATAATAAATCTTTAGGATTAGTGCATCACTATATTGAGGTGAAATAAAGTTGATGGGTAAATGAAAATAATGTGAAATATATATATGTGTGTATGTATCTTGCCATTTCTGTTTATCTGTTTTTAAAGGTAAAATAAAGTAAAGTATGTAAAAGCATTTCTATATTTTATTATAGGTCAATATAAAGAATGCTTTTTAGTTTTGTGCCTTGATGGATGCATTTTAACTGTTTCACCACAAGAGAGAGCCTGCGCTGCATGAAAAGCAACAAATCTACAAATGCATGTATGATGCACGAAAACGTTTGATCAAACAATTTTGTCAACGACTACATTTCCTCATCAATAGATTGTATTTGAATTGTAGCTTCATTTTTAGTGACTTATCTTCTAATTGTCAGGTTTTCGTCAAACCTCTTGTGGAAATACGCTTATTTTCAACTTCTTTGAAATGACGTCAATTTGTATTTAGAAAGTGCTGACACTCATAAGGTGTGAAACTTTTTAATGTGGCGCTGCTGTGTTGAGATTTTCTTCTTACCTAAAAAGTTTGTACACCAGAGATTTAAGGCTTCTGGGTTCTTAAATTTAGTTATTTGCTATTCATATTAGGCCTTATAAGGGCAAACTAAATAAAAGTCAATTTTACTAAGGTTACATGTTAATTGATGAAAAATAATATATATATATATATATATATATATATATATATATATATATATATATATATATATATATATATGTGTGTGTGTGTGTGTGTGTGAAGTGTTATGATTACGATGAATTGTTTATGTTTTGATTCTCTGATTCTTGTATAAAACCTTTTATTTACAGAAGGCAAAGGCCTTAATACTTACAATGAATGAAATAGGCCCATCAAAAAAAAAACATCAATCTATAAAAAAAGTTATAATTTTACAATTTCATTTACTAAACCATCTCTGTGGAGTTGGTGTGGTGGATTGTTCCTGTGTTTTCTGGTGTTAAGATGACTGTGAAGCTTTCTGATTTGGTATGTTACCATATCTCCTCTGCCTTTAATGTTCATTCGTTCCTTTATTATCTTCAGCTTAATCCTCTACTAAGGGTCATCCAGGGAAGAATGTTTCGGGCGCTGGGCAGGTGCACCCAGGACAGGGTGCCAGTCTGTCATTGGGCACACTTACGCACGCAGACAATCCACACAAACACACACTATATGCAATTTGGTGTATACAATTTACCTTAAAAGGTGGCACAGTGGCTTAGTGGTTAGTCCAAAAACATGGATCAAGTCAATTAAATTCTCCAATCTGCCCCATATAGAGTGTATCTGTGTGAGTGAGTGTGTGCCCAGCGATATATTGGCGCCCTGTCCTGGGTCTATCTGCCCAGCACCTGAGACGTTCTCCCCTGGATGGGCATGGGGAACCCAACCGTGACGCTAATAGAGGATAAAGCGGAAGATAATGGATGGATTTTCCCTTAAGGGTGGCACGAATGAGGTAAATTAAACACTCTAAATTGCCCCATAAATTATGAGTCTGCGTGTGCCTAGTGATAGATTGGCACCCTGTCGTGGGTGTATCTGCCCAGCACTGGAAACGTTCTCCCCTGGATGGGCATGAGGAATGCTCCTTTCACCCACAACCCTAGTAGAGGATTAAGTGGAACATAATGAATGAATGAATTTACCTTGAATCCATGTTTTTGGACTGTGGGAGGAATCCGGAGAACCTGGAGGAAACCCATACGAACACATGGAGAACATAGCAACTCCACCCAGATTGGGATTCGAACCTGGATTCCCAGCGCCAAGGAGGCGAATACACTAACCACTAAACCACCATGCCGCCCGGCTTTAAGGCTATTTTTTTTTTAAGGCTATTATTTTTAGTCAGTTGTGTTTTTATTTTACTTTTATTTGTTGTTGTGTTGTACATCATTTTACATTCATTCATTATCTTCCGCTTTATCCTCTATTAGGGTCGCGGGGGATTCCCCATGCCCATCCAGGGGAGAACGTTTTGGGCGCTGGGCAGATACACCCAGGACAGGGCGCCAATCCATCGCTGGGCACCATCATTTTACAGGTGTACTTAAATGTCTATTACGATACTTATTGTACTACTTTACAAATTCTGTTCTACAACTTTGTAATGGTATTTGTTTTATCACTATGTTTGTTGCAAATTCATTATTTTAAATAAATAAATAAATAAATAAATAAATAAATAAATAAAGAGCGGCATAGTGGTTAGTGGTTAGGCTTAAGGATTCCCGGTTCGAATCCCCATCTGGGTGGAGTTTCTATGTTCTCCCCGTATCCGCGTGGGTTTCCTCCGGGTTCTCCGGTTTCCTCCCATAGTCCAAAAAAACATGGATCAAGTCAATTGAGTTCTCCAAATTTCCCTGTATAGAGTGTGTCTGTGTGAGTGTGTGTGTGTGTGTGTGTGTGTGTGTGTGTGTGTGTGTGTGTGCGTGTGTGCGTGTGCCCAGTGATAGATTAGCGCCCTGTACTGGGTGTATCCCATGCCCATTCAGGGGAGAACGGAATTATTTTCCGCTTTATCCTCTATTAGGGTCGCGGGGGGGGCGAAAATAATGGATGAATGGGTGGAAATAAATAAATAAATAAATAAATAAGTAAATAAATACAAAAGTCAGAATTTAGCATGGGTTTACTAAATGCGTGGAAAAGCTTCTGCGCAGTTTGTCTGATTTCTATACCATGCGTGCACGTGATGTATGCTGGGTAGTTATATGTAAATCTACGCTCATGGTATTCGTGTTGACCCGGAATGGGGGCGGGGCTAAGCGGCAGTTCTGCGCTTTAGGAAAAAAAAGCGTAAAGTAAGTGGAATTGTCCGCCACATGTGGGATGTTTATAGCTCTAAGTGCTGCGGTTTGCGTAAAAATAGTTTTGCTTCGAACTGCATTGTTTCAAGATCATAAACCTAGCAATCGGACGAATGCTTACAAATGGTGATTTTTAAACGCTCTACCAAGAACCGGATTTGCGGTTGGTAAGTTTTATGCAACTTGGTTTAAACAGATACAGAGTTTTTTCCTTTTATTACCTGTTGTCCTATCTATGTCATTTCAGTATCAAATGGATGTTTTATGTTTATTTAGCTTAACTCACAACTTTCAAACCAAACATTTTGAATGATTCTTAGAAGAGCAAAAAATTCAGTGTAGAAGTGTTTTTTTTTTCTTTCATGCAAACAATCTTTAATATGCTCAACACAATAAGATTCTTTTCTTAACAACGCTCTCAATCTTTTTAAAATGTGCAAGTGATATTGTGACTTCAAGTTTAAAAAAAAAAAATGCACATAATATTTCACAAGAAATGAACTCGTCATAGTGACTTTGCTTAAAGTATTCACATTTTTTTCTTTGACATGTTTTATGCAGAATCCTTAAATGTTCCCTACATCATTTATAGGTGCTAGATAAAACCTTGTTCTATGTGTGTATTGTGTAATAGTATTTCCAGCATAAGCAGGCCCTAAACTGTATTGTTCAATTTTAAAGGAATGTTCAAGACCAAAAAAAGTAATAACAGCCAATATTGTGTTTAGCTTTAAAAGAACCAAATTTGCAGTTGGTAAGTTTTATGCCTCTTAGTTTAAAACGTACAGTTTCCTTTTATGATGTGCTGTCCTATCTATGTCATTTCAGTATCAAAGGGATTTGTTATGTTTATCTAGCTTAATTCGCAACTTTCAAACTAAACATTTTGAATGATTCGTAGAAGAACTAAATCAATATTCAAGAAAGTTTTATTATCATTTGTATTGCATGTGGTACATAAGACAGAAACAAAAAAAAAAAAAAAAAAAAAAAAAAAAAAAAAAAAAAAAAAAAAAAATATATATATATATATATATATATATATATATATATATATATATATATATAGTTATATATAAAATATATTATATATATTGAGAAGTGTTCTTATTTTTTCATCCAAACAAACTTTTTTTTTTTTTTTTTTTTTTTTTTTTTTAAATATGCAAGTAATATTGTCAAATGTGAGTTAAAAAAATGCACATAATATTTTACAAGAAATGAATTATTCATAATGACTCCACTTAAAGTATTGAATTTTTTTCTTCTTAGACATGTTATGCAGAATCCTTCAATGTTCCCTACCTCATTTATAGTGGCTAGATAAAACCTTGTTCTTTATGTGTATGTATTGTGTAATACATAATTTTGTTTGTATTGTGTAATAATAGTATTTCCAGCATAAGCAGGCCCTAAAATGTATTGTTCAATCTGAAAGGATTTTTCAAGTCTTATAAAGAAATAACAGCTATGTTTAGCTTTAAAAATCCTTAAAATCCCAAATATAGCTTGTGGGAGCTTTTCTTTTTGTATCTTGTAGTTTGTTATGGTAGACTATGATGACCTAATGGGTGATAACATCTTTCCAGCAAGACAAAATCCCCTGTGTTGGATAACCACCTACAGCATTCATGTCAGTAATGCAGAGCACAATTGAGCATGGCAGGAAGGGATTTAGCAGTTGTGGAACCTCATTCTGAGAGGAGTGGTTTGCCATGAGGGGCAGATGTGCAGTGAGATTGTGCCTTCACATTCCAAAAATTAGCTTAAAGATAAAGCCTTTAATCTGTACATTTGATGTTTGGGGGAAAAAGGAAAGATGGAAAAGGTTCTACTATATAGAACTTGTATTTGGATTTCACAGCACACTTTCCGTATACACTTACATTTTAATCACCATTTCTGAGATATAGAGAAAGCACACAGTTATTTGACTGGGCCAAAAGTTACAGGACTGATAATGCTTGTTTGCTTTTCACAAAGAAAAACATCTGTCGTTGCTGAACTTTGATCATGACGAAATTTTGAGGGTTTATTGATTTTTAAGGAATGAGTTGCACATTTACTGCCATCTGATTTTCTTTAGATTGGTCTCTCTAGCAAAAAAGCAACAAAAAAAAAAACCAAGAAAATAAACACTTTGGTAACAAAAAGTGTTCATTATAGCACAGTATGAGCCACACCTCATAATCAGTTAATTTATCAGGTGCAGCTTTAGGTACATGAAAAGTGTGGCTGAAGTAATTTGAAATAAAGAATGTTGTTTTTTAGAACATCCTGTAATTTGTCTGTGAGATTAAAAACCTAGTTTCTCACTGCTTTGCCATATTTTGTATGTATGCTGATTTAAAAAGGAATCGTTGATTCTATGGTAAACCATAAAATCTATATAGAAAGTAAAAAATTTATGGTGGCTTTGTTATTTAACAAGCACGCTTGTGTTTTTATATCGGGTCTAGTAGCAAACTAATCCTAAGTTTCTGTTCTGTAGTGTAAAAAAGAAGGACATTTTAATGGAAATCATTTCCTTGCATGTTTGAAGTGGGCACATTCATCTTGACAAAGGACAAAAATATCAGGCCAGATCTTATCATTGATTTCAGATGTTTTACTCCATCTCATTGACAGGTGTTTAAATTAAGCACCTAGGCCATGCGTTATGTGTAACTGGGTGCTTACAACCTTGTGGGAGTGGTTTGGGGAAGGATGGTTTTTATTCCAGCATGACACTGCCCCATACACAAAAAGACCATAAAAGGCATGGTTGAGTGAGTTTGCTGTTAAAGAACTTGACTGGCCAACACAAAGCACTGACATCAACCCTATCTGACACCTTTGGGATGCACTGATATAGAGATTTGAAGCCAGGTCCTACTGTTTAGTATCAGTCTCTGACCTTAGAAATGCTTATTTTAATTGATGGGTGAAAATTCACACAGACCACTTCAAAATGTCATGCTCACTTAGATGTACCGAGTTCCAGTACTTTAACCTTATGATTAGTTAAACCCAAGTAATCAATTTAAAATTCTGCTTTCTATTTTTCAATTTAGTTTAAATGTGTTAACCTGGAGCATTTTTAGGGTTCACCACAGGCTGAAAAGCTATACTTAAAAACATGTTTCAAAGACAGTACCAGTGTTTTGCTTTAACCTCGAACAATTTGATTGCATGTTTTCAGAAGGAACATTTAATGCCTATCTTATAGTTATCGACGGCCGATCAATCGATTTTTGGCATTTTTAGATAATCGGCATTGGCCGATATATGAGCGCACAAGGCCGATATTTAAACAATGCCTACAGGCAACGCTGTGGGCAGCTCCATCATTCTGGCTCAATGACTGAATACAGTCATTAGATCTAACTTTTGCTTAAAGTGGCCCCTAGTGTTCTTCCGGCAGAACGTCAGTCAATGCTCAAGGGTTTATTGCTGTTTTGAAACTGCTCTACAGTACGCCTCATGAGAGAAAATGGTTTCTCTTTCAACACTCAGTATTTGTTACTGGCTGCTCTTTGTAATGTATAAAGTGTTTACTGTCTGCATAATTAGAGCGATTATGTTATTTAGAGAGAAAATGCCAATAGTTTTATTTGGAACTGTAAACTTAGCAACCACTTGAACAGCTAAACTGGCCAACTAATACTAATTAGAGCTAGCTAACGCTATAATAATGTTCCGGGATGCTATTTGTAACATATACAGTGTTTACTGTTTGTGTAATTAGGGCGATTTTGTTAAACTGGCTAGCTAACGCTATATATCGTTAGCACTAACTGACGTGTTGTGCCAGTTCACAGCTTTTCTGAACTAGTTCAGGTTCAGTTCATACATGCTCAAAGTGAACATTTCATGTTAAAAGTTTACAATTTTAATTCTGAACTAGTTCAAAGTTCAGTTCATTTCATTTTTTTCTTGAGATATTCAAATAAGTACTTTTTTTCACACTACAAACTACGATATTTGTTTGTTAATATTTTATTTATTTATCTAAATTAGCAAAATTGGCTCATTAGTTCAAAAAGTGAATGTTGTTCTTTGTGCAATGTTCATCAATAAATGTTCATTCTAAAAAGATGCTGCTATCTGCTTATTTTTAGGTACACTGAAACTTTAATTAATAATGTGTAATTTAAAGTTGTATGTTTTTAATATTGCTCTCTGTATTACAAAAAGTAGAGTAGACAGTGATAAACTGTCTGATTACTTTTGTGTCTTGTTTATTATTATTATTATTATTATTATTATTATTATTATTGTACTTTATTAGGTGCAATAAAAACTGGTAATATCGGCTTTATATATCGGCCATCGGCCACTTCTGTCGTCTAAATATCGGCATCGGCCATTAAAAAACCCATATCGGTCGATCGCTACTTTTATATGCAAGTCTAATCTTATGCATCTAACTTTGGTTATTGCGTACATGACTGGTTAATTTTAAAATCTTAGTTCGAGTTAGATTGTGCTTACACACATAATGTGCAGTGTCACATAATATAATTAATAGCCAATTACACACTAGGCTGTGGTTGAAAAGCTAAATGTGTCTAATCCAGAAAGTCTAATCTAGAAAGTCATTATGACATTTCCTGCAAACAGTGTAAAAGTTCATTTATACTTTGTCACTTTTTGGTGTATTTAAAACAAAAAATAAATTCCAAGTTCTAATCACAATCTAGGTGGAAATTCTATGTTCTCGCTGTGTCTCTGTGTAAGGCTGCATGTAGAGCATTAGCAGAGGATTAACGGGAAGATAATTAATGAATGAATTGTATTTAAGTAACTGAGAGGGAAAAGAAACAGACATAACTTCACCTAAATATAAATTTCCTCTGTAAATAAATAAAAAAAAATGTTTTATTAAAAATAAAAATGTACTCTGTAAGGAGTATATAAACCTCCGCAGAATCCCAAAAAAGTATGCATGTCAAATATTGTGGTAGCAACTGTGTGGGTTTGTGGACACGCAGACTTTTGCCCTTATTTACAAGATTTCACAGGTTCTATCACAATACGATTTCTTGTTGAACTACTCTAAAGTGAAAACATTACATTGTAGGTGAAGTGTGTGAAGAGGCAGAGCCTGTAAATGTAAGGCAGGGAATGCGATGGCTGGCTTACCACTCTCACTTTTTTCTGCTTCTGGCCTTTTTTTAATGGCATACAAAAGGACCGATAATAACACACAGTTGTAAATTGCCGTTGTTTCCATTTACCTAATCGACCTCCCGTTCCTGCCACCTGTACTTAGGCTCCACTCATGCCACGTTTTCCTTATTTTTTTCTGATATTCTAGAAGCATATGCATTGTTTAATAGAAGATTTATTGCTTTAATAGCTTTTAACTGTACTTGGGATTTGGAATTTGGTATATGGTATATGGAATATGGTAGTTAATCATAATTGATGTAGCGAAAGTCACCCCACAGTAGGACAGGCAGCGAGCAACATTGCCATGTTAGTGGCCTGAGTTGCCACAGGAAAGTGGAAAAAAGACACATTTGAGAATGTGTAATAAGTGAAAATTTTCCTTTAAATAGAGATGGAGATCAAAAAGCAAAAAAGGGTTCAACATGCATCATGCTGCTGAAATAATAAACCTTGGTCTTAGGCATGACAAGCACTGAGCACTGAGCTATCAGTTTGATAGTGCTTCCCCATTTTAGTGAGACATGAAGCTGCTCATTTGTTTTAGTTTTTGATTGAGTGTAGTAAGACCAGAGGGGTACTCCCCAGATCCCATGGGAGCTAACGGTCTAGCTGCAGTGGAAGAAAGGAGTCTATAAAAGGGATTGTTTTTAGTGCAATATGTGGACACTTGGTTTGTTTGGGCTTCGGAAGTGCTACAATTAAGGAAGTCCTTTTCACTCTCTTATCTACTAAAGATCAGAAAAAGACAGTAGTTTTAAAGCAGGTGCTCTTCAGAATTAATGTGTTTACATGCACACAGCTGGTTAATTTCTAAAATGTTTTGGTTTTGTAGGTAACTGGATCATTAGTGGAGTAGTGCAACAAAGTAGTGAAATTCCATCCATTATCTTTATCTTTATTATATTTATAAGCTTTATCCTATACTAGGGTCGCGGGGGGGGGGGGTCCCCATAATTAATATTGCTTGCACAAAATGTTGTTTCGTGTGTGTATGTATGTGTGAAATGTTAAACATGCTGACAGTTTGTGCATCGCATGAGCATAACTGTATTTGACATGCTGTGTATCTGCCTTGTCTGTGCATGTTACTGATTAGATTATGTTCAAAGAATGATGTGGATAACCAAGAACAATCAGAGTCAAATACCCAACATTTAATGGTAATTATGCATGTTAAAACTACCATTGTAAGTTAGGACTTTTTTAAAGAACGTAATTACATGTCAAAACTTGCTGATCACATTTAATGTACAAAAGAATCAGACACCAAATCTTTCTAAACTTGTTGTGCCAAATGTTTTAAACCTTTATTTAATGCCCCACCTTACACCTACAAGAATTTATTTTTCTCGTCAGGCATATATTTTGCAACACACGTTTATGGTTATGTCATTTCCTTTCCCCATAGACTAGTCTTGAATCACTATAAAATTCTTACAACATGTTCACTGTGTTGAGTAACTTAACTGTGTTAACATACCTTCCTCTATTTATTTGAACTTCATCAAACTGGAAATAGCATTTTTGTTTTTCACTAGGTCTGATTTGAAACATTTTCATAGATAAAAAGCTATTTTTGCATTAATTCTTTTCTTTTGGTATTGAGACTTGGCATTGCTGGGAGATGCTTAGCATTCTTCTCATGTCAGGGAGATAATGAAGATGGTGGTTTTGAAAGCTTTACTCTTCACTGAGTTTTAAGGTATCTACAGAAAGCACAATAAATTAGGTGTCAGGTTGCCCTATTTAAATTCTTATGCTTATTGATTTGAGCAGTTACCCTTTCATCTTTCCTTTTGAGGTTTAACCAGTAACTCCATTATTTAAAAAAAAAAAATTGGCCCGTCTCCTCATACATGGCTAAAAGTTCATTTGATGCCTTTACTAAAATTGGATTAAACAGAAAATGCTTGTGTGATGGCTTAAAGTTTCCATTGTTCTTATACCCCAAACATATAAAGAGCACCAATTCACTATTATCATGGTAAATATGTGGATGTCATGATTGCTATTTGCGTTTGTCTGTCAAAAGAACGTCTATAATATCTGCTAGGTTTCTAACAATTTTTTGTGGGGAAGGCAGTCATTTCACAGGTCAATTAAGTATTTAGTATGTTTTACCAGCTGGAGAAACAAATGTTTTCCAGTTGTATTTGTCTCTAGGCCAGGTGGCACTTACACATCTGTGTGTGGTATGTACTGTTTTCTTAGTCTTTGTAATGTATGGTAGCATAAGAAGTAAGACAGAGACTCTACATTTGTGCCAAAACTGTTAAGAATATGGTTGCCTCCCAGCAGTAACATTTTTTAAATTTAATTTTTAATTTTACAGTCCTTTACTTCCAGCTCGGTTTTTTTTTCAATAATTTAATATAACATGTTGAATTAAAAATCCAAAAGCAGCTAAGTTAACAATATATTTTCAGGTTCAATTATATATTAAAAAACTATAAAAAACTATTTTAAAAGTAACCACAATCCTTTTTCATTTGTTTATCCAACTGTTCATCAAATGAAAGTGATTACTAAAAATGAATCCACCCTAGTTTACCCAATGCATTACATCGGCATATTCCTTAACACACTTGCTCATTGCAAAGACTTGTCAACTTGCTCACCAAAGCAACAAAGCACACACAAGCAATGATTGTTTCTTTCATATAAGCTGCTGTGGAACACCAGTAACATGAAAATCTTGACTAGGCCTTTTTACTATGCAAGTTCATGATTAAGACCTGTGCAGAGAAGATCACCAACAATGTTCAGCATTTCTGTCATCAATACGTTTACATGTAAATGTTTATATATGGTGTTTGATGTTTGTATTGATTGGTGTGTGTGTCATTTTTATCAGTTAAAAGTTTGGACACACCTCCTTTTTGCTCCACATATTGTCCATGTTATCAGGCCCCCTTACTGTAAATATGGACTTTGTAGTTCTACAAATATAGTTCTACATGCTCTGTCAGTCCCCTGTAGTCTGTTCTCTACTGGTCAGAACCCCAATAGTAGCACCATAGAGCAGGTGGTTGGCACAGTTTTGTCATTCCAGCAGTTGAAAGTGTTTAAAAAGAAACTATAGCAGCACTCCTTCAGTAAAGCTGCATCAATGTTACTGAAGAACTGACAGTAAACCACAACCCAAATTATACCTGTTCTATGATGGTCCTGACCAATAGGGAACAGAGAACCAACATGGGACTAAGGAAAAGGAAAAAAAAAAAAAAAAAGAAAACGTGTGCTATAGCTAAAGAGCTCATCCTCAAGATATACATATATAACCACAATCCTGAACATCCAGTAAGCTAAGTTTTTAAAACTCTCAGGACATGGTAGAAAGAGAAAAATTAGAGAGAAACCTTCTAAAATTTATAAAAACTATGACGAACAAACCAAAAAACTTTTTTTTCTAATTTTAATGTTAACTAATTATCATTTGTATGTTTTTTATGATTAATCAAAAATTACACTTTTAACACTGTTTACTTTCTGTGGTTAATAAAAGAAAATGTAATTTTCTTTACATTTTTAAAAATAAAATGTAATTGAGAGATTTTACGAGCTATATAACTTGAAGTGGATATTGACTTGCCATTCTGTGGGTGAAGATGGTTGACACATGTGTCAACCTGCCTCTTTCCACAAAATAAGATGATGTAAGCACACACCCTTTTAAACAGTGTACACCTATAACATGTACAAACAAACCCAAGCTGGTACTGGTTATGCCTGGCAATAAAAAACAAATAACTGGAAGTAATTAATGTGCTACCCACACCTACTCTTAAATTCAGAGGCTTTAAAATCCTTTCACCCAAACTTTCACCCAAAGTATAATTTTCCATAGATTTTATTGGAATGTGGAATTACTGTTTAATAGCTAATCACTTATTTATTGCATTACATTTATACAATAATTGGCAACTTAAAACGTTTTGCATTCAATCTTTCAATTTGGCATCAAGTATACTGCAACTTATGGACTACTAAATATATTAATCATTTTTGTTATACAAATATTTGTCGGTCCCTGTCCAAGTGCATTTTTTCAATGACAAAAATAAAATTTTCAAAATATATTCCCCATATTCATAATTGTGGCAAATGAATAAATGTTTTGTCCTGCATACATTTTTCTTAGTCATTTAAGAATATAAATATTGCAAAATGAATGCCACTTGTACTGCTTCAAAGTAAGGTGGTAGTGGTCACATCGTTTTGTGGTTTGTCTTTCTTATTAAAATATGACCACAAAAGTATTAAAACTGTAATTTTGTACAACAAAATTTCTAGAAATTAAATTTTTAAGACTCTTAAAAACACATGAACATCCAGTAAGCACTGATAAATATGTAAATTGTACCTTTAGTGACGCTTTTATTGCTGACAAATTACACATTTTTAAGCATGCCTTTACTTGTACAATCACAATGTTTTTATATATATATATATATATATATATATATATATATATATATATATATATATATATATATATATATATATAGTAATAAGTTAACGTGGAAGTGTAAAAGCAAGAAAAACTGCTCTGGTAGTGCAAAGCTGTTCCAGCACACCTTGTCAGGGAGGCCCATGGGTTGATTAGTAACTCATTATTAAAACGGCTGTTCTAAACAGGGATGTTTATATTGTGAATAGTGCTGTTTTGTGGTATTTCATGATCGTAACAGCACGTGGTAAGGTTTTGTAAATTGGTTAAAACAACTAAACATTCATATTTTTTGTTATTTAATTGTCATAGCCTTCACAGCACTATCAAGCCAGCTCACATTCTTATTTATATAAAATATCTGAGTGCTCCCAGGTTCTTCCTACAAAATTAGACCAATTTAGCATGATTGAATAATAATGTGCTACTTGCATGTTTCAGGTAATGTTATGATATAGGTTGAGAAAGGATATCTTGATTTTTGAAGAAATTCCTGCATGACCCAAACTAACTTGAAGGTGTTACAATATGGCTTGGGAGTTGTTTGCTTTTGGCAAAAGGATGTCTTTACATGAAATCAAACCTTGTTTTTGGTCTATGGATCTTAATAGTGACCTCTGTCTAGCGTTGATTTAGATGATTGACAGAATCTGGGATTTCTCTTCCCATAAACGCACAGTGAGGGGGCAGGTGGCTGGCACAAGTCAGCACAGAAAACAAATTTTCACTATGCACTGGAATGGCATACACTAATACAGTATACAGTCCTTTATCTTCTTAACACTGCCTCAAATCTGCCTCATGTTGACGTTTGATTTTTGTTAAACTTGTACTGAGTTCCTGTCGAATTTTATATGCATTTCTGCTTTGTGACCTATTATACAATAATTTGTAAGAAGTACTGTTAATTCAGTAAAATTTGACTGAATTAATTAAACAAAAGAATTATACTACAATATAAATGCATATGAACAAAGGCTATACATTTAAAATCTTTAGATTAAGACTAAATGACATTGGTACAGTTAAGACTCTTTAGACTTCTCATCTTCCCCACAATCTTTTAATTTTCAAAATTTCACAGCAACACAATGCAGACAGGTCCACGAACTTTACTGAATTCACAAAACAACAAAAAAAGTCTAAACATTGTAAATGAAAGTACACCCTCTATGGAGGATCATGTTGACCAGTAATTCACACAGTAACTAAGTTGACTTGAAATCTGTGTATAACTACAGCTATAGGGCACTTGTACTTTTGTAATTTTATCAGTTTCACTTACCATATTGATGCACTTTTTTTATTAAAACTGTAGTTGCTATTAAAACTGTAGTTTATTGATTTTCTGTATGCCTAGTCTCCTTCACTGTAGTTACCCTGGCATATTGGTGGTGTCTGGTATCTCTGGATCAGATGCAGCAGTGCACTTCAGAATACTCTAACAACAAAAAATATCCCGTTTAATGTGGATTCATGATAAAACTAATCAACAAGAAACTTTTGTTATAAAACGATCACCTTATTTTTAAACAGAACATTGTCAAATGTGAAAATGCGATGTCTTTTATAAAGTGGCCATGTAGTGTATATATTCATACATGTGAATGCTCACCTTTCATTAATTCTAACAACTTCCAAAACAAAACGCTCTTTAATCTTTTTTTTTAATTAATAACAGTTCCACAAACATAATATATATTATGTAATTCACTAAATGTGTTTATAAAAAGGGCAGTCTTGGTCCTTAATTCTGATTGGCTGCGCTGTTTATCCAGTCATGACATTACTGACAGTAATTCACACCTCTGACCACTTCACATTATCATAATAATGTGTGATATTCAATACATTTTTCCCCCGATGTTTTTCTTATAAGCTGCGTTCTGTACTGTGGCCACTAGATGGGAGTATTTGTTTATTAGAGAAAGCGGAAACGTGTCAATAGGCAATCTGCGTTCAATTTAAAAAATGGTCTATATTACGTTGCGGGATACCAATTTACTAACATTTATGCTTTTAAAAAATGCATTTAGGTATTGAAACTTGTTTTTTTTTTAGTATAGAGTGTTTGTAACCATTTTGTAAAAGCAAGAGATGCATTACTTGAGAATAAATCATGGGAATGCGTTGTGCCTAATAACACATTTCCCATGATTTATGCACAATAATGCATGCCCCCTCATGACTCATTGCTTTAATAGATGAGTGGTTGTGTTGTATTTGTTTTACCTTTTGCTAAGTTTAGTATATGTTGTTTTCACAGAGTCTGAAGCAAGAGTGACATGCCTGAGAAGTTCCATCAAGGTCAACGCTTTCAGAACTCAATGGGTGAAGGTAAAAAGAACCTGTTTTTATATGCAAAGCATCTGATGAACCTGACTCATTACCTATTTACAAAATCATTAATACGTCCCGCTGCTTTGTTTCAATGACATTTTGTGCATGATTTTTTTGCTACTTACTTAAAAAGTTATTTTTGTTTTAACATATGAAGTCAGACTGAAAAGTGTACGAAGATATGTTTGCTGTGTGTTGTGTTGTTGAGGCATTTGAACTGGCAGGCCTAAACTAATTCATTTGGACAAACATAAATGGCATTTATTTTTTCTTATTTTACTAACCACCTAAATCCTTTACTGATTGATTGGGTATACATTCAATACAAGTCAAGTTCATAGAATCCGGCCCGTAATACAATTATATCTGTCCCGTGAGATCATTTCACACTGATCTATTGTTATTGTTATTAATGGCCCGGTGATATGGCTTTTTTGCCCATGCTCATATTTTAAATTTGCATGATTTTGACTAACATTTTTATGGAGAGCAGAAACATATTGTATTATTTTTAAAGATATTTAAAGTTTAAGTTTATTTATAACTGGCACAAGAACAAAGAAAACTAAATGTTTTAATTTGTTATTTTTACTTTTGTGGAAAATCATCTTTTTTATTTAATTTCATGTTTTTTTCTGCAGGATGTTCATAGTTGTAACTTTTAGACAAGTTATTTTCGTAGAGAGCAAAGTATTTTAAGTGATATAAAGTTTACGTTTATGTATAGTCCTGTCTGTTGATGTATGTTCAATAAACGTACAGTATATTGTCTTCGGCCCATGACCTAAACTGTGCTTTGAGTTTTGGCCCCCCGGTGCAACAGAGTTTGACACCCCTTCTATAGTTGTATGCCTTACAGACATCAAAATGCATGATATATGAGAAATTAAGTTTATTACAGCTTGCCCAGGATAAATACACAATACTATTAACATTAACACAAGAACTTGATGATTTACATTATATATTCACAAACATTTTTTCACTACTATAAAATTTGGTTTGAGGATAAAAAGAAACAGAACTTCACCGATTCAAAGTAAAATCACAGAATCACAAGTGAATTTGTTTCCTGATGGAAGGTAGCATTCTTGCCTCTGTATGTAATTTAACAAGCCTGAAATTGTTGCTCATATTTATACTTGACTAGTTAATGTTCTTGGCACTGATCATTCACTGAAGAATGTCAGAGGCTCACATCCCCCCCATCTCTTGTTTCATAATCAAGTGCCAGGCAGGAACTGAGCAGTAAAATACAACTTATCACTTTATGTTACTTTGATTTACATTATAGTTAACACATTTTCATTGTCTGATTGTGATTTTTGCCTAAACAAATTATTGTTAAATTCTTCATCCATCCATTTTCTTCCGCTTTATCCTCTATTAGGGTTACGGGGGGGTTCCCCATGCCCATCCAGGGGAGAACGTCTTGGGTGCTGGGCAGATACACCCAGGACAGGGCGCCAATCCATCGCTTGGCACACACTCATTCACACAGACACACTGTGTGAGGCAGTTTGGAGAATTCAATTGACTTGATCCATTTTTTTGGACTGTGGGAGGAAACCGGAGAACCTGGAGGAAACCCACGCGAACACGGGGAGAACATGGAAACTCCACCCAGATTGGGATTTGAACCGGGAATCCCTAGCGCTGGGAGGCGAACGTGCTAACCACTAAGCCCTTATGCCACCTGTTAAATTCTTAAATCCTTCAAAGGTTTTTCTTGCCTAAAGCGAAGCTAAAAAGTATTCATTAAATAGTGAATTTTAAATTAATCAAATTTTAAATGAATAAAATAGACATGTGGATTTTTTTTACTTAACTTACTTTTCCCTTTGTTTTTATATTTTAAAAGGGTCTTTAAATATTCTGTTGACCAATATAGATCTGCATAGTGCATACCCAAATTAAGAGTTTTTCTGATGCGCCTCAAAAAAGAATCTATGCAAAGAAAAGTAAAATCTGACCTTATCAGTAATTTGTTTGCTCTTACATGACATGAACATGTGGTTCACTAGCAGTATTATGACTTAATTCTTAAATAGCATTAACATTGACCGTAGCTCTTCATCCTAGCTGTTCAATGATAGAGATCCGTGTCTCTTTTTAGGTTCATGGTAGCTTAAAATCACCTCTGTTCAGCTTCAACCAGAGAAGAATAGAATCGCCATGCATGACTGCAGTAGCCTGGCAAAAAGGACTAGTGAATGGGGGCTTAGGACAGGAATTTACTGTTTTATATTGCACATCCCACCCCTTTCTAGGGTACTCATTATTTTCTCTGTTTTCTTTCCCCATTCACAATACCTTTTTTAGAACTCTTATCATGGATTAGTCAGATTAGATTTTGACCTTGTGCTCGCCCATGGCACTGTTGTTAACACTGCTAGTTACTACATACCAAAGAGAGATAATAATGTTGCTGGTGATTTTTAGTGAGTTTAGTGAGTGAGTAGGGGAGGTACTTAGGGTGAACATTAGCTTAATGGGGTATTCCATGTAGCCATGGAGATTTCCTCTATCTCAGCCTTTAAACAAGGCTAAATCGGCATTGAGGGAGGGTGCCTAAACTCTTGTCTTAGTCAAGTTGTGCAAAGTCTCTAAACTAAACTTCTAAAGACTAGATATTGCTTATTTAACTTCACACACCATGCATTTTTTGCACACCATGCATTCAGCTAAACTCCTTGATGGCCTGCTGTCAAGGTCACAAACTTCTAAAATTTTTAGTGTTGCTGAAAAAAAGTTTACAATGGGCTTACACCTTTGACCTAGCTCTTGACAAATGGCCTTTGTTGTTACGAGGAAATGGAGAATTGAATTGAAGATTTCAGAAGGGGGCATGAGGGTCTGTGTAATTCCTTTAAGGTTAATTGCCTCAATAGACTCCTGCTGTTTCTCTTCAATGCTAGACCAATTGCATATTCAAACTTTTAAAGGGATTTAAAATATTATATAAATACTTTCCTTATGTATCGGTTATAAAGCAGTATATACATTTTATGACATGCAGCTAGTACAAATATTACTACAATTATGACAATGTTTCCTGTCAAATTTAATTCACCTTATTAACACAATCTTGTCACAAAAGTGCTAAGATATAAGCAGAAAAAAGAAAAAAAAAATTTGTAAATGTTTTCAAATGTCTTATTAAGCAAATTCACCAGAAAAAAAGTTATTTTCAGTAACAAACAGTTGTGGAGGACTATGTGTAGAAATATGAAATGTATAAATTTTGCATTACCATGTAAAAAATCATGCTGAAAATAAATAATTATAAATTGAAGAGAAAACACATCAGGCAACATCAGAAAATGATTCCAGTTAACGGTTTGTCAGGAATTTACAAATAATAGTCTACATTTTATTCATAAAGGCATATATATATATTTTCCTATTTACTCTGTCTTCAGCAAACTTCTGAAACATTCACATAAATGCAAAAGTCTAAGAGGAAATTAGATAATAAACATAACATAATTAAAACAAACATTCAATATGTAACATTTATAGTGGCATAAAGTTTTATAACTGCCTAAACTAATTATTGTGTCTGTCCTGTATTGCAATATGATATTTTGGTGTCTTTGCTGGATCAGTTTTTACAGTCCTTGCTATTTGTCAGCTTATCCTTTGGTTGCTGGTACCTTTAAATATACCTGAGTCTATGTTTTGCTCTAAGCCCTTATGTCTTCAAATTACATGCTAGGTGTGCAGTTTAAATTAAATTGTGGGGTTTCTGTGAAATGGAAAATAATGTTTTATTTTTTTCATTTCTGTGATTTAAATAGATACAAACAATGTACATGGCACAGGTTTAAACAATAGAACTGTCTAACCATAAACTGAATTTTTTTGAGGGCCTGTAATGGACTGGTCTGAACTTTTTTAAAAACAGTGTAAAGTTATTGTCATTTGGGACATAGGCTTTATAACAATGAATGTACAACATGCTGTTTGTTCATAAAGAGGAAACCTTTTTTACCTGGTCAATATTTACTTCTGTCTTCTAATGAAACAAGCATGAAGGTAGTTCTAGATTTTATGTCATTCAGCTCTGCCATATTGGGGGGGTAATTACACTATGACATGACCATTCAAAAGCTGCATGTATATTAATTTGTTAGTTCTTTCTTAGTTTTTTACCCCAACCAATGTCATATTAGAATTTAGATCACATACTAAAGGTGTGTAATTGGAAGTAAGCCAACTGTTTGTTAAAGCCATAGAGACTGTACAGAGACGGGAGCTGTCTATAGTCAACAAGGAAACAATTTGCATGAGGCCAAACCCCGGACTTAAATTTACATTCTAGTCCATTTTAGTACTCGTGATGATAAAATTGCTACAGTAGATTTTCTCAAACTGCAGGACTAAGGAATTACATTACACACTTTGATAACCAATATGGATAAAAATCAAACCAGTCTAATGTAAGTTAAACAATTATTAAGTGTAAATGTTTTTTTTTTATGCCTGCAAATGTTTTTATAATGTTTGACAATAAATAGCCAGACGATCATGACAATGGGGTTGTTTTAGTTGGAGTATAAAAAGAGTTTCTTGACAGAAGTTGCATTGGCCTACTTATCAGTTCATTCTAGTCAGACGTCACCCTGTAACTTGTGGTTTAGATTGTGAATTGTGAAGTTTTTTTAAGAATTGTCTTTCAACTTATCTTTCTAAATATATTTCTTTCTTTCTTGTGTGCTTAATAGATTTATAGAAAGCAATACATTTTTGTGAAAGTTAATTTCATAATATATCAGATTCAGCAGAATCTAAAGAGGTATATTAATCTTGCCAGTTTAGCTCTTTTTTTTAGTGAACCACTTAAGCAGAGAAAAAATATTTCATTTGTATAATTTCAAACATTAACTAAATTTGTGGTTGATAATAGCCCTTCCTTAATATTTTATCTAAGCATTTTTTTCTTTATTGTAGATAATTTAAGGGTCCTTCTCAGGCCTATGTCTCTTCTCATCTCAATAAATTAGCAGTAACTCCCATGTCAACAAATATGGGCCAAGCCAACAAATATGGGCTTGATATCTCATTATTTAACTGCAAACCCATGTCCAATTTGATGACCATAACCATGATTATGGAAAGAGACATTGCGTTATAGTTTTGTCTTTGTACATATTTATTACCAATAATCACTTTACTGCGCACTACTCAGTCTTCTTAATATCTTAAATCTTTTTAAATTCGTTGCAGCTTTCACACTGAACCATGGCGTGTACCTTTTAAACTCTCATCCCTAGTAATTGCATTAGTTCCTCATGAAGTGCTTTAATTCTGTCTTTGCTCTCTCAAAGCAATCTTGTATATTATATCAATATAAATTTACATTGTCTTATTGCTGCATCACCCAAAGTCACAAGTGCTAAATCATTAAACATTTAAAATGCTTGTTGGAATGCAAATCTAACTGTAAAAACCTGTATCTTACTAAATTGTAAATAGTTTTTGAGGTAAGCATGCACAGATCTATGTCTGTAAGGATTATTCATTCATTTGTTCTCTTTCACTTAATCCTCTACTTGGGCCATGTGGAGGTTCCTCTTGCCCATCCAGGGGAGAAAGTTTTGGGTACTGGGCAATTACACCTAGGACAGGGTGCCAATCTATCACTGGGCATAGACACACAAACACACACTATAGAGGCAATTTAGAACTCAATTTACTTGTATTCCATGTTTTTGGACTGTGTGAGGAAACCGGAGGACCCGGAGTAAACCTACATGAACACGAGGAGAACATGGAAACTCCACTCAGATTTGGGTTCAAACCTGAAATCCTGCACTGATAGGCGAATCTGCTAACCACTAAACCACCCTGTCTGTAAATATTATTTCATTTAAAACCATATAGTAAGATTTTATGTCTGACAGTGGCTAAGCTGTTTACTAAGACACCCATATGTTTACATTTAAAGGGTAGGTGCCTTTTTGGCTACAAAATATTGGAAGAACTTTGGGCATTTATAATTGTTTCATGTTATATATTTGTACACATTTTTATACCGTTATAATATAATACAATGATACCAGTTTATATTTCATATTTTTATATTCATATTTATATATATATATATCGTTTGGCTACAGTTGCACATTAAATGCTACTGAAATCCACAGAATGGGCTAATGATTACAGTTCAGACAAGCAAATGACAAGCCAATGTTGTAACTGAAATGTTATTGTAAATATTTGTATAGTTACTCAGTATGGTATCCAAATATCAGAACTTGTACTTGGTCTAGTAAAATTATATTGGTGCATTTTTATTATTCGTGCTTAGCTAGGATATATCCTGATCATGCAATTCTGGCTGTAGCCCATTTGACAAGACCTTTTAATGTAAACCACTTTATGCTCTGATGGAAATATAACACACACACACAAACTTGAAGTCCATTTATTAACATCAAATGGAATGGAAGCAGTGACGGGATTTCTTCAATATTAAAATTACTTTAAAATGACTACAGTCACAACAGGTCAGTAACATGACTTGGTACAAAAGGAGCGTTTTAGAGCATTTTAGATGGGCAGAGGTTTACTATTCCTGCTACAAATTGCCTCTAACCACAGTCTGTAATATTATGCAAATATTTAGAAAATCTGGTAAACCTTATTTTACTTTATTTTGTATTGTTTCGTATTTTATATTTTAATTTTGTCACATTGATTTACCAATAGTAGTATTTTGTCCTTTACTCTTTATTCTTCTACTTTATATTATTTGCTATAGATTGAGCATCTGTGATGACTACATTACTTCAGGGGGCTTAATATTTTGATTCTCTTGGCAAAAGCACATTTGAAATTGTCTGAGGCAAAATTTAAAGCTGTTTTGTGATCAGATAATTTAAAATTCTTTCTTGAAAACTTGGCTGCTTTGTCCTGTGGACTAAAAAAGAGAGGGGGGCATTCCAGTTTATCAGCATTCGGAAATTCAGCTAGAAATCGTCATCAGACAGTAATAGGACATTATTCCTTTTTTAAACTCCAGCAACTACTAACTAACTCCCCAGATATTTAAGGACCATTGTTTTAATAAGGGCATGGTACACAATGTGCACAACATGTCCCAACTTTTTCTGAAATCTGTCGCTGCAATCGAAATCTACCTGATATTTATCATGAAATAGTAAAATGTCTGTTTGAATATCAGATATGTTTGTGTTCTATTGGGGGAAAAATGTGTATTTATAAGACTTTGTGTGTTTGGAAACACCTCCTTTTTGATCCACTTATTGTCCATGTTATCAGTCTCACTAATCAAAAAGATGAAAACCCACTCATGGCATCAGTGTCACTGCATGACTGACAATAAACCACCACCCAAATTATACCTGTTCTGTTATGGTGTAGAAAACAGAGAATGAAGAGAAGACTAAGAAATAGAAATAGATGTACTAATTGTCTGTAATCGTAAAACTACAAAGTTCATCTATATGGTAAGTGGAGAAAATAAAAACATAATTATAATAAAATATATGTTTAAAGCAGAAAACCTTAGCTTCTAAAAATGCTCTTGCAGTGAAAGAATGTAAATTGTTACTGTCAGGTGGAAGGAATTTTGTTGGTGGCTATCGATGGAATGTGGCCACCTGCTAAGGAAGGTCATTTTCAAAACACCTAGGCTAATGATTAACTTCAGCCTAATAATAAAGCATATGTGTAATGTAGGAGTTTTCAGGTTTGCTATCTACTTACAATTATTTAAATGTGCATAGTCACTTGTACACTTTTTTAACCTAAGGTTTAAACAAATGTGTAGAATACAGTGAGTTGCTCACCACAATTATGTGGTTTGATGGTAAGAAAGAAAGTAAGTTACCTGGTTTCAATATTTCCTCATTCAAATTTTTGGGTTTCAGCTCATGCAAATTATCCAAACAGGACAGACATGCTGTGTTTCAGTCTAAACCATATAGATTCTAGTGGCTGAAGTTCAATGCCTGGCACCAGTTATTTCACATCCTTATTGTGGTGCATGAATTACTGCAAAATGTCACAGTTCCCATCTTTTTTAGTTACAGTTTCTTACAGTTTAGTTTTGTGTCTTAATGTATTTATTTATTTTTTTTCATTTTTTGTTATTGTGTTATGCCCTGTGACTTGAACGTTTTGGCACTAGACAGATACACCCAGGACAGGGTGCAAGTCTATCACTGGGCACACTCACTTATACAGACACACACACTATATGGGGCAATTTAGAGCATTTAATTTACCCTTTGGATAAGGACCAACCCACACCTGAATCGTTTCAGGATGCTTTATATTTGACACAGGACTCATCCTTACCTTTTCTTCTCTGGGTCTATCTGAGAGGGCCTTCATCAACAAAATAACTTGAGATAAAGTCCTCTGTAGTCCAGTTCCAGAACTTTCAGTAAAATGTCAGCAAAATGTACTTGGTGTTTTTCTTGGCAAGAATTGGCTTCTCTCCTGCCCTTTTTGACATCAGTCCATCCCTCAAAAGCCTTCACTGCAGGCGGACACGTGGAGAAAATGAAAACATAATCCCACTGTGCCATCCCAGAATCTAGTTTTAATAACCAAATGTTCAAGCATTTTAAATTAATTAAATAAATTCTCTTTAGGAATTAATCTAAACCTGACTTGGACTTCTGCAATCCAAGCATAGTTCCAGCAATGATCAACTTATTGCAAGGTGTAGTGAAATGTGCTAAATAAAAGCAGATTTTTTTTTTGGAAGATGGTGCTATATGCCTGAAGATATACCAAAACACATGAGAGCAAATGCCCTGCCCTGACATTAAACAAAATCAGTTATCATAAGGTGATGCAATTCTGAATCATTTGAAACAAGGCTCATATTACTCAGTTGTGTAATCAGTTCTGTTATTCACTGTATATTTAATAACCTGTGTCCCATATTAGGTGTCACAGGTGCCTGGGGCACCTGTCCCTCGTTTGGTCCTTAATTGTCTTAGCTGGGTGATTGGTTTGTTTCTGTGCACGTGTTTAGTTGGTTTGTTATTTAGTTTCCGTTTTCCTTCAAGTCGGCGCACGTCTTTGTTTGTGGTTCTACTACCCAAATGTTACTTTGTTCGTTTGTTCCCCCCTTTTTGTTGGTGTCCCGTCACCACGTTTTAATAAATTCTAGTTTTGGATTTTATCTCGGTGTCTTTTGGACTCTACTTCTGCGTTCAACCACGGTACGGCACTGCGCACCTTCTCCGTACTTTCGTACTCTCGCGTTTCGTGGACTGACGCACGCATTATTCCCCGCGTGGTTGGTACCCGGGAAGCTCTCACTAGACGCGAGCGGTCGTACGCACTTACTCCGCGTAGCCGCCCTCCTTCCGGGAAAGACAGACTTCGGTAACATTAGGGAACTTGCATCTAACAATGCAAGACTTGATGTATTGTTTCATTGTATTTTAAAACTTTACAGATTCAATTTGTATTTAAAACTTTAATGTAGCCATATTTCACAAATTTTCTGCTTATATCTAAAATTGAATGTATGCAAAAGTATACGTATAATGATCACTGTCCCAGTGAAGGAAAAAAAAAATGTTTTAAAAGAGAATTTGGGGAAAAAAAGTAAAAAATCATTTATTTGTCACAATATACAGTTGTGATCAAATTTATTCAACCCCCACTGAAATAAAGTGTTTTGGCCAGTTTGACATTGATTTGGATCATTTCAGTCATCTTATTTACAATTATATCAAAGAGGCACTTATAAATTAGACAAATATAACATAATATTTATGATGGAATAACCACAAATGTCTTTACTGTGCTCACATCATTATCAGTTTTATTCAACCCCCTAGTGACATTATTTTTCAGTACTTAGTACAACATCCTTTTCCAGTTATGACAGCTTTCAAGCGTGAAGCATAGCTTGACACAAGTGTCTTGCAGCGACCTATGGGTATCTTAGCCCAGTCTTCATGGGCAAAAGCCTCCAGTTCAGTCACATTCTTAGGCTTGCGCACTGCAACTGCCTTCTTTAGGTCCCACCAGAGGTTCTCAATTGGATTTAAGTCTGGTGATTGCGATGGCCACTCTAGAATGTTCCAGCCTTTCATGTTCAACCATGCTCTAGTGGACTTGGATGTGTGCTTCGGATCATTGTCCTGTTGGAAGGTCCAACGTCTCCCAAGCCGCAGGTTTGTGACTGACTCCATCACATTTTCCTCCAAGATCTCCTGGTACTGAAGGGAATTCATGGTACCCTGCACACGTTGAAGCTTTCCTGTACCATTAGAAGCAAAACAGCCCCAAAGCATAATTGACCCCCCGCCATGCTTCACAGTAGGCAAGGTGTTCTTTTGTTCATAAGCCTGGTTCTTCCTCCTCCAAACATAGCGCTGGTCCATTGTCCCAAACAGTTTTAATTTAGTTTCATCTGACCACAGTACACTGTCCCAAAACCTTTGTGGCTTGTCCACATGACTTTTGGCATACTGCAGTCGACTTTTCTTGTTCTTTGGAGTCAGCAAGGGGGTGCGCCTGGGAGTTCTGGCATGGAGGTCTTCGTTATGCAGTGCGCGCCTTATTGTCTGAGCTGAAACTTCAGTGCCCACATCTGACAGGTCTTTTTTCAGTTCCTTAGCAGTCACGCGGGGATTTTTCTCCACATTACGCTTCAGGTAGCGCACAGCAGTCGCGGTCAGGATCTTCTTCTTCTGCCACGACCAGGTAACGTTTCCACTGTGCCCTTTAACTTGAACTTGCGAATGATACTTCCGATAGTGTCTCTTGGAATATTTAACAACTTCGCAATCTTTTTACATCCATTGCCATTCTTGTGAAGAGCAATAACCTCTTCTCTTGTCTTCTGGGACCATTCTCTTGCCTTCACCATGCTTGTAAACACACCAGTAGATGTCTAGAAGGAGCTGAGTATCACAGTCCTTTTAAATCTGCCTAATTGGTGCTTATCGTGCTTGATTGCTGCTCGTTGACATCCACAGGTGTTTTCAATACCTGATTGAAAACACTGGAATGAACCTCTGTTCTTATGAGTGGTAGTTGTAAAGGGGTTGAATAATTGTGTCAATGAAGAAATCACAAAAAGGCCATTTAATACTTTATGACAAAAACAATTGATGCTATCTTAGTTGCATTTAGTTCTTTAACAAGTCCTTGTAAGATTTCATTATGAACACAATTACAAATGTGCACTGAATTCCATAAAACCCTTCGCAGCATTGGGGGTTGAATAAATTTGATCACAACTGTAAGTAACGTGATGGAAATACTCTTTAGATACACTTTGCAAATGTGAGTTCGCATTTAAGGGAAATGTTGAATGAATGAAGTTCTCCATCTTTACTCAAATAATGATAATAACTGTATATATTTAAGTTGATGATGATGATTATGCATGAGCTGAATGTCAGCTTCCTGTCATCAAGCTCTCATCTTGAGTCATTATTAGTTGAAAGTGATGACTCACCTTGATTTAATGTGAAGGCTTGAGGCAGCCTGCTAACCTGGCCATTGTTGGGCATACAATGCTTTTACTGTCACGTCATACTGATGTCATCTGCCTGCAAGTTGATGCAGCACTACCTTTACAGGAAGTTGTTTGGGAAGAACAGGGTGTGAACTAAATGTACTGCTAAAAAGTCAGTGCAGTATTTTAATTAAGCAGAAAACATTTTAAATATGTTTTGTGGATTTAAATTCAAAGTTATTTGAAATATTTTTCTTTAACAACTACTGTGGAATTTTTGTGGCAGCATTAGTTTGGTTTAAACAGATTCAACATATGCAGTTGTGAATTATCTAACTCTGTTAATAGACATACACTGGTTTACTCTCTACATGAACATGTGTCCCCCAGACACAATCAGTTTGTGTTCATTGTCATTTCTAAAGTAGTTAAATAAGGTTACTGTATGAATTAAAAAATCATTACTTAATACTACACCGTCTGTGTTAAAGACTTTCTGTGAAAGCACAAATGATTTCAATTTAGGATAATTTATTCTGAACAGTTAATATGAAGTTAAACATGTAATCAATATATACTTAAAAAATTAAACCCTCACATATTACAGAACAAAGTAAGTCTGAAAATCTAATTTATTTTAATCACCAGTTATTAGTGTTTCTATGCCAGTAGTAACCAGTACCACAACCAGTAGTGACTTAGTAGTAGTAGTGATCAATATTACAATAATTATTTGTAGTAATATTGGTATAAAACGTAGTTATAGTGCAATAGTTATAGTTTAATGCAATAGTTTGTATATAGTGTAATAGTTTCAAAATCTATTCAGATTTACAGCTATAAAAGTATGAAACTATAACTTTTTTCTTTTTCATAACAGAATCTCTGCGCTTGTCTACAGACTCATCTGTAAGTGGCTATGACCCTGTGCTGGCTGACTGCTGCTCTATGGAGCACTCTGAGAACGAGCGTCCAGTAAGTGCTGTGTCCACGCTTTCATCCGATTCTTCGAAAGAAGGCCAGTACAGCCCATACAATGCCTCCCTTGCTGGGCCAATGCCATCCTCTCTGTCTGGCACTGATATCAACCTTGAGCTCAGTCCTCCTGAAGCTAATGAGGAACCTTCAAACATTTCGAAGCCTAGAAGTAAGAGACTTAAACAAGACTCATCAGAACGTCAGTTTGACAACACAACTGGAGTCATTGAATACCATCCAGCCAAGATGAAAAATCATCTGTTTCCTCTGTAATAATGGCACCTAATTCCCAACTAACTTACGTGGACCGGGTGGTTATGGAGATAATTGATACAGAAAGAATGTATGTGAGGGACTTGCACAGCATTGTAAAGGTAAGTAATTGTAGTGAAAAGTAGTGTAAATATATAATTTTTGTTAAACTATCATGACAGTGTTTTTAAATAATGTAATTATACCTGGCGTCCTGTCATTTTCTATAATTAACTATTCAATTATTGAATATTGTTTATTGATTTGATGTAAATGAATATGCAATAAATGACAAATTGGGACGAATGTGGCAGCAATATGCAACAAAGTTTCCCCTAAAACAGTTAAATGAATGAACATTCCCCTAAAACAGTTAAATGATTGGAATGTGATTAGAATGATGGGTGTGCAAACAGTGCTGCTGCAATGCAGAAAGATGCACCACCAGTACTGACTGAGCTTAACATTCCTGCCAGTTCTTGGCAGTCATATGGGTCTTTTGATTTGCCTTTCTCACAAGCACACAAGATGTTCTGTTTGAAAGTTTGGTTTTCCAGACCTCATCTTGACCACAGGAGTCATGCCTTGCCTTTGGTATGATTTGCTACTCAAGTACTGAGACCTTGTAAAACCTGAACATTTACATGTCAGTGTAAGGCCACCGTAATTATTCGGATTTGTTTTAAGCAAAGATTCTGTGCATTTGCCAAGAATATGGTTTTATGTTTGATTAGCTAAAACTGCACATTTTTTAGTCTAAATTGTGCATTTTTTTTCCATGTTAGACATTTAAATTTTGAAACAAAAGGAGTTCAGTTATTTTGTATGTAAGCAGATATATTCCACATGCCCTATGTTTTTTTTTTTTTTTATCGTTCCATGTCAGACTTTTCATTCAGTACCAGAGAAATTGCTTTGGTTGATTGATGCACATGCATGACTTATTTGCAGCTGATTTTGTGGATTTTTAAAAGTTTTTGCAGGTGTGCTATGGCATTTTAAGAATGTGCTTTGCACTCTAAATTTTGCACCTGCCGTAAACCACTGTGATTTTTGTCCCACAGCCTTTTGTCGATTACAATTTTGCCTACTCCGCAAATAAAAAAAAAAAACAGGATAAAATTTTCCAAATTATTGTTTTATCAAACTAAATCATATTTAACCCAATCAAACATTAACAGTTAGTCCTCGCAGTTGGACCACTGATCTCACTACCATTAGAAGTTATTGACTTCCAATAGACCAAAATTAATTTAAGAATAAAATTGCTTTTTATTATTTTGGATTAATTTTCTGGTATTGCGTGTCCAACTATTTAATTATAATTGCATAAAATCTGCTACTGAATTTTGTGTCTGGACTTTGCTTGGCAGTGCACTGCAAATCTACCAACTATAGTGTTTTCCAGTGTTGATGTACTTTCATATGACATCACACAGGCTAATTTCTTCTTCCTTATTTCTTTCTGTAACAGCCATTTGCACACAGACTAGCATTTGTACAATTCAAAAAAACAAAAACAGAAGCCCTTCTGTTCTAAAAGCTCTCATACGCCTTCAGATTACGCATTCAAATGGCAAGCAACACGACAGGATATTTGTTCTCCAAACTTTTACAATACAAATTGTATTGACACAGAGAGCATATAAACTCCACCCAGATTGGGATTTCAGGCGAAAGTGCTAAACACTAAACCACTGTGCCATCTGAAGTAAAAATTTTACAACAAATTTGTACTATTTGACTAACTTTGTAGCCCAGGGATCAACAACAAAGCCAGGGTGACCTTGATCTATCACTAAAATCCATCCACTTAGTGATCACACAAACATTTCGAGCACTCTTTCCTTTTCACTAGACATTTATACCTTGCAGACTCACAATGATATTACAGACATTGGTACTTGATACTTTAACAGAATGTTATCAAAGTTTTTGCAGTGTGTGGTAAATGGCACTCTGATTGTAAATAGCATGTTAATAGTCTTTTTTTCTGTTATGGAGTGAATGTGTGAAACAGCCTGTAAACAGCAAAATGTTATTTATCTTTTACCGCACAGCTTTTGTAACATTTAAGTTAAAGCATCAAGGTGCAACACCTATGCAATATAACACCCGTGAGCAAACATTCTTCTATGAATGTTTTAATAATATATTTGCAGGCATTTCATAGATGTCATGCCAACCTCCCTGTGCTGTCTGGGAATGTAAAAGTTATTTTCAGGACCAACTAGAGGAATTATTCATTCATTCATTAACTTCCGCTTAATCCTTTACCAGGGCAGAGCGTTTCAGGTGCTGGGCAGATGCACCCAGGACAGGGCGCCAATCTATTGCTAGGCACACTCACTCACACAGAAAACCACACACACACACACACACACTAACACATGCACACACAAACACACACTATATGATGCAATTTGGAGCACCCTGAATCCATGTTTTTGGCTGTGGGAGGAAACTGGAGAACCTGAAGAAAACCCACACGGCCATTTTCCAGGTTCAAATCCCAAACGCTCAAAGGCTGACATACTAACTGCTACACCACTGTGGATTTGTTTAATTAGAGGAAAACACATTTTTTTTCCAGTGTGGTTTTTTTTTTTAGTTTTATTTTCATTGTGTATTTTTTTACAATAAATACAATAAATAGTTTTTTAAGTAAAAAAATAAATAATGTAAGAATTGTTCTAAATTTTCAAATATGCTTATTCTGTCTCACAAATATTTGAACAGTAAGAAAGTAAAATATTAAGTTTCCTTAGTTTAACATGAGCCCCAAGTCACATGTGCATCATTTGGAAAATGTTCACTGGAATGGAATTCCCCAGATCTAAAAGTCATAGAAGCAAAGTACAGTCATGTATGAATTGGGATGTCATACCACTCGAGTCATTTTGCTTTATTAGTGTGCATGATTATGGTCAAATACATAAATACATTAAAGTTTCAATAAGTATTTAAATTGTGGGGAATGCTACAGTTGCAGTTTAAATTCTAAAGTGAAAGTAAACAAGTTATATGAAGACATTATAACTAATAGCTAAAACTATTTTTATTTTGGAGTAAATATGTATGTCATGTTTATGTTTTTCACAGGATTCCATTACATACCAACTCAGTTTTTAGAAATAGATTTCCAATATTTCATAAAAAGAAGAAGTTTTTTTTTCTTTTCTTTTTTAACTTTAGACCCAGTAACTCACTGCCCTCTGCTGTTCTACTTGCATTGCTCATACTGTCTCTTCTTTTTTTCATTTGTTTTAAACACACTTTTATGCAAATCCTTTTAAACAGTACAAATATACAGTTGATGCAACGTATATATTATTTTAATTCATTCACTTTTTGAAACTTATAGGTTTGATTGAAAAGGTAGACCTTGTGCGAAGTAGAGACATTAATTGTCTAAATAAATTGTCAATTTATAAACATAAAATATTAAGATTGGTGAATTGTGATGTGGAATTTCTAATGCCTTATTACCTGATGTGGTCATTCAGATGTGGTCAGATATTATGTTATTGAAATAAAACAAAAAAAAAAAATATTAATAAAAACTTAACAAACATAATATATCATAACAAAGTGACCTTTATTCATGGTTAATTGTTTACAGGACTACCTGGCTAACATTATAGATTCCAGATTCCTGCCGATCAAGCCAGAGCAAGTTAGCTCTCTGTTTGGGAATATTGAAGTCATCTATGAATTCAACAGGTAAGATTCAGCTTTCTACATTATTGATGAAGAAACCCACCAACACCCCATTGTTAAAAGTGTTATCTATAGAGGCATAGTCTAAAATTCATCCAAGCGGGTGTGCAGGACAGAGCAACAGTTACTGGAAACATTTAGTTGCAGTTATTGCTGTGCAGAAGTATTACATCAGATACTGAAAGCAAAGGTTCACATATTTTTACTCTCACAAATATGTAAAATTGGATAATTTTCCTTAAATAAATGATCAAGTATAATATTTTTGTCAGTTCTCTTTACCTGCTTTTAATTTTTAGATTCTAACTTTAACTTTTAACTACTTTAGGAAATGTCAGATCTGTGCAGAAATATAAAAAAAAATCTAAAGGGTTTACAAACTTTCAAGCATCACTGTAGCTTAAATTCTTTCATTGAAGAAAATGCAAAACAGAATTTGATTATTTAAAATGACATCAGGGGCGGCACGGTGGCTTAGTGGTTAGCACGTTCGCCTCTCAGCGCTAGGGATTCCCGGTTCGAATCCCCATCTGGGTGGAGTTTCCATGTTCTCCCCGTGTCTGCGTGGGTTTCCTCCGGGTTCTCCGGTTTCCTCCCACAGTCCAAAAACATGGATCAAGTCAATTTAATTCTCCAAATTGCCCCATATAGAGTGTGTCTGTGTGAGTGAGTGTGTGCCCAGCGATGGATTGGCGCCCTGTCCTGGGTGTATCTGCCCAGTGCCCGAGACGTTCTCCCCTGGATGGGCATGGGGAACCCCACCGCGACCCTAATAGAGGATAAAGCGGGAGATAATGAATGAATGAAAATGACATCAGGTCCCTTGATAAGGATAAAGATAAAGATCTTTTTGTAAAATCTCATCTCATTATCTTTCGCTTAATCCTATAGGGGTTCTAGAGCGCAAACCATTGCTAAACACACAGTAACTTACACAGACACACATACGCTTTATTTCCACACGGACACAGGGAGAACATGGAAACTTAATCTAATCAACACTAATCTTTTTTTGTCAGTGAATTGTTGCAGTCATTGGAAATGTGTAACAACAATCCTGTGGCCATTGCTTATTGCTTTGTGAATAAGGTATGGAAGTATTCACATTAACATTTTTATTGTATATACTATTTAATGATTGAATACATTTAAAGTTTATAATATTATATCATAATGCATGATTTAATACATCTGATCAGATTTTTTTTTTTTTTCAGAATGAGGATTTTAACATCTACACCCAATACTGCACAAACTACCCCAAGTAAGTTAAAATGAGAATTTGCTTTTGATTGTGATTTGTCAATTGTTCTTTAAATTTTGTATATGACTCCTGTTTCATTTCATTTTGTTCTTTCTGTTTCTCAATAATTCTCTTAATTCAATATTTTTTTCTTATAGCTCGGTAGCAACACTAACAGAGTGCATGAGGAATAAGACACTGGCAAAGTTTTTTCGTGATCGACAAGCATCTCTCCAGCGCTCACTGCCACTGGGTGCATACTTGCTAAAACCTGTGCAGAGGATTCTGAAGTACCATCTCCTGTTACAGGTGGGTAACATACCATGTCATATTAAGAAACCACTCTGCATGGACTACAGGGTTTTATATTCAATTCATTGTCTTTGACTAATAAGGGTCACCAAGTGAATACATATTACTGTTAGGAGAAGGAGAAAAAACAGGATGTAATTGTCACCTTTCTGGAAATCAAATAACTAAACAGTCTTAAAAATTCTGTTACGTCTGCTTATTGGGCTGTTTCTTAACACCACAAGTTAATTCATTCATTAAAATATGTGTGCTGAACGGGTTATTTTAGAACATGCACTAATTTAGAATTTACTTTACCTTTGGACACTTTTATCAGAAATGACTTGTACAGTTGTGTTCAAAATAATAGCAGTCCAATATGACTAACCAGATTAATCACTGTTTTTGGTATAAATTATATTACCACATGACAAAGAATTAGCCAGTTGGTGCAGTAGATTCTTAGAAAGCCAACAGTCTCAGCATTCATGATATATATATATATATATATATATATATATATATATATATATATATATATATATATATATATATATATATATATATATATATATATATACAGTGCATCTGGAAAGTATTCACAGCGCTTCACTTTTTCCACATTTTCTTACGTTACAGCCTTATTCCAAATTGTATTACATTAATCTCTTTCCTCAAAATTCTACACAAAATACCACATTATGACCATGTGAAAAAAGCTTTCTTGAGAGTTTTGAAAATTTATTAAAAATAAAAAACTAAGAAATGACATTTACATAAGTATTCACAGCCTTCGCCATGAAGCTCAAAATTGAGCTCAGGTGCATCCTGTTTCCACTGATCATCCTTGAGATGTTTCTACAGCTTAAATGGAGTCCACCTGTGGTAAATCCAGTTGATTGGATATGATTTGGTAAGGCACACACCTGTCTATATAAGGTCCCACAGTTGACTGCATGTCAGAGGGCAAACACGAAGCATGAAGTCAAAGGAATTGTCTGTAGACCTCCGAAACAAAATTGTCTCGAGGCACAAATCTGGGGAAGGATACAGAAAAATTTCTGCTGCTTTGAAGGTCCCAATGAGCACAGTGGCATTCCATCATTCCATCACCGAAGTTTGGAACCACCAGGACTCTTCCTAGAGCTGGCCGGCCATCTAAATTGAGTGATCGGGGGAGAAGGGCCTTGGTCAGGAAGGTGACCAAGAACCCGATGGTTACTCTGTCAGAGCTCCAGTGTTCCTCCGTGGAGAGAGGAGAACCTTGCAGAGGGACAACCATCTCTGCAGCAATCCACCAATCAGGCCTGTATGGCAGAGTGGCCTGGCAAAAGCCACTGCTTAGTAAACAGCACAAGGCAGCCCATTTGAAATTTGCCAAAAAGCACCTGAAGGACTCTCAGACCATGAGAAACAAAATTCTCTGGTCTGATGAGACAAAGATTGAACTATTTGGTGTGAATGCCAGGCATCATGTTTGGAGGAAACCAGGCACTGCTCATCACGAGGCCAATACCATCCCTACAGTCAAGCATGGTTGTGGCAGCATCATGCTATGGGGATGTTTTTCAGCAGCAGGAACTGGCAGACTAGTCAGGATAGAGGGATGAATGCAGTAATGTACAGAGACATCCTGGATGAAAACTTGCTCCAGAGTGTTCTTGACCTCAGGCTGGGGCGACGGTTCATTTTTCAGCAGGACAACAACCCGAAGCACACAGCCAAGATCTCAAAGGAGTGGCTTCAGGACCACTTTGTGAATGTTCTGGAGTGGCCCAGCCAGAGCCCAGACTTGAATCCGATTGAACATCTCTGGAGAGATCTGAAAATGGCTGTGCACAGATGTCTCGCATCCAATCTGATGGAACTTCAAAGGTACTGCAAATAAGAATGGGCAAAACTGCCTAAAGATAGGTGTGCTAAGCTTGTGGCATCATATTCAAAAAGACTTGAGGCTGTAGTTGCTGCCAAATGTGGTTCTACAAAGTATTAAGCAAAGGCTGTGAATACTTATGTAAATATGATTTCTTTGTTTTTTAATTGTTAATTTTAATACATTTTCAAAACTCTCAAGAAAACTTTTTTCACATGGTCATAATGGGGTATTTTGTGTATAATTTTGAGGAAAGAGATTAATTAAATCCAATTTGAAATAAGGCTGTAACGTAACAAAATGTGGAAAAAGTGAAGCGCTGTGAATACTTTCCGGATGCACTGTATATATGCTATTGAGACTGTGTATTTGAATAATTAATTGAAATAGGTGTGTTCAATATAATAGCAGTGTGGAGTTCAATTAGTGAGGACAATCATTCTGTGAGGAAACAGGTGTGAATCAGGTGGCCCTTATTTAAGGGTGAAGCCAGAACATGCTGTACATGCATTTCCCCTTGAAAGCCTGAGAAATACGGGTCGTTTGAGACATTGTTCAGAAAAACGGCGAACTTTGATTAAAAAGTTGATTTGAGAGGGTAAAACTTATAAAGAAGTGCAGACAATAATAGGCTGTTTAGCCAAAATGATCTCCAATGCTTTAAAATGGAGAGCAAAACCAGAGAGATGTGGAACAAAACGCAAGACTACCATTCGAATGAATCGAAGATTAGCCAGAATGGCAAAGGCTCAGCCAATGATCAGCTCCAGGATGATCAAAGACAGTCTCAAGTTACCTGTGAGTACTGTGACAGTTAGAAGACACCTGTGTGAAGCTAATCTATTAGCAAGAAGTCCCCGCAAAGACCCACTGTTAAAAAAAAGACATGTACTGAAGCGGAAACAATTTGCCAAAGAACACATCAACTGGCCCAAAGAAAAATGGAGAAACAAATTGTAGACTGATGAAAGTAAAATTGTTCTTTTTAGATGACCCCCAAACTCTGAATTCAAGCAACAGTACACTCTGAAGACAGTGAAGCATGGTAGTGCAAGCATCATGAAATGGGCATGTTTCTCTTACTATGGTGCTGGGCCTATTTACCGCATACCAGGGATCATGGACCAGTTTGTATATTTCAGAATACTTAAACAGGTCATAATGCCTTATGCTGAAGAGGAAATGCCCTTGAAATGGGTGTTTCAACAAGATAATGACCCTAAACACACCAGTAAACGAGCACAATCTTGGTTCCAGTCCAACAAAATTGAGGTTATGGAGTGGCCAGCCCAATCCCTGGACCTAAATCCGATAGATAACTTGTGGGGTGACATCAAAGAAGCCGTTTATGAGGCAAACCAAGAAATGCAAATGAATTGTGGGATATAGTCAAAGCATCCTGGTCTGAAATATCAGTTGACAGGTGCCAGAGGTTGGTTACAAAAACTGTGGTTATTCAACTAAATAGTAGGTTGGTGATTTACAGGAATGCTAAATCATAAAAAAGGACTACAGATTTTGAGTTTGCAAAGACAAATGCAGACCCTGCTATTTTTTTTAACAGCCCAATGCTCATTTTTTATTATTTTCTCTAAAGTAGTTAAGAATTATATACATTTCTCTTTATGTTTTGATTTGGAAAACAGTATGTAATGTTACCAATGCATGGACATAAAAACTACTATAAAGATTTTGTGCTTAACTCATGTTTTTGAACACACTGCTATTATTTTGAACACAACTGTATGTATCCCAACTTGATGGTCAGAACACAAAGTTACATACAGAATTCCTGGAGCAATTAGGGTTAAGGGTCAAGGTCAAGGTCAAGGACCCACACTGGTAACATCAATGGACTTGGGAGTTGAACCCACAACCTTCAGATTAAAAGCCCAACACCATTACCACTGAACTACCACTGTCTATAGCTTTCATTATAGTTTAATACTGAGGAACAATACTGGTAAAATCATCCACTGAACTCCAGCACTCCATTCAAGCCAGAAGTGAAAAACTGGCAATTGTCTGATAAACTACAATGTTGCTGCATACTTTGCTCCTAAAACCCAGTTTCAGACCTCTTTTACATTTACATTATTGATGGTAATTATGTTCTTAATTAAAATGTTTAGATTTACAATAATAATTTTATATGATCTGTCTATTAGATGTCTATATGGTCTATTAGAACTCCTTTAGTTTATATGTAGATCTTGCTTAATATAAATTAATATTACTATATTTAATAAAGGGTGGCTTAAGGCATGATGTCAATCAAGTGTTCAATCTTTATTCTGACCCATTTTTGCAGGAGCTTGCCAAACATTTTCACCCCGAGGAGGATGGCTTTGATATAGTGGAAGAAGCCATTGACACCATGACAGGAGTGGCATGGTATATTAATGACATGAAGCGGAAGCATGAGCATGCTGTGAGACTGCAGGTGACTAACAGCTATCAATGACAACAATTAGTTCAACATTATTTTTCTCAGTGTCTCGTGTGTCAAAGTGTCTTTACACAAAAATCTTTACACTTAACAACTAAGTTATCCATTGCTTCTGTTGTTCTTTCATGTTAATGATGTAAAGGTTTAGAAATGTAACATTAAGGTTTTATAATTTTGAACACATTCCTGGAATGTAGACTGATTTTTTGGAGTGTGGGGTGTTTGTTTTACAGGAAATTCAATCCCTGCTCATCAACTGGAAAGGACCTGACCTCACAACATATGGAGAGCTAGTCCTCGAAGGAACCTTCCACCTTCACCATGTTAAGAATGAGAGAACACTGTTTCTCTTTGAAAAGGTTCTTCTAATTACTAAAAAGAGAGGGGAGCATTATGTATACAAGACTCACATAATGGTATGTTTTATTATGATCTTTAAAATTATTATTTTTTCAACATTTAGTACCCCAAGGGTTATGTGTATTTTTGTATGCATTTAAGCATGAAATGACATTTTTAGAACCCTAGAACTGATGAACCCTACAATTTCCAAACATTTGAATTGGTTATGTTACAAATTCTCAGTGCTCAGCTAAACCCAATGCACTTAAGTGCTTGAACTAATTAAAAACCTCACAATACATGTATGAATTTCAGTACCAAAAAATACGCTAATAGTCAAATGTTTTGACATACAATTCATTGCCCATTTTTCAAGTTTCATTTACTGTAAAGATGAACTTTGTAGTTCTACAATTACAGATTATCTGTTTGTGGACTACAGTACATACTGTGTTGGTCCCCTTTACTCTGTTCTCTAATGATCAGGACCCCAATAGTAGCACCACAGAGCAGGGTGGTGCATTATTCACGTTCCAGCAGTGTCACTGAGGTGTTTAAATGGAACTACATCAGCACTGCTGCACTAAAACCCCCTCACCACATCAGTGTCCCTGCAGAAATAACAATAAACAATACACCACCCAAACTCTTCTGTGAAGGTCCTAATCATTAGAGAATAGAAAACCAATAGAGTGGATTAACAAAAAAAGAACATATGTACCACAGTCTGTGATTGATAAACTACAAAGTCCATCTATATAGAAAGTGGACTATGGTGCAATAGACAATGGAGCAAGTAGGTGGTGTGTCCAAATTTTTGACTGGCACTGTAAATGGAGGAAATTGGTACTGATGAAGCAGGTACTTTGGAATGACCCCTAGAATAATAATGACTAATGTTTTGTGAGTGTCGAATAGTGTGCAGTCTGATTGCCTGAAATGACATTTATATAATGTTTACTTTTTAACACCTAATAATAGTTGCTTTGTGGTTACAGTAATAAGAAAGAGTTTATCTACACAAAACATCATAAATATTTATCATTGTTAGAATGCTCAAAAAATGTTTTGTGCATGAAAGGTGTTTGCTGTAAACATTTTAATGGATTTTTAGTGCTCAACCCTAATGCTGATTGAAAGTGCAAAGGACTCTCTTCGGTTCAGCGTGACCCACTACAAGCATCCCAAACAACCTCATACTGTCCAGGTCTGTGTGTGCAGATTTTGTTTTTACATTTTTAATCTTTTATGTCCTTGTATTACTGTACAAACCTTAAATCAAAACAGTATTTTAGTTCTTGTTACCTAGTTTGCAATGTCTACAGTTAAAGCTAATTCCCCCTCCGCGGTGTTCACCACTGCTGAAGACGCATCTTTTTAACAAATACCTGTTGTAAAAAAAAAAAGGGGGGGGGAGGGTAGGGGCACAGCATCAAATAACCATCAGGTTTGATGATTTTACAGTGCAGTTGGTTTTCAACATCTCACTTGTAATGTTCTCATTTGTAAGTTGCTTTGGATAAAAGTGTCTGCTAAATGACTAAATGTAAATATAAAGTAATATTTTACATTTTTTTTGTAGACCAAAACTGTAGAGGAAAAAAAAATGTGGGCCCATCACATAAAGCGTCTAATTCTGGAAAATCATCAAGCTATTATACCTCAGAAGGTATGCAAAATATTTCAATAGAATTTTAAAGAATTGTTTCACATAATTTGCAATAACACACTATTAATCCTTTTTAGGCAAAAGAAGCAATGCTGGATATGACCTCCTTCTGTAAGCTAAAAAGAGAATTTGTTTTTAAAAATACATAGTGAATTATATTTTATATCTAATATCTAATTTATATTATAATTATATATAATATATAATTTATATCTAATTTTATATCTATTTTATATATTTTATATCTAATGTTTATTATTAATAACAGTAATAATGAGTCCTTGTTTGTGATTTGTTCATTTTTCTTTAAATTTTGTATATGTTTCCTGTTTTATTTCATTTAGTTTCTTTCAGTTCCTCAATAGTTCTCTTAATTCCAAATATCTTTTAAAGAGACACCATCAAAGAGCATTAACGAGATGCTGTATAGGGCATACAGCCTTGACACAGACACCTACTACTAATGTGCTACAATAAACCCAATGGAACTATGTCTACAGGAAACACATTTGAACTAGACATGCAGCCGAACATTAAAGCATACACCATACACAAAGTATCATGCTCATCCCCACTGTCCATGGGGGGGTACAGCAATCCTAATCAATCGCATCATACAAATCCTTTTGGTAGCATCAGGTTGGATTTCAATCAGATGTGAGAATTGTTTACTAAATACAGGGGTTGGCTGGGTTTTGTAGAGTTTGATTTTGTGTTTTCTATTCTTCTATTTATGTAGTTGTCGATTTTTTTTTTTTTTTTTTTTTTTTTTTTTTTTTTTTTTTTTTTTTTTTTTTTTTAACATCCATTGTAGGTGTCATGTAAGCTCCCAGGGTCAGTGCTAATCCTTGGTGTTGGATATTGTTCAAGGATTTAACCGGGATAAGACAAGGGTGTTTTATTGTTGTTTTTGCAGGGGCTCATCAGCTTCACATTTTCTATTTGCTAGTAGCTTTATTATATTGAGGCTTCTATGGCATTTGTTCTTGAGATATTGAAATTAAGATATATGGGTATGTTTTGTATCCATAATGAATTCCAGGAATTAGATTTTGGTAAAATTTTGGTCAACATGATTATGTTCTCTTATTTTGAATAGAATGAGGTGTTATTGTATCACACAAAAGAATACACAATTGCCTAATTGCTTTTATAAAACGGTTACAAAGACACTATAATAAAAAAGGTTTAATCAATAAAAGAGTAAAACCAAATGTAAAACCGATACTAATCTCGTCTTCTGCAATGGTTCAGTTTAGACAATGAACACTGACCCAAAGTAAAAGCTTCTCAGTTTCTCTAACAATCAAATACTGTCATCTAGTGCCAAATTCCAGAATGAAATTTATAAATAAAACATTGGGAAATGGAATGTATTGTATATCATACATTAATATGAATGTTAAGCACTCAGGTGTGTGGTCAAAAATGTCACGGCTGGTCAAACGGCTCAGCCAATCAGATTCAAGGCCTGGGACAACCCGTTTTATAATGCTGGTTCTGGGTGTAGCGCTTCAAGTTATCTGAATATTTGACTGAGTTTTGTCGTTGTATGATGTGATTTTGCTGCCCCCCCCCAATGGCCAGTGGGTTGATGAACCTGGTACCTTATGTATAGTGCATGCTTTTAAAGTTCAACTGTATGTCTAATTCAAATGTTTTTTTCCTGTAGACATATGTAAAAACAAACTAAATTGTCAGGGCAGACTCAAAAAATTTAAAATCACTTAATACTTTAGAAATTACACCTTGGAGCCACCTCTCCTGATTTGTATTTTTTTTTCTTTTTTTCTTCTTGACCTGAAAATTAATTAGAACTGCTTTTTCTAAATAACCTGCTGCAAATAGTGTACATCTGAGAACATTTGAGTTCATGATCATTACCCAGTAGATTGTTAATGCTGGTCATTTATTTATTTATTTATTTTTGTGACAGGTCCAGTAAAATATCGCTACAGCCCTGAAAAACTAAACAAAGTAGCATCCTGCCAGCGAGAAGATTTTCAATCTAAAGGAAGGACCGGACGAAGGCAATCGGGTGAGCCTTTATTTGGCATCAACAATCTCTCAGTTTTATTTTAGACACTGCATATACTGTATACTCTCATCTGTACATATTTCATAGCAAAGAAAATCACTGTGTAAATATTATGATGTCCGAGGTTTGATTGGCTAATATTCAAACTTACTAAACTTACTAACTGTGCACTTTTTCTATCTTGTTCTTTGTTAGAGCCGTTTATTAGAATTAAGCAGGGTCTGAAGATTGCAACAGGTAATTTCCTCATCTTGCCCTTCCGTGAAAAGTTGTTGCTTATTAAACTAAATCACACGATCAAGCTAATAATAAATCAAGTAATAAATTAATGTGGTCTCATTTGTGAAATGGTCATTACATTTTAAATATAATTCCAATTTATCACAAAAAAACTATAAAGGCCTGTAGGTCAATGTTCACCTTGTTCTTCCTGGAATGCTTTTGTTAAAGCCAGGTTCATTGAACAATAAGTATGGTCCGATACATGTCCCAAACAAAATAATAAGGTATACTTGTACTACTCTTTTAATTACTGCTATTGTTATTTAATAAAAATGGTAAATATTAATTCTTACTGAAGTGAGAAAGGTCAGGTTTTTCCTACCCTAATAACAATTCTAATGTTTTTTTCCCTATTTAACAAGAAAAACTAAAGAAGAAATGCATGATTGAGCAAGGAAATAGATTTGTAAATGAAGTGCATTATGAAGCAAATGTTTAATTACACATAGTAAGTTAGTATTTCAATATTACTTGAACTATATTTTCTCACCGACACTAGTTCCTGGTCAAATAATTACACGTGTGAAAGATAACTTGATGCACATATTGTAAAATAGGTTCTTGAGGTGTCATGCAAAGGATCAGAGCTTTTGGTTCATGTTCGTTCATTAATTCATTCATCATCTTCCGCTTTATCCTATATTAGGGTCGCGGGGGGGTTCCCCATGCCCATCCAGGGGAGAATGTTTCGGGCGCTGGGCAGATACCCAGGACAGGGCACCAATCTATCGCTGGGTACACATTCACTCACACAGACACGCACGCATACACACTCTACATGGGGCAATTTGGAGAACTCAATTGACTTTATCCATGTTTTTGGACTGTGGGAGGAAACCGGAAAACCCGGAGGAAACCCAAGCAGACACGGGGAGAACATGGAAACTCCACCCAGATGGGGATTCGAACCGGGAATCCCTAGTGCTGAGAGGCGAACGTGCTAACCACTAAGCGACCGTGCCACCGGTTCATGTTCAAAACATTCCAAATTCACAAACCAATGTTAGGTTTAGCAAAAGGTTGGATAAAAGTTCAAAAGGACAACTCTCCCACCAGCCCTATTAGCACAGCTGTGCAGCATGGCCATCATGCCTGCCTGGGGTTATACGGGCGATTCTTCTACCCTTGTTGTCTTTCCCTTGCTTGCTTCCCTTCAAAGCCTTTGTGTCCAAGTGGTCTCTTTGGCATATCAAAGGCTGCAACCCCCATTGCCACCCCCACACAATAATTCTAATTATAAAGCCCATCAATAAGAGGCTTTATCATGCATTGGTTCCTTTTGGTCGGTGGATATGTTCTTGGCCGCTGATCACCAGCTCCCTCATTGTCTGTCTGTGTGTGTGTGTTACTGTATGAGACATATGTTTGATAATGCTCTCGCTCTACACACAATATGTGTGTGTACAGTATTTCTCTGATATATATATATATATATATAATATAATATAATAATAATATTATAGTATGTCTGTTAAGCTATCACTGTCTATGTTGCATAGCTCCTGGTACCATTTAACTATTTGTTTTTCATTTTATGTTGCCCTGTCATCTTTGTCACACTTCACATCATGCTACAGAAACTCTAAAGGTAAGATATAACAATGCTATGCCATATTAAAGCAACTTCAGTCACACAGCTGTAAAATTTGAAACAGCAGTTTAAAGTGATCTATTTTGCCAACTATGCTTGCACACAAAGGAATTTGTCCTCTACATTTAACCCATCTGTGCAGTGAAACACACACACACATATATACACACACTGGTCAGAGCTCTGCTTTGTTTTTCTAACCATAGGATAATTATTTGTAGCATTTAACATTTACTAGGTACAATATTTGGATGTTTGCAACAGCCATTTCAGTTTGATATATCTAATAACTGATGGACACAGTAATATTTCAGGATTGAAATGAGGTTTATTGTACTAACAGAAAATGTGCAATTTGCATTAAACCAAAATTTGACAGGTGCAAAGTATGGGCACCTGAACAGAAAAGTGACATTAATATTTAGTAGATCCTCCTTTTGCAAAAATAACAGCCTCTAGTCGCTTCCTGTAGCTTTTACTCAGTTCCTTGATCCTGGATGAAGGTATTTTTGACCATTCCTCTTTACAAAACAATTCCAGTTCAGTTAAGTTTGATGGTCGCCGAGCATGGACAGCCCGCTTCAAATCATCCCACAGATGTTCAATGATATTCAGGTCTGGGGACTGGGATGGCCATTCCAGAACATTGTAATTGTTCCTCTGCATGAATGCCTAAGTAGATTTGGAGCGGTGTTTTGGATCATTGTCTTGCTGAAATATCCATCCCCGGCATCACTGATTCTTGAAAATTATTCTCAAGAATCTGCTGATACTGAGTGGAATCCATGCGATCCTCAACTTTAACAAGATTCCTTGTGCCGGCATTGGCCACACAGCCCCAAAGCATGATGGAACCTCCACCAAATTTTACAGTGGGTAGCAAGTGTTTTTCTTGGAATGCTGTGTTTTTTTGATGCCATGCATAACACCTTTTTGTATGACCAAACAACTCAATCTCATTTGAGAGTTGTTTTGAGGAGCCCATGATGCCACTCTTCAGAAGAGATTCAAATAGGAGAACAACTTGCAATTAGCCACCTTAAATACCTTTACTCATGATTGGATACACCTGGCTATGGAGTTCAAAGCTCAATGAGGTTACCAAACAAATTTTGTGCTTCAGTAAGTCAGTAAAAAGTAGTTAGGAGTATTCAAATCAATAAAATGATAAGGGTACCCATACATTGCACCTGTCAAATTTTGATTTAATGCATATTGAACATTTTCTGTTAGTACAATAAACCTCATTTCAATCCTGAAATATTGCTGTGTCCTTCAGTTATTAGATATATCAAACTGAAATGGTTAAATATTTAGAACTAAAAATGATTAAGATTAATCTTTTGCATATGACTGTAAATTAGAAAAATATTTCTCTGATGATCACATTCTCTGTGAGCCACACAGAAAAATAAGAATGGTGAAGTTTACAAAAAAATGATTTATAGGTAATCAAAATTGTTCTGCAATTACTATTTTATATCTGAATCCTGACATATGCCTATATCAGAAGGTATTATGTCAAAAGCTAATCACACATATGTTTCAGTAAACTTCGCCCTAATTGTGATTAGTGCTGTTTTATGCAGTCAGTAGTGCAGTTCTGGTGCATAGCAATTTGATTCGACATAATGTTCAGTAATTCTTAAGCTTTTTTTGGGTGGCTGAGGATGGGATAATACTGTTCACATGCATCCTACAAAACATTACTTTGTGGGGAGGTATATCTTTTCATATTATGCCCCTAAAATAAGATTGATTTAATATTAGGAATATTTAATTGTATTGGTATATTTGCTGAAAGGTTTGCCGATATAGTTTGTATAAAGATGTTGTTTTTTCTACGCATGTTAACTAGCTGCCTGAATAGGTCGTTGGCAATACATCTTTGAAAGCAAGTTCAACACATCATTGGCAGCAATGTGGATGTGGATTCACATGTGAACACATTGTAGTCAACATGTGAATGTGGACTACAATGTGATAACAACCTGTACTTGTGTACTTTCTATTTATCAGCATGCAGACAGTGAAGGTGTGTTGCTGTCCGAGAGCAGCCAGAGTTCTCTCCAGACATCAGCTAGTGTGTCCACCCTAAGTTTCAGTCATGATGAGGCAGAGATAGAAGTGCTTGCAGCTGAGGAGAACAGGACTGAACGCTTCGCTTTCCGAACAAACTCTCTTGATCGGCTCAGCATGACTGAGCTTGAAGCCTGCCATTCAGATGTGCTGTTTCAAAAAGAGAAAGAAGATGTAAAGGAGAGAGCAATGGAGGAGGTGCACAGAGAAAGTTTCAAGGTTGAAGATGAAGAGATTTTGATGAAAAATGAGCAGGTAGCTGACTTCGCCAGCTCAGTGTTGGCTGCCATCTCCTGCTGGCACTATAGGGCCAGGGCTTTTCTTTTCACTCAGGTCCCAACGGTGAGGCTTTCTGTCACCATCTGCTTTTCCCCGTGTCTCTGCTAGGTCTTGTCACCCTCTTCTGCCTTCTCTTAATCAGCCATGTTGGTCTAAGCCCTGTTTTTTGCATGCCACATCTGAAGTCTTCTAATCATGACGCTGCTATTGGAGGGCTCTCCATTTTGTGTGCATGGATCAAGTGCATGTTTTTCCCTCAAATGCATGACCAATTATCGGGTAACAACCTACTGTATGTTCCATAAATAATTGGGATTGTTGTGGTCAATATTGCATGTGCTATGTGTTCTTCAATTACATGTTTTGTTTAACCAGGCTCACATAAATGAGATCTGATATACTATTTTAGTCTAATGTGTAAAATGGATCCCTTAGATGGATTATAAAACAAAAATATGTAATATTTGAAATTATAATTGAAGGTAATACAGTAGTATCGAGGACCAATACTGAGTGATATGCTTAAAGTGAATGGTTAATTATGCTCAGTATACATATGAATTGGATTATGTGATTGAAGATTGACTTCAAAGGAAAATTTTACTATCAAATTTAGTAGGTGGGAGATTGAAGGGTTATATGCAGATGTGCTTTTCATCTTTTTACTATAATTTTTAACAAATGACTTCTATGGTAATGTTTTACTGAATTTAGCTTACTAACTGTTTTTAAATGTTTACTTATTTGAAGATCATATCTTAGTAAAATGCCCATGCTTGTTTAAATGCACCTTTAAGTAACTGGTCCTTTTTGCTATTTAAGAATAGAGATCAGGATGAGGCCTTTGAGGAAAATGAAACAATGGAGCCTAAGAAAAGTCCTTCCCCCTCAAAAGAAGACCAAGATGATATATCTGTATGTTGTTTAGTGAATTTGCAATACACGGTTATTGGCCTGACAATGTTTTGTTGTAATATGTTTCAGAAGGTTGGGTTACATTAAAACTTTTTAATGTAACTAAAGTTTTTTTATATAACACATAGAAGCATTTTGTTTCTTGAGGTTTCGGATAAAAAATATTATTTTTGGTGCTATTTTTAAACAAATCCAGATTTGGAGATGCTCCAGATGCTTAAATAATCTATAGAAATCTAGTTTGATTTATTCATTAATTAGCCAGTATTTTTTTAACAAATTAGTCAATTTGCTTGGTAAACTTGAAGAAGCTTATCAGGCTGCCAATGGTACACAGAGTGATTGATTAGATTCGATATAATTTTATCCCTTTGGGAGGGTTCCCTCTCATCTCACTTACTAACCTCCTGGCCAGCACAGGTGTCAATTTTCACCATGTCCCCTGAGATTTTCCACAGTGCAGTGCCTGTTTTATTTTCAACAATACTTTATTAAGTGCCACAATGCACAACCACAGTATCTATGTGTTGCCGGAAAAAAAGGTCAGTTACTCTAATTTTTTGTTGTAGCATCAACAAAAGATGCTGCATCATCGTTTCCACAAGCTTCTACAATGTCACAACATTGATTGATGTCCAGATTGTATTCATTTTCCACTAATGTCTTGTATGTGATGGGAGATGTAAACCACTCACAAAGTCTCACAAAACTCCAGCACATCCCAAAGATTCTCAATGGATTCGGGTTTGGCCAATCCACATGCCCCATAAACAATTCTTTCATCCCTATGGATCCTGGAATATGCCTGTGCCATCAGGGAAAAAAAGATCCATTGATATAATCACCTGATTGTTCAGTATACTGTATATGTATTGGTATATAGCAACTACAGCAACTCCAAATCATAATTACATCTGGGTGGTGACCACTTTTTGGCCTGTTCGTGAGTGTGTTTGTGCATGCATGTGTTTGTAGGTGAATAATCTAATTTTACCTCTAAAAATGGTTTTGTTTACATTTGTAAGTTAATAAAAATGTGATATTGTGTCAATTTTATTGTTATTTTTCCGATAGAGATAACAACAAACATTTCTTTTTTTTTTCTATATTAGGACTCTTCTGGGGATTGCAATTCACAAAGCATTTCTTTTTCTGGAGACACAGAAGAGGCAGGTGACTACCAGTGGAATGCTAAGGAAGAAGACGGAGAAGGTGAAGACATTGTAGAGGATGGAGAATATTTGCTTTCGCAAAGCCAGGATGAGATCCAGCAAGAGACTGAAATGACTTCATCCAGTATAAATGTTTCTGATGATGCAGTAGACATAACTGAAGCGGATGTTGAAGAAGCGGATCAAGAATTATCAAAAGCTGAGTGTAATAGCATCTTGCAATCATCTGTTTTGGATACGGACAGTGTTATTGCTGAACAATTTGGCAGCAGCCTCTATCAAAGGAGTTGTCTGGTGGCTAATGACGTATTCAACCTGGACTGCCCTACATCTCAGACAGCTAGCAGGAGGAGCAGTGTTTGCAGCCTCAATGCTGAACTAATGGAGAATAACAATTTTGAAGAGCTGAATCATTCCATCATTGAAACCCTTCCTCAGAAACTTGAAACTGAAAATTTGCTTTCAAACAGCCTTGGAGATAGACTAGTTATACCAAACCAGAAACCACAAACAACAACAGATACTCTTTCCAAAAAGGACAGAATGCTCATTCATAAAATCAAGCAGTATTATGAACATGCTGAAGACCAGGATGTCAATTTCAGCATAAAACGCAGGGAAAGTCTTTCATACATTCCCGCAGGGTTAGTCCGTAATCTGAGTCAACAGCTTAATGCCCACCCCACTGGTGAAGTTGAAGCTCAACATGGCAAAGCCTCCACAATTACAAGACCAACATCCTGGGAAGTTTTTGACCTTCCAGGCCTGATGCCGGAACAAGAAAAATTGAAAGAAATTACTAACTGTTATAACCTATCCATCCTCAAACTAGAAAACACAAATGGAACTCGTGGAACTGATGCACCTCATTTTAGTGAAGCGAATAATCATTCCACATCTGACATTGTTGCGGTTTGGGAGGATATGGAGGATAAAATCACTGGGACATGTAAAGACCTTAATGATGCTTTTACAGATAATGAGAATGATCATTTTAAGTTTACATGCACTAACCAAAAAGAACAGGAATGTTCCATTAGCAATTTTGGTGAACCTCTCCTAATATTAAAAGACTTTAACCACTCTGAAGAAGAGCCTTTGACATCTTTACCAATTAGCAGTGTCCAAGCCAGTCACCAAGAGCTAGAGAGTAACCCAAACAGTGATCAGACACATAAAGTGGCAAGCAAAATTAAGAATGTCCCTCTACCCAGGATAATCTTCCCACGGGCTGGCCCAGAAGAAGTTTTACAAGATATGGAGAAGATGAAGAACAAAGTGTTTAGTCTTGCAAGGCAATACAGTCAGCGCATAAAGAGGAACAGACCTATAGTAAAACAAAGAGCACTGGATGTAGAAAGTCACTTTAATCTCAATGAACTGTCTTCTGATGGAGAGAAAAAATCCCCAGTCAATGCGACGGGTAGGTATTGTTTTCACATCTGTGTTTTTTTAACTGGATTGTATACAATTCCAATTTTAGGTATATAGATTTTCATTTATTATTTTATCACTATCACATGCTTTATATATCATTGCTTTTGGTGTTACTTTAAAACTTTTTATTTTATTTTTTTTTTTTAATTAAAAATAGGTTTGGGTCTGCAGAACCTGCCAACAGTACATGGATTGTTTGAGCACATTGACTCCAGCCCATCCCTAAGTTCCTGCTTCTTAGGCAGTCCCGTGCCAGTGCAGTCTACATTAAGACCACCTGATCCGAATCCACAAAGCCCAGTTAATAATGAAAGTTTCCAGTGGCCTGATGTTAGAGAACTACGTTCCAAATACTCCCGCCATAATTCTGAGCCTCAATTAATTAGCCGTTGTTTCTCTGTCCCTGACCAAACACTTGATGCTGGATGCAGCCCTGCATCCCAAATTAATTTCTCCAGCCAAAACACTGAGTGCATGTCCCCCCACACAATATCAGTGATGGACAACATAATACACAATAAGGCAAAGGAACCTGGATTATGTGATGCAGCTAAACTGGGCAGAACAACTTCACTGGACCAGACACTGGAACCATTGGATTTGAAAGTGCATTACATATCTGCTCAGTCCAGTCTGCCCAATGACAAAAAGGTCATTGTAGTAGAAAGGATTGCACAAGCCATGGCAGAAAAGAATAGTCTTACAGCCACAGAAGAGAAGAAAGAGACGATTGAAGACAGTCAACTGAAAAGGCAGGACAGTGAAGGACCATGTCTTTCGAGGTCAGTCAAAAAGACTGACAATTCTTTAGTCAAGAATTTGCGGGAGAAATTCCAAAATCTTAGTTCATACACGTAAGCATTTCTTTCTTTGTCTTAGTTATGTCCATCCATTTGCACAAATATTGTTTTAAAAGAATAAGTTTGCTAACAATGGTGTCTTGTTTGGGTTTGTAACAATGTGCCATTCAAATGTATCTTTATTTTGTTTCAACAGTATGTTAGTCAAACATCTACTGCTTCACTTAAATAGTTCTTAATGATCTAAATTAAGTGAAATTAAGGATATTTAGATATCTACTGCTTTATTTATAAATTGGACTTTTTCTTGTGTAATTTGTCGTTTTTGTACATTTTGCAATGTTTAATCTGTACAAAACCTTCAGCTAACTGTATAAAGTAACACTGATAAGCATACTCAGGATATATTTACCTCTAATCTAATCTGTTATTACACATTATTACTATATTTTTTTATTGTGTTGCATTGTCTTGTTTCCTTATAGATTCAGTAGATAATCTAGAAAAATAAAGTATACTTCATAATGGGTACTGTGCAAACAACACTGGCTTTGCTGTTTAGGGATCCTTTGCCTTTACTGATTAGACAGAGAAACTGTGAGTTCTCATTAATCCCAAAGACTTTGAGGTCCTAATAACATGTCATATAGTTTTGCATTGCTTCCTTAATACAATGTATTGTTGCAAAAGATCAAAAAGGTTATTTTGAATGGATATAGTGAAATGTGTATAAATACTTTTTTTTCCAGTCCTGTCTGTATTTTCTGTATATATGAGCACAGATGTTCAAATGGCAATATTGGAGCTAATGCTCAGTGAGTACTCATTTAGGACATCATACCAATTAAATTTAATCAACAGGCTTATAGTCAAGGTTTTGCTTTTGTCTTAAATTCAACTTGATCCATTTCATTCAAACTATTTCTGTCTCTGCAAAGAAGAGTTATGTTCAATAAATACCTAACTTCCACATAACTAATACAATGTGTTGATTATTATTAATCTAAAATCAATAGTAATAATGTCCATGTGTTATTTATTTAACAATACATAAATATACTGTATGAATATTCGCGATTAATACTAATTCTTCTGCGTAGGACATCTTAAATAGTTACTTAATATGTTTTTTAATATATATTTTAGATAATTTTAATCATATATTTCCCAACCAATTTACATCTCCTAGTTTCTATTCCCATGGTACTCCCCAGCTCCACTTTCATCATAAATGTACATTGTAGTTTTGAAGTCCTGCCTGTTTTTCTATACACTTTGTTAGTTCCTCTGTACTCTTTTGTGAACCATCTTCAACTTTACATCTTTTCGGTGGAGAACAAGGCAGTCTTACACAGTAGAGTACACAGTGAATTATTAGTGTTTTGATCTCTAGCACAGCTGTGTTTTATTTACAAAGTACGTAAAAAAATAAAGGTGAAGATATAATGTATGAGCTGCAAATATGAGGCTTAGAGATTACATTACAACAGAGAAAGTCGGACAGAATACACAGTTTTAAAAAGAAACAAAGCCTTAAGTAGGCTACTTTAGTACATTTTTATTTGGTGTGCTCTTTGATGCTGTAGGCTGACAGATTATACTGTGTGTGTATATGTATATGTATGTGTGTGTATGTATATATATATATATATATATATATATATATATATGAAATATTGAACACACATAAACATAAAACATATCAAATGTAACGTGGTTTTCAATGTTACATTATAAAAAGAGGCCAAACCCAGCTCCTAAAAGATAACCCCACACCACCGAAATTGCCCCTTTACACTTTAGATCTGGTACAATGCAGTCAGAAAAGTTCCATTCTCCTTGCAACTGCCAAACCCAGACTCATCAATCAGATTGCCAGATAGAGCTGCTCTAGATCCACTGCTCTAGAGTCAAGTGGCAGCGTGCTTTAGACCAATGCATCTGACACTTTGCATTACACGAGATGTATGACTAGATAGATTGGCACCCTGTCCTGGGTGTATCTGCCAAGCGCCCGAAACGTTCTCCCCTGGATGGACCCCCCGGCCCTAATATAGGATAAAGCGGAAGATGATGGATGGATAGATGTATGGCTTGGATGCAGCTGCTCGACCATGGAGAAACCCATTTCGTGAAGCTCTCTGCACACTGTAAGCTAATCTGAAGGCAACATATAGTTTGCCATTCTGTAGTGACCCTGCAGAAAGTTGGTGACCTCTTCGCACTATGTATGTGCCTCTTCGCTCCATCAGTTGATGTGGCCTGCCACTTCATGGCTATGTTATTGTCATTCCCAAACACTTCCGTTGGCTTATAATACAGCTGACCTTTGACTCAGTAGAATTTAGGAGCGGAAATTTTACGATTGGATTTGTTGCACAGGTGCCATCTTATTACAGTTCCACACTGGAATTCATTAAACTCCTGAGAGCGACCCATTCTTTCACAAATGTTTGTAAAAAATGTCTGCATGCCTTGGGGCTTGATTTTATACACCTGTGGTCATGGAAGAGATTGAAACACCTAATTCTGATCATTTGAATGGGAGGGCAATATATTGTATATACAGTATTAAAAACCGTCGTTTTAATGGTTCACTCTGGTTATATCTGTGGTTTATGGTGTAACGTTGTGGTTTTTAATGTTTGATCCATATTATCTGTCAAGTTTTATGTAGGGATGGACCAAAAACATTTGACCTCGTCTGAGAGAACGATGAGAATCGGACGACGTCTCGGTGAAGTACTAGGTTTGATGTGTTGATTGTTGATGTGAAGCTCGTCCCATCCTGACGTTGCAGCCGGTTTGGACCAATGGGCTGCATCTTTGTAACGCGTGGGGAGATGGCTGCGTAGATTTAGTCCACATTTTTACGTCAACCTCAGAACAGAATACGAAGAAAGTCTTTAGTCGTCAGTCATATGTTGTTTTTCAGTTAGTAGCTGATTTGGAATGGGTTGCGCCATTTCAGGTTTGGCGCCCAGGAAAGCGACGACAGCTGCGCGTGAAGAGGAGCAAACGCCGCGCCTCACGGGAGAGCACATACAGCTGATCAAAGAATCATGGAAAGTTATTCAGGAGGACATCGCTAAAGTGGGAATCATAGTGTTTGTTCGGTGAGATGGTGTGGGCACGAGCCTGCTTATTTATTCCGTTTTAGTTATGTCAAAATTTAAAAACCGACACAAACACGTGCGTTTGAGTTATAATTTCTAAAATATACTATTATGGGTAGTAATTTACGTTTGAAATCCTCTTACATGTTTGCTTAGTTTGTATTACAATCTCTACGATTTATTATGAAAAATCCAATTGTTTTTAAAAACCGTCAACTGTTGAATAAAACCAAGAAGTCAGTATCAGAGTTTTCAAACGGGGCCCAAAGTCAAGAGATTCAGACCACTTGTTAAATAATATATTATTGAGTATCGATGAATTGTTACATTGATTAATTGACACATTTATATTTAATTACATGTATGAAATAACATTTTATAATTGAAGTACAATTTATTTCCAAAAAGCCAAATAACTTAACTAAGCCCTTAATTATGAATATATAAACTAAAAATCTCATTACATATTAAAAAAGAATGCTTGCTCTCCTTGAGCTTAAAAATTTAAAAACAAAATAAAAATATTTAAACTACTTTAAAGTATAAATACATTCAGAACATACTTTTTGCTGTCTCATTTAGAAAATAATATTGCTCTCTGTGGTCCTGGCCAGGCAATGTGAATACAAGCCTTTCTGTGGGGTGTTTGCTTGTTGACTTTCCCATATAAATGCTAAAAATGATGACTATAAACAGGACCAATGGCTTAAAAAATTAACTAAAAAAGTTACAGAACTTAACATGAAACTTACAGGAAAAATGCTAAATGATTGATATTAAATTGCCTTGAAAATTTTATTCATTAATTAATTCATTATCTTCCTCTTATAGGGTTATGGTGGGGTGAAGGAGGGGGGGGGGTTCCCTATGCCCATACAGTGGAGAGCGTTTTGGGTGCTGGGCAGATATACACAGGACAGGCACACTCACTCACACAGACATACACACAAACATAATATATGGGGCAATTAAGAGCATTCAATTTACCTGAATTTATGCCTTTGGACTGTGGGAGGAAACTCCATCCAGATCGGAATTCGGACCTGGAATTCCCAGCGCTGAGAGGCAAACGTACTAACCACCAAGCCACGGGTCCGCCAAAAGTTGTAAAAGATCATTTTTGCATAAATATAACAGAATCGTGCTTGTTGTTAGCTTTGTGTTTGGCATGGTGAATTTTTAGTACAGAGCTGATTTTGGTTTTCAACAAACATGTGAAAAAATGTTTGGTCCATGCTTTTAAATTTAAATTCAAATTCAATTTAAAATTTTAAGCTCCAAACTGTTGGGCTGTTCTATAAGCTGTTCAACGAAAATGTGACATACACATTTACATAGTGAGTAGAATAATGTTCATATTCATTTCTAAAAGACTCACAACCACAACCATAACTTGAGGGTTAATAAGGGCTTCCGGTCATAAATTCTTATTATGAGCTTAATGTTATTCTGTATTGTTTCATGAAGTCGTTTAATAAGATTATATGTGAATGTTGTTCTGGTCATTGTAAGTCATTATATTTTAACACACCGACCTACCTGACAGCTTCTGCTTTACTTCTCATACATACATTTTATTGGTAATACAGAGCCACAGATTTATATATTATTAGTCTATAGTGTGTGGAATTAAATAGTGAACGTTTTATTTATATCATCCAAATGTCTAGTATTTTGCAATGAACTATATAGATGTGACCTTTAATTCATTTCAATTGGTCTGCCCTCTGCGCTACTTAGTGGTTCACTCCACGCAATTTAAATTGGTTCTCTTTGCACTACCTAGTCGTTTTCTTAAGTTTTTTTTTATTGTCAGCTCACGGGAGAGTTCTTTTGAGTATTTTTATAGGTTGGAATAAAAGAATGCATGATTTATTGGGGTTATTATACATCGTAAAAAGCCATAACAAATGAGTTTCCCACAAGATGTGCATGTCTTTTTTTAAATATGTAAAACTTTTATTTAATGCTATTGAAAGTTGACATAAGTATTAATAGATATGTCATGAAACACAAGCACATATTTATCATCACTCTGTATTTATACATGATTTCATGTACTCATGTGTATTATTTACTGGTCTGTAATACGATTAAAGTCATTAATAAACAAATGTTTTTTTTTTTAGAAATCAAAATCGGTGCAATTCATTATAAACCTGTAAATTCATAATATGTTAGCTTACATTATAGCATGTTAGCTATAGTTACAGTGCATCCGGAAAGTATTCACAGCGCTTCACTTTTTCCACATTTTCTTACGTTACAGCCTTATTCCAAATTGTATTACATTAATCTCTTTCCTCAAAATTCTACACAAAATACCCCATTATGACCATGTGAAAAAAGTTTTCTTGAGAGTTTTAAAATTTATTAAAAATAAAAAACTAAGAAATCACATTTACATAAGTATTCACAGCCTTCGCCATGAAGCTCAAAATTGAGCTCAGGTACATCCTGTTTCCACTGATCATCCTTGAGATGTTTCTACAGCTTAAATGGAGTCCACCTGTGGTAAATCCAGTTGTTTGGACATGATTTGGAAAGGCACACACCTGTCTATATAAGGTCCCACAGTTGACTGCATGTCAGAGGGCAAACACGAAGCTTGAAGTCAAAGGAATTGTCTGTAGACCTCCGAGACAAAATTGTCTCGAGGCACAAATTTGGGGAAGGATACTGAAAAATTTCTGCTGCTTTGAAGGTCCCAATGAGCACAGTGGCCTCCATCATTCGTAAATGGAAGAAGTTTGGAACCACCAGGACTCTTCCTAGAGCTGGCCGGCCGTCTAAATTGAGTGATCGGGGGAGAAGGGCCTTGGTCAGGAAGGTGACCAAGAACCCGATGATTACTCTGTCAGAGCTCCAGCATTCCTCCGTGGAGAGAGGAGAACCTTGCAGAGGGACAACCATCTCTGCAGCAATCCACCAATCAGGCCTGTATGGCAAAGTGGCCAGGCAAAAGCCACTGCTTAGTAAACAGCACAAGGCAGCCCGTTTGGAATTTGCCAAAAGCACCTGAATGACTCTCAGACCATGAGAAACAAAATTCTCTGGTCTGATGAGACAAAGATTGAACTATTTGGTGTGAATGCCAGGCGTCATGTTTGGAGGAAAGCAGACACTGCTCATCACGAGGCCAATACCATCCCTACAGTCAAGCATGGTTGTGGCAGCATCATGCTATGGGGATGTTTTTCAGCAGCAGGAACTGGCAGACTAGTCAGGATAGAGGGATGAATGCAGCAATGTACAGAGACATCCTGGATGAAAACTTGTTCCAGAGTGCTCTTGACCTCAGGCTGGGGCGACGGTTCATTTTTCAGCAGGACAACGACCCGAAGCACACAGCCAAGATCTCAAAGGAGTGGCTTCATCAGGACCACTCTGTGAATGTTCTGGAGTGGCTCAGCCAGAGCCCAGACTTGAATCCAATTGAACATCTCTGGAGAGATCTGAAAATGGCTGTGCACAGACGTCTCCCATCCAACCTGATGGAGCTTCAAAGGTACTGCAAAGAAGAATGGGCAAAACTGCCTAAAGATAGGTGTGCTAAGCTTGTGGCATCATATTCAAAAAGACTTGAGGCTGTAGTTGCTGCCAAAGGTGGTTCTACAAAGTATTAAGCAAAGGCTGTGAATACTTATGTAAATATGATTTCTTTGTTTTTTAATTTTAATAAATTTTCAAAACTCTCAAGAAAACTTCTTTCACATGGTCATAATGGGGTATTTTGTGTAGAATTTTGAGGAAAGAGATTAATTTAATACAATTTGAAATAAGGCTGTAAAGTAACAAAAAGTGGAAAAAGTGAAGCGCTGTGAATACTTTCCGGATGCACTGTATATGCATGAACAGTTAAGTATTACATTAACAGCATTCGTTTTACATGCTAAAAATGTGCATTGTTTTGGCAACAGATTATTTGAAACTCATCCAGAGTGCAAAGATGTTTTCTTTTTGTTTCGTGATGTTGAGGATTTGGAGCGTTTACGCACAAGCAAGGAACTCCGAGCTCATGGCCTTCGGTAAGTAGCCTTTTCTATTTCCTTGCCCAGGAAAAATATGTTTTTGACACCTTAAACTAAGGTTTTACCATATTTGTTTTAATAAAAGGAATGTAACTGTGAATGTATACAGAGTGTTACTCCTTTCTTCAATTTAAAATTAAGGTGTGATATTAGTGTCAGTTATATTGTCATGTATAATATATAATGTACTGGTTTGTGGCTCTGTTTCTACAATTCATTTTTTAATGTATTCACTTCATTAAATGAACTCAACTGAACCACATAAATTGTAAAGGACAGAGCCGGATATGCATGTAATCAAACAAGTGCAAAGTAGCTCTTGAAACATACACAACAGATAAATGCAAGGCCAACAAAAAGGGAATTTTGCATTATTTCCCTTTGTGTCTTCATAATTATATTGTACTTCTCCTTCTCTGAAGTAGGGCGGTCAGGTTGAACTGACTGTTCTAGTCAATGTTTTAAAACATTGAAGCACTGCTGGGCCTGTTGGGCTTCTATACATGATTTTCAAGAGCAAACCAAACATTCATCCATTATCTTCCGCTTTATCCTATATTAGGGTCGCGGGGGGGGGGGTTCCCCATGCCCATCCAGGGGAGTACGTCTCTGGCGCTGGGCAGATACACCCAGGACAGGGCGCCAATCTATCGCTGGGCAAACCAAACATCGTTTTTGCCTCAATTTGTCTAGGTGCATAAACATTCATTTTAAACTGTATTGAAAACTTGGTACACAATCCTGAACAATGTAAAAGTGCCCATTTGAACCAAGCAGACCAAGTACAATTTTTTCTATGTACATTTAGTTTTCTGTTTATTTTTTGACATATTTACTTTTGAGTTGTGAAACCCAAGGCTTCCACAAAAAAGGAGGCTACACTGCACTACACCAGCCCCAAAATAACTCCTCTCTGTCCAAACCTGCATCTATATTTATTAAAAAATAATAATTTAAGTGCTTTCCTTTTCAGCATTAATGTAACACAGTAATGTGTTTATACGTAAATGTCTTGATGAAATTCCCACGTCAATTATGTTTAGTGCTCTTCACATCAACACAATTATATTATTCACAGTTATACAAACTTCTGGGCTTCTGGACAAATGTTTACTTGTTGAATTGTGTCACATTACATCAAGTTAATTTTTATTAAACTTTATTTTGGTTGTCATTTTTTGCATTCTGCTTAGTTTATTTATCAGCTTCTGGAGGTGTTTTTTGAAGGTGCATTGTCCGTGTCAGTGGTATTACTATTGTTTTTATATATTTTTATTTAGAAAAATGCTTTATTTTAGCTTCCAATGCTTCTGTGACATTATCTAGTTGCACTTTCTTATCCACTTAAGTGAATTAGAGAGTGAATAAATGATTTTAAAAATGGGACTGGAAAGGTGAACATAATAAGGAATTAACATATAAAATACAAAATGGCAAATATGAGTAAATACTTAATTCACACTTAATACTTAAGAAGGCACAGGTAGCATACACAGTAAAATAGAAAAAAATGTTTCTTAAAAAAAAAGGAAGGATCTTTATTAACACAGCAATCAAAGTGAATTTGTGGTTGTTTTATTGTTCTCCATTAGTTAATAATAAGTAAGTACACAGTTATACTCTTTTTCCATTAATGTGCTATGGTTCTATTATACTGTTGTGATATGTGTATTTTATCTTTTTACCCTTAGTATATCTGTTGCTACACTTATTCAAAGTGCTCAACTGTACGTTTAAGTTTTTAACTTCCTAAATATGGTTTACATTCAATTAGGGTGATGTCGTTCATAGAGAAGAGTGTCGCCAGACTGGATCAGTTGCAGCGGCTGGATTTACTGGCGTTGGAGCTTGGAAGAAGCCACTATCGGTACAATGCACCACCGAAGTACTATGGAGTAAGAGAACCTGCAACTGGAGAAGAGGGCCTATTTATTTCTAAAATAATGGCATTAAATCATCAGGCTTTCACACATCAGCTCATTTATCAAAGCCTCAGAAGCTATTTAACAATATCTCTTATATGTTTAGTATGTAGGGGCAGAGTTTATTGGTGCAGTGCATCCTATTCTTAAAGACAGATGGACCCCTGAAATAGAGACTGCATGGAAGGTAAGTGATTAGTTCTATATATTTGCCATATTAAGACATTTGATGAAATTATGTTAAATAATGAAAAATATTATGTCATCTATAAATGTTTTTATGGTCGAAGGTTAAATATTTTCATAAATATTTCATAATAAACATGTATATCTCTGTAACATTAAATTTGGTGAAATACACTACCTGGTTAAAAATGGGTCACCACAATGATTTAACTAAGGCATTAGGTAAGATTCTCCAATTGCTTAATTACTTCATGGGTGATTGTTTCCCTTGACAACAAGTTATTTAAAACTGAAAGTGCAGTGAATGCGCTTCTAATTTTTTAACTACTATGTCGAAGAACACATCTTGTGGTCACGAAAAAGATATTTATTTTGTTTCATGTTTCAATTATTGGTTTGCGACAGAGAAAACTAAGGAGATGCTGAAACTGCAAAAATCAGGTTAAGAAATGGAAGGTCATGTGACCTAATGAGACCAGATTTACCCATTACCTTCACTTTATCTTTCCAAAATACACACCGACTCGTTCACTATGCTCTAGTGATGTCGCCTGGTGCATCAACATCACCATGATGCTCTCACTCTATATTGTCCAACTGCAAATTGGTGTAACAGTCTTCCCAACACTGGAAGACTGAGTCACTTAAAACACATCTCACAAGAATTTGCTATGAAAAAAAATTAGGAGCCAGAATGAATAATGATCAGGTTTGATTATTCTACAGTATAGGTGTCAAATTCAAGTCCCGTGGGCCATATCTGGCCCATAAAACAATTATATCCAGCCTGCGAGAGAATTTTACATTGATCTATTATTATTGTTATTAATGGCTTGGCGATATGTTTTTTTTTTTTTTTTTTTTTTTTTTTTTTTTGGACCATGCTCACATTTTAAATTTGTATGATTTTGACAGGAAAATTTTTGTGGACCGTGGCAACATTTAAGATACATTAAAAAAAAAAAAAAGACAGAGGAGCAAAGAAAACTGAATGTTCTGATTTGTTATTTTTACGTTTGTGGAAAAGCATAATTTTTCTTTCTTTTTATGTTTTTGCAGCATGTACATAGTTGTAACGTAATTTTGGCGAGATATTTTTATATCGAGCAAAGTATTTTAAGTTATATAAAGTTTAAGTTTATTTATTATGAAATAATATTCTTGTCTATTTATATTCCTATTCTTGTTCAGAAAACAAATACTTTTGGTGTGTTCAATAAATGTTTATCCTGTTTGACCCGCAACCTAAAGTCTGCTTTGAGTATTGGCCCCTGGTGCAATTGAGATACTCCTGTTCTGTTTTTTCCTTAACTTTTGACTTGTAGTGTTCTCGCATTTGAAAGTCACTTTGGATATTGTCTGCTAAATGACAATGTAAATGTCCAATGATTAGGGTAAGAAGAGTGGCAGCTGAAGTGAAGAGTGTCATGAACTAAGGAGACTTTAAAGGTCCTCAGAATTGTTGATGCTCATCAGGCAGCATAAAGCTAGCAGCTATACAAAGTTGAAATTGAATCAATTCACAGATTGTTTACAAATATACCGCAGCTATCCAAGACAATTACCCTTCCAAAGAGTGGTTGATTAACAGAGATCACAAAGATGTAGCAAAGCCATTCATTCATTATCTTCCGCTTTATCCTCTATTTGGGTCGCGGTGGGGTTCCCCATGCCCATCCAGGGGAGAACGTCTCGGGCGCTGGGCAGACATCCAGGACAGGGCGCCAACCTATAGCTGGGCACACACGCACTCACGCAAACACACTCTACATGGGGCAATTTGGAGAACTCAATTGACTTGATCCATGTTTTTGAACTGTGGAAGGAAACCGTTGAACTCGGAGGAAACCCACACGTACACGGGGAGAACATGGAACCTCCACCCGGATGGGGATTCGAACCAGGAATCCCTAGTGCTGAGACGCAAATGTGCTAACCACTAAGCCACCCAGCAAAGCCATTCATCTGGCAAATCAATAGTGTGCATGGCAGGGTCGCAAAAAGAACGCTGTTGTTCTATTCTGCAAATTGCTCAAGTTACAGGCCTGCTTTTGAAGTTAACGGACAGCCTTTTAAACGTTACAAGTATTGTCAGTGTGAAAATATTTACTGGCAAAACCTCTGGCAAAAATTCATGAATGACCACACTTAGAAAATGCTGTATTTGGACTGCCCTTGTTTAATTTTGTAGAAAATAAAATCACAGAGACCTGCCATAAATCCCTTTTTTCTCAAGTTTACCTCAACATCAAGAAATGATAAAAGATAAATGCTGTTATCAGTCACGATTGTTTTAAGATTAAGTAGAGGGGACGCTCAGAAAAACTATTATGAAATCATGAGAAAACACTCCACCATTAGTATTTTGAGCTTTCACATTATCTTTTGATGATCTACAGAACACATGGTATATGAGTTACTTATAATTACTGTTCTTGGTTCCTCAGCTCCATCTTACAATAATAAAAAAAAACACAAATGTTTGGGGATAGATGAGACCAAAATAGACTTTTATTGAGTAAATAAGTGTTATGATGGAATAAGCTTTGAGCTTAAATGCAGTGTTGTTTTTTCAATTTGTAAAACACAGTGGTGGTAGTATCTTCATTAGAGTATTTTTGGCTGCATCTTGCCCATTTATGGAACACTGAATTCTAAACACCTTAATTGAAAAAGGAAAAATTCAGGACAGTCATCTGCAAGATGCAGCTCAGAAGAATGCAGAGCTTGCATCAAGATAACCCTAAGCACATGAAAATGATTATTGTTTTGTTCTGGCATGTCCATTGACCATTGATTATATTTCCTCTCATTTGTTTGATTTGGTTTCCTTTATCTACTTTTAAAACTTGTTTTAAAACTGATGAAGCATTATTTGAAATTTTCACAGAAATACAGTACATATTGAAAGTTCACAAACTTTCAAGTACCACTGTGAGACCTTGTTAATTAACTTAAAAAAATATTGTCCTTTAACCAAAATGAAAATAAAGGTAAAATAAAATGATAAGCATGGGTTTAAGCTTTTGATGTTGGTGCATATAAAGGAATGCCATGCTAAAGACTCAATACTTAGACCAGTCATAACATTAAAACCTGCCTATTACTGAGCTACGTAAACAGCCTTAACCCCTTGAGGTATGGACTTTACAAGACTTCAGAATTTCCTGTGCAAGTCAGACAGAAACACTGAAAAAGTAAGGAAATTTAATGTAGTGCAGCCATAGACCTGCCCTACACAATGTTTGCCATCATGCTGCAACACCTGTGCCCCACTCCAGCCCCCCAGGAAACTGTAGAAATGCATATCATTAATATTCAAGTGATTAGATTTGTAATGTTTGCAACCACCTAAATATACCTCGTTATATTATTCAATTATTTGTAGAGCAAAAAGCTTATTGTTGGAGGTTTATAATTAAAAAGATTTTGTCTACCCCAGTGCACTTTTAGATTTGAAACTTCCAGAATGTATATTTTAAGTTATAATTTAGAGAAAACAATTGCCCAAGAAAACATCTCTAGACAGGAACCAAAATTATTCTGCATCGCACCGCTTCTGCTGGATTGCCTTCTTTATAGTACATAAAGCATCCTTGTATCATCTCTTTCTTTAACAAATGACTTACCCAACTGTCCACTTAAAACAGTAAGCATACATGCGTTCTGTAGAGCAGTGTTTTTTTTTTTTTTTTTTTGGAAGATTTGGATGGACATTGCATACGAGATCTGATGATACAGTGATGCTCTGACCCAGTCATCTAACCATCAGAATTTATCTGCTGAAAGTCTTTTATGTCAGACTTTTTAATCTTCTGTATTTTTCCTGTTTCCGACGCAGCTGTAAAACTTAATTTCACTCCCCAATGCCACCTTAACAAGATGTGTTTTTGGTGTGATCACTTTGTGATTAGTTCATCATTTTTACACTTTGCAGACTTTGTTCCAGTATCTGACCCAGCTGATGAAAAAGGGATACATGGAGGAGGAGGGCAAACATAACTCACTAAACTACAGCAAAGAGCAACCTGACAAAAGAAACACTGTGCTCTAAACTGGCTGCTTCACCACCGCCCTCTTTATGATTAGGATATGGTTATAGTGTATTTCCAAGTCAACACATTAACATTACATATTACTTCGAGTTTTTAAGTCAAACAGGAAATCAAACAGCCTGAATTTCTTTTAAAAATTAAAACGTATGTACTTTGGAACTGAAAAACTCGACCCCATGTCATGATCCGTGTTCATTGCATTTTTACAGACAGTTGAATTGTAAAGAACAACTCCATACAAAAGCATTCCACTGCCTGCGTTCATTTGAGACAACAAAAAGTAGCCCCTTATTAGAACCAAGGCAAAAGTATAAATAAAAATGTCAGACTTATTTAGAAATTGATCAGAACAAGTATCCTTCCAAACATAACTTGTATGAAAAGCGTGAAGCCTGGACACGCAGGAAAACATATTTTCATTAAACTTAATAAACATTAAAAGTAATCAAACGGCCAAAATTAATGGAGCAAGAGCACAAGGCATCAGCTCTCCAAACTAATTCCCATTCTGGTGATAGAAAGACATTGAGCTGATGAGTTCAAACAGGGAAAGGACAATGCACCCAGATGTTGGAGGACATTATTACAGGTCATTTCTCAGCACTTAATTCAGATAGAATGAATGAGCTCCACTCCCCTGTGCCACTTTGCTGCAGTACACATTAACAGCTTTATAACATGGAACATGAAGAAATGACAATGCCACTGGTGTAGAGGTCTGGTCATTGCGGGCACAGAATGTCACTAAGTGTCCTTACTGAAATAACAGCTGTTTTCTTATTTTACTGTCCATCACTGAGTAGCTTTAGTTTTCTTGCTTTTACTCTTTTTATCTTTTTTCTTCAGTCCGTCCATGTGAGCTCGTAGCAGGTTGGAGTACGCCTGATTTGAAAAAGGACAAAACAAAAAACCTGTTAAAATAATGAACAGCTTTATACTTGCTGATGTTAAGGGGAAGGGGAGAAATCACTGAGTGTTCAGTGTAAAAGTATTTCTTTGAAATTATGATTAGTACTTTGTAATTACTATATGAAACTCTACAGTAACACACTTTCTAATAACCATGATCATTGTTAATAATGACACAATCCAATATTTATTTTTATTTATTTAGTTAGTTCTTAACGAAATGTAAATAACAATAAATAAATTAAGTTACTCTTGTTGCCATACCAGGTCAAAAACTACATTCACAAAAATGAAAAGGGTACCAACTTTATTTTTTATATGGCCTTTAATAATTTCTGAGTAGTATGCTTTGTGGATTGAGGATGTTTTTGGGGAAAGCCTTAAATCTGATTGGCTGCGTATTTAATCCAGCCATTACATTATTGACAATAACACACAACTCTGACCGCTTTAAATTCGTGTCAATTATTGATATAGATTTCCCCCCCCCTTAATGATTTCAGGAACTGTATTCTGTTATTTGGCCACTAGATGGCAGTATTTGATTGTTAGTGAAACCATCTATCCATCAGCATCCGCTTTATCCTGTAATAGGTTCGCAGGTCGGTTCCCCATGCCCATCCAGGGAAGACCGTTTCGGGCGCTGGACAGATACACCCAGGACAGGGCATCAATCTATTGCTGGGCACACACTCACTCACACAAACACACTCTATATGGGGCAATTTGGCCTTGATCCATGTTTTTGGACTGTGGGAGGAAACCAGAGAACCCAGAGGAAACCCACACGGACACAGGGAGAATATGGAAACTCCACCCAGATTGGGATTCGAACTGGGAATCCCTAGAGCTGAGAGGCGAACATGCTAAGCCACCCCCTTAGACCGCTCTGCCATCCTGATGGTTAGTGAAACCATTTGTTTGTGCTGTCAATAAACACATTCATGAATCAAACATTGTTTTATTATAGTGTGTTTTTAACCATGTTGTGCATTATTCTGAATAAGTCACCGGAAAGACCTGATACCACCTAATAACACCTCTATCCCGTAATTTATTCACAATAATGCGCAACTTTGAATGCCTTATTGCTTTACTGTATTGTATTGTATTATATATATATATATATATATATATATATATATATATATATATATATATATATATATAACAAAACAGTACCACACATCCATCCATGGTTAAGTGACATTACATTTTTATATAGGATGTCACTCAACCTGAATTATGGGAAACGAGGTTTTGCTTGTCTCTGCAGCATCTGATCATTTTCTTAGCCACCATGATCAGATCTTCATGATCCTCATAGTTAATAATGTTTCATACTGTCAAAAACCACGAGCAAATACCTCTTGGCTATTTTCTCTAAATCATCCCTTTTCATGGAGGCCTTGATTTCGTTCATCTTTAAATGATAGACAGCTGCTTAGTGGATTCATGGTTTGCAGATTCATAATTTGGTAAACAATAGACTTCCTAATCATAAGGTAAAATGTGGGCGTCACTTTGTAATAAAGCGCCTATAAGCCATAATAACATCAATGGTTGGGACAGTTTTAAAATTTAAATGGCGCTGATATCAAACTATTAAAATACTGCAATGATGCTAGAAATAAAAAATGAAAGGAAAAACACAGACAAAGTTTAAACTATAAACAGTTTCATTACTTACCATCTGAAATTTAATGACTTCTTTAGTACTGACCTGAAAAAACAAAGAGAGAAGTCTTAAAAATACAATTGTTCATCAAACAGAACAAACCACAAATATCACCATCAACAATTTATTTATTCTTCTGAACATCTTTATTAGTGCAGCATGCACAGAATGTTTTTTGTTGCAAAAAGTTTTTGTCTCTGTTCCAACAATAAAACATGGCCCCACTAAAAGGCCATGTTTGCAAAAGGCATTTAGACCTTGAAAGCAAATGTGATTTTTCAGACTGCTCTGAATTTTTTTTTGCAGTTTGCACGTCACAAGCCACTAGCTGACATCATAAAAGCCTGCAGCAAAATACAAAGTAATAGCTTTTGATTTGACCTCTGTAGCACACTGCAGGAGGGAGGATTTGGAAGCAAGTCACCCAGTTAACCGTACACTTGCAGATTAGATATCTGATCTAATTATACTCTGCTTGTCCAAATGTATGGGATGTGTTGTCTCTAAACAGACATAAAAATACTGCAAATGGCTACAGATGATTGTGCAAAAACAGGTAAATCTTCCCTGCTGTTTTCGATGATGTACCTGATCATGATGGCATCTTAGAATATCTTAAGTTTTGTCAAATAAATTTAGTGGATGGAAACAGACTAAATTCTTTTCTACCAAAACACAATTAATGCACCGAACATCTGCAGAACTTTGAATGAAAACCCATCTATTTTCTGGTTTTAGTTTGCTGTCTTAATGTAGTCATGGAGATGTTCTAACCACAAAACTAGCTGCAATGTTAGGTTTCATTGACAAAATAAAACCTTTAACCTCCTCAATAAAATATTTTAACTCTGTCCATAAGGCGGAGTCATTTAGCATCTTTAAAATACAACTGAAAACACATCTCTTCCACCAACACCTGATAAAAATAAAAAATAAGGAAAGGTGGGGTTGGATAATGATCAGGTGTGATAATTCTACAGTGCAGCTGTAACTTTTCTGTAACTACTGACCTGTGTTGTTCTCTCATTTGTAAGTCGGTTTTGGATAAAAGTATATGCTGAATGACAATGTAATGTAAATGTACAGTCATGGCCAAAAGTTTTGAGAATGACACAAATATTATATTTTCACATGATCTGCTGCCCTCTGGTTTTTATGTGTGTTTGTCAGATGTTTTTATCACATACAGAAATATAAGTGCAATCATATTATGAGTAACAAAAGCTTTTATTGACAGTTAGATTGAGTTAATGCAGCAAGTCAATATTTGCAGTGTTGACCCTTCTTCTTCAGGACCTCTGCAATTCTCCCTGGCATGCTCTCAATCAACTTCTGGACCAAATGCTGACTGATAGCAGTCCATTCTTGCACAATCAATGCTTGCATTTTGTCAGAATGTGTAGGTTTTTGTTTGTCCACCCGTCTCTTGATTGACCACAAGTTCTCAATGGGATTAAGATCTGGGGAGTTTCCAGGCAATTGACCCAAAATCTCTGTTTTGTTCCCTGAGCCATGTATTTATCACCTTTGCTTTATGGCAAGGTGCTCCATCATGTTGGAAAAGGCATTGTTGATCACCAAACTGCTCTTGGATGGTTGGGAGAAGTTGATCTCGGAGGACATTCTGGTACCATTATTTATTCATGACTGTTTTTAGGCAAGACTGTGAGAGAACCAATTCCCTTGGCTGAGAAGCAACCCCACACATGAATGGTTTCAGGATGCTTTACAGTTGGCATGAGACAAGACTGGTGGTAGAGCTCACCTCGTCTTCTCCGAATAAGCTGTTTGCCAGATGTCCCAAACAATCGGAAAGGGGATTCATCAGAAAAAATGACTTCACCCCAGTCCTCAGCAGTCCACTCCCTGTACCTTTTGCAGAATATCAGTTATATCAATATCAGCACCTGCCTGCTGCCATTCCTGAGCAAGCTCTGCACTGCTGGTAGCCCGAACCCGTAGCTGAAACACTTTTAAGAGACGGGCCTGGTGCTTGCTGGTCTTTCTTGGTCGCCCTGGAGCCATTTTGGCAACAATGGAACCTCTCTCCTTGAAGTTCTTGATGATGCGATAGATTGTCGACTGAGGTGCAATCTTTCTAGCTGCACTACTCTTCCCTGTTAGGCCATTTTGTGCAGTGAAATGATGACTGCACGTGTTTCTTTAGAGATAACCAAGGTTAACAGAAGAGAAACAATGATGCCAACCACCAGCCTCCTTTTAAAGTGTCCAGTGGTGTCATTCTTACTTAATGATGACAGATTGATCTCCAGCCCTGTCCTCATCAACACCCACATCTGTGTTAATGGAGCCATCACTGAAACGATGTTAGGTTTTTTCATTGCAGCCTGGTCCTTTTAAGGCAGGGCTGCAATGAAGTTGAAATGTGTTTTGGGGGATAAAGTTCATTTTCTAGGCAAATATTGACTTTGCAATTAATTGCTGTTAAGCTGATCACTCTTTATAACATTCTGGAGTATATGCAAATTGCCATTATAAAAACTGAAGCAGTAGACTTTGTAAAAATTAATTTTTGGCCATGACTGTACAATGTGTAGCCTCTTTGGTTGGTCTCATTATTCCTATCCCAGCAGTGTCATTAAGATGTAATCTGCTTCACTAAAAAACCCACACCACATCAGTGTCACCATGTCAGAGAAATAGGGGACTAACCAAAAAAGAAAAACACAAATGTACTACAGTCTGTAATTGTAAAACTACAAAATCCTTCTATACAATAAATGAAGAAAATAGACAATGGAGCAAGAAGGGGGTGCGTCCAAACTTTTGACTGGTACCATACATAACCTTTTTGCTCTTTCAGTAACTAATAAAAAAATAAGCATGTGTCACATCACACAGTGAAACATTAATGCATGACTGACAATTACAACATGCTAAAAACTGTGGCCTTGAAAACCAATGTGTTTGTAATAGGACTTTAGATTTCATATATAAGAATAATGATTGTATAACAAATTTAAAATGTAAATGTCACAGTGAAGTAAAAATGAGCCACCTCAATACTTATAGGAGGTTGTGTAAAACTTTACCTAGTAAGTTTCACATATTTGCAACAATATTTCGATATTAAAGGAGAGCACTGATTGTGGTAAAATTATTTTTTGTTTTGATCGACGGTGCTTACCACAGTGCTAATTTTCTTTTTTCCATCTGATGCCCGTATGAGACATTTGTTATCAGCCGGTTCAAATGACTCTGTGTGACCTTTCCTTGGCACAGGCTTTGTTCTCCCATCATCTAAAGAAATACAAAAAGAATAAATATAATTATTCTCTCTCACACACACACTCAAAAGTTTGGTTAAAAATTCTTCAATTTCCATATAGATAGACTATTTTAGTAGTTTTCCAATTACCGTATTTTCCGGACTATAAGGCGCACCTAAAAGCCAAAAATTTCCCCAGAAATCGGACGTGCGGCTTATAATCCGGAGCGCCTTATACGTGTACTGAGTTCCAAAATCTATAAAAGTATTGTTGTGCGACCGGGTGGTTTTTCAAAAAAGTGTGAAATCAAAAAAGTGTGAAAAGCCGTGTGAAGAAAATTAATTCGGAGCTTGACATCATTCTGGGAGGATTAAATAAAGAACTCCAACCGCTGGACATTGGCGTAAACAGGGCGTTTAAAGTAAAGTTGCGGGCGGAGTGGAAGCGATGGATGATAGACGGCGAACACACGTTTACTAAGAGGCAGCAGCGGGCGAGTTACGCCAGCGTCTGTGAATGGATTGTGGATGCCTGGGCTAAGGTTTCTGCTGAAACTGTTGTCCGAGCTTTCGCGAAAGCCGGCATCATTGCTGAACAGCCGCTTGATAGGGAAATTGCACAGCTTTTTAATTCAGACACAGAAGATGAGGACTTTGACGGATTTGTGGGAGAAGAGTGATTAAAAATAATGTGTGTTTTGTCAAGTAGTAGAATAAACTTCAATTATAAATCACCGTTTTGCATCCTTTACTTTTCTTGTAGATCGTATGTTTTAGCAAGTGCCTTATAATACGGTGCCGTACAGAATAAGTACCGTAATTGAGACTGCGCCTTATAGTACGGTGCGCCTTATACGTGGGTCAAATACAGAAATAGACCCCGTAATTCAGACTGCGCCTTATAAAACTGTGCGCCTTATGGTCCGGAAAATACGGTACAGCCTGTAGTACATCTGTTTTTTCTCCTTACTCCCCTGTTGGTTCCCTGATATTGTTTTTGGTCAGGTACATCACAGAACAGGTATAATTTGGGTGGTGTTTATTGTCAGTTCTGTAGTGACACTGATGCGGTGAGGGACATTTAGTGCAGCAGTGCTGCTGTAGTTTTTATTTAAACACCTCAGTGACACTGCTGGGATAGGACTAATGCACCAACTGTATAACACCTGTTGTGTTGTGCTACTTCTGGGGTCCTGACCATTAAAGAATAGAGTAATGTGGACTAACAGACCACAGGAGGCATTTCCAAGTTCTGGCTCTATAATGTTTATAATGTGTTATTTATGGCTTGCTAGCTCCGTCAGTGTAAATAAATAAATAAAGTTTAAATGTAATTATGCCTTTTACCACACGATAGCAGCACAATTCTAATACTATCCATGTCTGCCTCAGTGTAAGACATGCAAGACATATCAGATAATCAGAGGCCGCTAGGGTCAGAAGAGTTATTTCTCATTAGCCTGCAATAAAAACAGACACATCTGACACAACTACTAACTACTGCCCCCCAGGGATCTTCACTTCACCAAATTTGGTTCTCCTTGCAAAAGGTTTGGACATCCCTGGACAACAGTCTGTAATTGTACAAAGTCCATCTTTACAGTAAGTGAATCTGTTAACATGGACAATTGTCCAAACTTTTGACTGGTTCTAACATTTTATAATACAATGTACATACATACACACATACATTATATATATACATATATACATACATTATACACACACACACACAATTGTTTCATAACATCTGTATATTCATCTTGGGTCACAATTTCAATAACTTTAAGAAGAGGAAAGTGTCCCAAACATGTGCCACTTACATTTTTTCAAGGTGATGACCACACTGCCGCTCGTCCTGCACTTTTGGAAGAGGCGAGTAAGCTCTGTGAGAAACTAGAGAGGGAAAAACATGTCTCAGAGCGTCAGAAATACAACTTAATGACATGAAGTCACTTCGGATAAAAGTGTCTGCTAAATAACTAAATGTAATGGCATTTATGCCAATACATTTACAGGGTTGTGGGTTCAAATCCCAGGTTCACCAATGTGGGCCCTTGAACAAGGCCCTTAACCCTTGTTGCGCCAGGGATTCTGTACGTAGCCCTGTGTTCTGACCCCAAAATTTACGTTGGGATACTTGTAAGCCGCTTTGGATAAATGACTCTGTAAAGATAGACTTTGTTAACTATTTTATCAGGGTCATTCTTTCCGCATCTAACTTAATGTCGTGTAATCATGAGTGTGATGAGTTAATGAGTGTAATACACTCGTGTAATAGATTTAAAGCACAGAAACGGACAGCTTTATAAGAGCTGAAATCCTGCAGCTGCGTTAGCTTAGCACAGACTACACACTGCTCTGCTTTAATTTCATCCTACAAATCCTTTGCATTTACATTCTACGCTTTAATCAAGTCATGAGTGTAAATGTGTGCTGCGGTGAGTAAAGATCTATTCTTACCGCGTCGTTCTCTAACAGCACCATGTTTCACCAGAAATGTAGCAGCTGACTAACAGAACCACAGTCAGAAAGCACACGTAGCTTTTACACTTCCGTCCCTGAACTCGTTTTGATCCAGAACTGTTAAATTTAACCACTACCGCCACCTACCGGTCGATTACAATAAAACACTGGGGTTGTGTCGTTGTGGCTCTCACACACACACACACACACTTTATTCATTCATTCATTATCTACCGCGGCGGCTGGCTTAGTGGTTAGCACGTTCGCCTCTCAGCGCTAGGGATTCCCGGTTCGAATCCCCATCTGGGTGGAGTTTCCATGTTCTCCCCGTGTCTGCGTGGGTTTCCTCCGGGTTCTCCGGTTTCCTCCCACAGTCCAAAAACATGGATCAAGTTAATTAAATTCTCAAAATTGGCCCATATAGAGTGTGTCTGTGTGAATGAGTGTGTGCCCAGCGATGGATTGGCGCCCTGTCCTGGGTGTATCTGCCCAGCGCCCGAGACGTTCCCCCCTGGATGGGCATGGGGAACCCCACCGCGACCCTAATAGAGGATAAAGCGGGAGATAATGAATGAATGAATTATTTCCCGCTTTATCCTTTATTAGTGTCGCGGTGGGGTTCCCCATGCCCATCCAGGGGAGAACATCTCAGGCGCTGGGCAGGTACACCCAGGACAGGGCGCCAATCCATCGCTGGGCACACACACACACACACACACACACACACAACACACTCCATATGGGGCAATTTTGAGAATTCAATTGACTTGATCCATGTTTTTGGACTGTGGGAGGAAACCGGAGAACCCGGAGGAAACCCACGCAGTTGGGGATTCGAACCGGGAATCCCTAGCACTGAGAGGCGAACGTGCTAACCACTAAGCCACTGTGCTGCCCATATACTTTATATATGGGGTAATTTAGAGGACCCAGTTTGCTGTGAATCCATGTTTTTGGACGAAACTGGAGAACCTGAATATAACTGCCTACCCAAGCAGTGCAAATTTAAATCTTATTTATACCCCTTATACCCCTTAAATGACATTAGGAATGTTCGTTTGCTTAGGTGCTTTCAAAGTTCCAAAGTGTTCTTTTCTACGCGACAAGGAACACTTTGAATAAAGCCATATAGTTGCTATGTTTTAATGCAGCCAATGAGTTTTTTAGGTTTTGGAATAAACCTAATCAGTGTTGATAAGAACAGTTGTGCTATCATTGTTACATCATCATTAAATCAGAGCTACACAAGAGAAAACCCAAACATGAGAAACTGGGAACTCCACCCAGACTGACAGGGCTCTAATCTGCCATTACACATACACAATTTAGATAGGGAAATGGAAACTTTACACAGATCGGGATTCGAACCTGGATCCCCAGCGCTGAGAGGCAGACATGCTAACTACCATGTAAAACATTAATTCATTTAATATCTTCCACTTAATCCTCTACTAGGATCCCCATGGGTTCCCCATGCCCACCCAGAGGAGAACGTTTGAGGCACTTGGCAGATACACCCAGGACAGAACGTCAATCTATCACTGGGCACACTTACTCACACAACACACACAAAACACACTCTATATGGGGCAATTTGGAGCATTTAATTTACCTTGAATCCATATTTTTGGATTGTGGGATGAAACCGATGAACCCAGAGGAAACTCCACCCAGAATGGGATTTGAACATGGATCTCCAGCGCTGACAGGCAAACATGCTAACCACTTAGCCACCGAGCCATCCACTGTGTTAAACACTGAGATTTAAATATATTCCTTTGAATTAGACAGAAAATGTAATATAACCTCCCCATGTGTGAGCTGCAAATGATGGCCAACATCAGCAAGTAACAGTTATCTATGATAAGTTGCTTTTGAAATGAATCATCAGCTTATTCTCTCATCTTATTATCTTCTGCTTAATCCTCTTACTAGGGTCGTGGGGAGTTTCCATGCCCATCCAGGAGAGAACGTTTCAGGGGCTGGGCAAATACACTCAGGACATACTCACACATAGAAGTAATTTAGATAGGGACAATTTAGAGCATGCCAATTCATATGAAATCCATGTTTTTGGACTGTGAGAGGAAACCAGAGAACACGTGGACACAGAGAGAAACTCCACATGGAAACTCCACCCAGATCGGATCCCCAGGGCTGAGAGGCAGACGTGCTAACCATTAAGCCACCGTACAGTTTGCCAATATAAAGATCATTCATTTATCATTAAAAAAAGTTTACAGTATTAATGATATTTGGTTTAATTTATTTATTCCAGGATTAGTGATCATGATAGGAAACTAAAACAAAAAAACACAATTTGTTGCAAAGCAGTCATTTGAAACATAGGGAAGTCTAAAGTGTGTATTTTAATGCCGTGTGCAAGTCATTCCAGTTCATTAGCTTATAAATTCTAAGATTTCATCAAGTAATGAAAAAAAAGCAATCCATAAATCCATACATTAAGTTAGTATCTGGTAAAAAAAATAGTAGAAGAACATCATTACTACAGTGCAGTACAGATTTAAATGGCAGCATTTAAATGTTGTTAGCTCTTCCATTTACATCAAGAAGATCCTGATTTTGATTTGAGATGGAAATGATAAATTGTTCTAAGCTATCATAAGTGAACATATCAATGTATTCAGTATTCATAAACATGTGGCATTATCTAAATTAGTGATTTTAGCTACAAAAATTATTGCTGCATTGTTAATAATTTCTTAATTAATTCTAACTGTTTCTACACACAAAGCATCAAAATAAGCCTTTGTTAATAATAAGATCATTAAAATGTACACATAATTTTTAAAACACTGCATTGATGATGAAATCAATTAATTACATTTCCCTTTTAGAGAAAGAGCAGTCATGGTGTTGGTCCAGTTTATTTAGTGGCACTGCAAATTTTGAAGACCAGTCTCGTTGAAACACAGCATTTAGCTGACCCACTAACGTCTCTCTATGAGAAGAGGAGTGCGAGACATTTTGGGAAATTACCAGGCCGACTCCAGCTGTAGTGTTAAAGTAGTCAGCAGACCAGTTAGACGTACCTGCAAAAGAAGGGACCTCAGTGATGTGGAGATTAATATGATGTAGGATTCTATATGTAGATACAATAGAAACCCTTGGTTTCACAATTTTCACTGACTTTAAAACAAGACTTTAAACCCAATTATGTGCCAAAAACATAAAGAAAATTAAATTTTGCTTTCAGTTCTGAAATTTATTCAGTTTGCAATAAAGCAAAATGTACTTCCTGTGAACATCTCTTATGCTTTCTGAAAGCAGTGCAGCAGGAGACGATCTAGTAAATAAGTGTTATGCAGTGTAATCTTTTCTATTTGCAACCAGAGTAAGTAAATCTTATGCCATACACCTGTTGTATAAAATGATATACCATTGAAAGATACACAGGCAAGCACGGTGGCGCTTTTATGCCTCTTGGTGCGGTGGATTCAGGTTTGAATCCCAATCTGGGTGGAGTTTCCATGTTCGTCCCATGTCCGCGTGGGTTTTCTCCATGTTTTTCCCACAGGCCAAGGTACATTTAATGTTCTAAACTTCCCTATATAGTTTGTGTTTTGTGTGTGTGTTTGAGTGAGTGTGTGATAGATTGGCACCCTGTCCTGGGTGTATCTGCCCAGCATCCGTAACGTTCTCCCCACTGTGACCTTAGTAAAGAATTAAGCAGAAGATAATGAATGAATAAATGAAAGATACAGAATTTAGACAAGAGGAATGGGACACACAAACTTTATATCTGGAGCTGCACATAGGGGAACAACCTTCTCTAAATTGTTCCATTAAGGTTAGAAGCATAAATGTATTTAAATACATGCCTAGGTCTTTGATTTTTGACAATAAAAGTGTTTTAATACGATTGTGCATATAGTGTATATATTCTCATATTTTATAGGTATACATTGAATGTTATTAATCAGTTGTTATTTGTTTCATGCCACATCAGTAACAGCTAATTTTAGGTAAAAACTAAAAAACACTAAAATACTGATTCTGTTAAGAATAGATTAAATTTGAAAAACCTGGTTTAAAGTCCTGCATTAAAGCAATACACAAAAGTCCTGCACTTTTGTCTCCAATTGTAACTTACCAATGTATGCCACTTTATCTGTAACCATATATTTATTGTGGTTTATTCTGGCATAAGGTATGTCAGTCTGATTACTCAGGGGGACAACATGGACTCGCTAAATTGGAAACAACAATTATTTCTTTAAGTTAGAATAGTGAAATGACGATGAATCTAAGATGAATGACTAAACTTTACAACTTACCACTTCCACTTTGATGTTATGTGAGGGTGAGTTCAGAGCATCGAGTGACTTCAGAAAAGGCAGAACTGACGGGTTGCTGTCACGGCTGCAGCTCATCAGGAGCCGCACAGTAACGTTCCTTTCAAATGTCGATTGTACTAGTGCATTTTCAATAACTGGCCAGTACCTAAAAGAGAATGATTTTTATGAAAATGTTACGAGTACCTATGTCACCTGTCCCTTGTTTGAGTACTCATTGTCTCCATTGGGTGATTGGTTTGTTTTTGTGCACGTGATTGGGTGTTTTGTATTTAGGTTCCGTGTTCCCCTTCCCTCGTGCACGTCTTTATTATTATTTTTCCCCATTGTCTCGTTTGTTTGTTACCCTTCCTGTTGGTGTCCCTACACCTTTTAATTAATAAACTCCCTGTTTTGTTTTATGTACTGGTGTTTCCTAACTCTCTCCTGCGCTTAAAGACGGTTCGGCGCTGCGCATTACTCCGCGCAGGCTTTCCGTTTTAGCATTTTCAGACGAGTCGGCGTTGCGCATTGCTCCGTGCAGCCGATTCGGTTAAACGTTTTCAGGCTCCTCGGCGTTGCGCATTTGCTCCGCGCAGCCGAGTTCCAGGTAAGGCAAGCGAGTCTGACAGAAAATAACTAAACTTCCATTTGTTTAGATTAAACCACAAGAGATGACCTGTGATGGTGGAAAAACTTGGAAGCAGGAAGATACTCCATCACTGCTACATGAATGAACTGCTCTGCCTGATTGATTATGGAGAGAATTGCATCAAGGTCTCTGGTCCGGGAATCTGGACAGAAAATCGGAGGGGAACTCTGGATTCACAGAAAAAAAATATACAATCATTAGATCATCAACAAATGGAAAATTTTTTTTTGCATTGCTCTTATTATTTTGTTGTAAGAAACCATTTAATTAAGTTGATGTGTTGATTAACTTATTTATTGTGTATTACTGTTTAAATATGTACGTGTTTTAGTTTTTGATTTTGTTTACACATTGGAGTAAATACTTTCATACTTTAAATACAAAGCATACCTTAACTACATATGATTTACTATATGGTTTATTAGGGTCACTATCACATGAGCTCCATTATATTTGTGACTTCATAGTAGTATATAAATATAATTTAGCCAGCTGTTTAAATTCAGTTTGTGGGAAAAATTAAGTTTGAATAAATAAATAAAATTATAATAAATAAATAAATTGGTAACATCTGCTTTATTATTTTTATTCTTGTGGCTGGAATAAATCTAAATTGCAAACAATTAAAATTTTTATGAGCTACATCATTTAATTGTTAGATACAATATATGTGTCTGATCAAATGTTTTACAGAATCTCGCAAGACAATTACAAATTTGTAAATATGTCTTTTCTATCTTATTATGACTAAAATAAAGTTTAAGAAACCATAAGTAAGAAATGATGTACAATATTGCAGGTTGTTATTATTGTTAATTGCAATACATATTCACTTCACTGTAATACATAACTGCAATACATATTCACTTCACTGTAGTTATACATTTACATTTGTTAATTTAGCAGATGCTTTTTATCCTACTTACAAGTATCATAAGGGTCTTGCTCAAGGACCCACATTGGTAACTTCAGTGGACCTGGGATTTTAACCCACAACCTTCAGATTGTTAACCAAATACCCTAACCACGCCCTGTCATAGCTGCACATAGAGGAACAACCTTCTCTAAATTGTTCCATTAAGGTTAGAAGCATAAATGTATTTAAATTCATGCCTGGGTGTTTGATTTTTGACAATAAAAGTGTTTTAATACGATTGTGCATATAGTGTATATATTATCATATTTTATAGGTATACATTGAATGTTATTAATCAGTTGTTATTTGTTTCATGCCACATCAGTAACATCTAATTTTAGGTAAAAACTGATCAAATGTTTTACATTTGTTAATTTAGCAGATGCTTTTATCCAAAGTGTTCAGGTCAAAACATGGGGTTGGCCATACAGCAGCCCTGGAGCAATGAGTGTTAAGGGCCTTACTGAAGGACCCACATTAGTAATTCATAGGACCTGAGATTTAAACCCCCAACCATTTGATTGATAGCTCAACATCCAAAAATTTAGTTACCGTGTCCACCTCTTTCTCTTTCTCTCGATCTCAGAGACAAATGATTTTATAAAATTTTAAAGGGTATGTGATATACATTTTTAGGAGACGGTGTTGCTTTTGCACAGCTCTATAGTGACAGTTCTTTTAAAAAAAAATTAAGAGGTAACCAAGCAAACTATGGTTTCATCAGAGCTTTGTAATAAATATCATGCAGCATTATTAATTTAGAATTTGGAGGGGGAAAATGGACATTCTGCATTTTATCAAAATAGCATTTATTTATTTAAAAGCTATTTTACAAAGTTTTACAAGGTCTTTTATTTTTATATAGCATGATACTCCGAGGCGGCACGGTGGCTTAGTGGTTAGCACGTTCGCCTCTCAGCGCTAGGGATTCCTGGTTCGAATCCCCATCTGGGTGGAGTTTCCATGTTCTCCCCGTGTCCGCGTGGGTTTCCTCCAGGTTCTCCGGTTTCCTCCCACAGTCCAAAAACATGGATCAAGTTAATCGAATTCTCAAAATTGCCCCATATAGAGTGTGTGTGTGTGAGTGAGTGTGTGCCCAGCGATGGATTGGCGCCCTGTCCTGAGTCTATCTGCCCAGCGCCCGAGATGTTCTCCCCTGGATGGGCATGGGGAACACCACCGCGACCCTAATAGAGGATAAAGCGGGAGATAATGAATGAATGAATGAATGATACTCCGATACTACTTTGGAAGTCCACAAGATGGCGCCAACAATGTCCTGTGTTTAATCTAATGAGAGCCAAACAAGTATGTTCTACCATACATAAAAACACATTAGATAGTTTTTTAGACAGAATTAAATATAATTATGTATTGCGAAGAAATGCGTCAAGTGCTATTGTCTTTATACTGCATTTTAATTTACTGCAATTTATCAAATAAATATATAATTGTTGCTTCTGTGTCAATTCCCAATCCCACAAAAAAGTTGAATATGTAATATTGAAATTGGATTATATTACATTAGATTAAGGAACTTGTAAATGAGGTTAATTTTACACTAAATTACGATAATAAATTTTCAAACAAACATAAAACACATAATCATAATAAATTATTAAACAAAAAAAAACATTTTACCGAGATGTAAACGTGACTGGGTACACCACTCAAATTGATATGAAGAGGCTGATTTTTGTTAACAGTGGTGTCAAATGAGGAGGGCCAGGGATCTGGAATGGTAGCATTGCTTTCACCCATCTCCCAGTATGACTCATAGATCTTATGAAGGTCCATGGCCAAAGCTGTACAGTTATAAATCACCACGCCAAGTTCTTTTACCTTCAAAAACAAATCTTATTATTAGGATTGAAACATTTCCTTGCAGGAGTGAAATCTGAATTGTGAGTAATGAATGCTGCTTCTATTTATACCTGAGTCAACGCTCTCCAGTCCATGTTGGCACTGCCAAGGAAAATGTGTTTTCCATCCACAATCCAGAATTTACTATGAAGTATGCCTCGAGTCAAGTGTCCAAAATTAACTCGTCTCACCTTTACACCTGCAGCAAGAATAGAACCATGAAGCCTGACTGCTGAGACAAGACAATGTTAAAAGATGTATATATAAAAAAAAAAAAAACTTATAAAGGACCATTCTCTTGTAGATTGTGCAGATCTGTGGAGTTGGTGGCTACAGACGGGATGCTGGATACAACTCTCACAGACACATTTCTTTTAGGCAGGGCTTTTAATTGTGCCAGGATGTCTCTTCCCTGTTGAAAATACACATTAGATGTTTTCATTTCCTTTTTTCTTTTTTTGAACCAGAATTTATAAAAGTTATAATAAAAATTTATAAAAAAAAAAAAAAAAATAAATAAAAAAAAAAACAAACAGCCACATTAAATATATGGTTTAATAAAAATAGACACAATCAACAAACATACATATAAAGTTGACTTGGTGCGTGTAAAACGTACAAACTCTTTTGGACAAACATTGCATATGGAGTGTGCTGGAGGGATTTTTTGCTGGAGTTCGACTCCAGTGTTAGGTGGATCTTAGTAAAGGTGTCTGTGTAAGATCCTATATGTTGATAAAATTGGATAAGTTTTGTAAAGTTTTCCCTCACTGTGCACATTATAAACCACATGCTCTTTATACCTTGTTAATACAAAAATCTTATAGAGTGACTGTTAGCACACAGTTTCTGTTGAGTCATTTTTATCAGCACTCAAAGGAGACTTTGCCAGCTGGACATTTTTTGGTTGGTGGATTATTTTAAGTCTAGCAATGTCAATGTGTGAAAACTTCAGCAGCATTGCTTTGTCTGATCCATGTTGTCTTGATGACAAGTTCAGAAAAACACACACCAACACCATGTCAGAGTCACTGCAATACTGAGAATAATCTAATATTCAATTAGTACATTATTGATATGCATAGTGGTCCATTAGAACACACAGTAAAGGGAACTAAAAGTATGCAGAGGAAAAGAAGTGCAATCTGTAATTATAGAACATCAAAGTGCATCTACAGTAACAGTCAAAAAGTTTAGACAGACCTCCTTTTTGCTCCACTTATTGTCCATGTAATCAGTTCCATTTACCATAAAGATGGACTTTGTATTTACAGACTGTAGTTAATCAGTTTGTGGACAACAGTACATACTGTGTTAGAAGCATTTACTCTGTTCTCTAATGATCAGGCCTCCAATAGTAACACCACAGAGTATTGTCCCACACCGAACTCCTGTGCACAGCAATTAAACTAGCTGCAAAACTAACTGCAGTCACAATGCAAGAATCCCAAAATTGTCTAAAATTTGTATTAGGTAGCTTTATATAACTTATTACACAAACTAGTAACATGGTTAGGATTATGTTGAGATTAAACTATTTTTTAATACAAGGAGGGCTTAGTTTATAGTGCAAACAATAGACGGATGATTTCTTACTGGTTTGTCAGTGTCAGACTCAACACCGATGTCCTCACCAGTAAGAGACCAGTAGAACGAGGCTATATCAACTTGCTTGGTTGCGCTGGCTAAAAGGTCTTTCCAGGCCTCGTATAGAGGTTTGCCAAAAGTAGCATTGGCCTCATAGTCCATCCGGCAGGGGATACTCTCAACCAGAATAAGCCTTGTTAAACGCACAAACAAATAGAGACAGAGTCATTGATATAGATAAATAATGAGTAAACTTAAAACATTTCCAATGTAACATAATTTATTTGAAGTCACATCTCCTAATTAGGGTTGTAGGGATGCTGAAATTTAAAACAGAAAACATTAAGCATGTCACCAGTCTATTGCATACACATATTCCTCTATACTATTACAGAGGGGATGTAGCTCAGCAGTAGGGCACTTGCTTTGCATGTGAAAGGTTCTGAGTTCAATCCCCAGTATCTTCATCTGCAGTTTTGGAACGTTGAAGTCTGATCTGAAGATAAAAATGTTACTGGTTGTATATATTGTACATTCTTCTTTTTAGGGCATGGTATCTTATTGGTTTGGACATTGGGTTATTAATCTGAAGGTTGTGTGTTCAAATTCAAGGTCTACTGAAGTTACCATTGTGGGTCCTTGAGCAAGGCCATTAACCCTTTTGTAAGTCACTTTGGATAAAAGCGTCTGCTAAATGACCACATACAAATGTAAATACTATTAAGGTCAATTCAGTAGCTCCAGTTTCAATAACTTTACAGAATTTTTGTTCAAGAAGGAAACCAGAGCTATTATGTGAAGCCTACACACAAATTATACACAAAAAATCTTTCTTTTCGAAGCACACCTATGAGCACGTGGCAACACTGCAACAATTAATTGTAATACAACAGCTTATTAAGCCATTAATGTAATTTGGTTTTAAATTATACCATCATTTACTTATACAGGAATTATTACTGTGTGGGTTTCATTTTCATTAATGCCCTTTTAATGCCCTTCTCAGACTTGCTACTATTATAAAAGGGGTAGGTCTGTCCTTAAATCTGATTAACTCGTTGTCTATGTTATCAGTTCCACTTACCATAAAGATGGACTTTGTACTTCTAAAATTACAGACTGCAGTCTATCTGCTTGTGGAACGCAGTACATATTGTGTTAGCCCCTTTAATCTGTTCCCTAATGATAGGGACTCTGATAGTACCACCACAGAGCAGGTATTATTTGGTGGTTATTTGGTTATTCCTATTCCAGAAGTGTCACTCAGGTATTTAAATAAAACTAAAAGAGCACTGCTGCACTAAAACCCCCTCACTGCATCAGTGTCACTGCATGACTGAAAATAAACAATATACCACCAAAATCATAGATGTTCTGTGATTTACCTAACCAATAGAGAACAAACCAAGAGGGAACTTATTACTAAAAAAAAATTAAATAAAAACATAAATAAAAAAAAAAACAAATAAATAAAATTCTACAGTGTGTAACTGTAAAAATACTATCCATCTATATGGTATCTGGAGAAAATATTCAATGGAGCAAGAAGGCAGTGTGGCCAACCTTTTGACTTATAATTTTTTTTTTAATTTGATGTTCTAAGGAAAATGTTTAGTTAATCATTTAGAACAGTGTATGTTGATTTTTTAAATTATTTGTTCTAGGTTGATTGCATTAGATTTTTATTTATAAATAAAAACTATTGAAGGGGAAAAGTACTGTAACTGTCACACTATTGTAATAAAATTGCTTTAGAAATAAATTAGATTAAAGATTTTTGAATATTGCCTTACCTGTTTCCATCAGAACAATTGTTTGGAGCATTGGTTTGCACTGGTTGCTGTGTTTTAGTCTGGTTTGATTTGAAAACATTTCTGATTTTTTCTTCATTTTTTAATTCCTCCAACACGGCAATAGCAAGTAAACCACCTATTACAGTTAATCCTGCCATGGCCAAAAGCAAAGTTTTCAAATCACTTGGTCTCTGAAACACATAATTATAACTTTGTGTGAAATTAAACTGGCCACAACTAAATTATAACAGAAAATTTGTGCAAATGAAAAAAAAAATCAGTACGAAGAAGTCAAACCTCACCTGTTTGTTGTCATGTAAACATTTGTATGGCGAATTCAATTCATAACCCTCTTTAAATGTTGATCTACATGAAGTGTGAAATTCAGAATAAGCTCATATAAGAGCAAAACGGCACGACGCATATACAGTCATTCACAACAGTTTTCCACTAGATATCCAAATCAGTAATAATTTAGTACTTACGAGAACATGGTAACAGCTGGCTTACACCTCTCCGCTTACTAAACCGATTCCAGCAGAAATCAAGCATTAAGCCCGTGTATCTAGTTGCTCTTCCTCTTTTCAGAGAAATGAAACATCTGACATACTATTATTATTTAAAGATTTAAACCTCAGCTTGTGCTTTCAGGATTGCTCAAAAAGTACCAACAAATCTCACCTGCTTTGTCACAATCGTAACAGACTGGCAACACAACAAAATATTCTTTGGGGATTTTTTTAATCCCTCACAACCAAATAAACAGTTTCTAATCATTGTAGATATTTAATGAAGACTTTTGTCTTCATGTCTGGACAGCTTGTGGATGATTTTACTTAACAAAAACGTTGAGACAAGTGCTGACATGTGCAAGGAATTAGTACCTCCAATTTACTAACTATTGGATTATAAAACGAAACTCGAAACACAAACAAGGGGACTCCACATAAAAAGATTGTTTCCATGTGATCTTACATATAAATTACACAAACACCTAATTGGTTAGTCAAATTTACATCAAGCACATAATTAACATATTTCTGTGACATTTTAACATTAAAAGAAGTCAAACAAATCCATACCAACAAAACAATTGCATTTATTTTATATCAATCCTTGAATTACATAGAATTTAATAAAATGAATCACTCTTGATATTCATTTACAATCTATGTATGATCTTGGAGAAGCTTTTAAAACATTGCATTTCATTGCTTAGTTAAACAATGCTTTTTAAAAAAAAAAAAGAGTCGTTTGCTACACATTTTCTGTGTAAATTGGTTTCAAGAATCTGGAGCTGTACATTAAGAAACAAATGATGAGAAATTAAATGGACTGTTTGAATTGGGGTGGCATGGTGGCTTAGTGCTCAGTTGCTTGACAATGCTGTGGATTCCATGTTCGAATCCCAAACTGGGGAGTTTCCATGTTCCATCCGTGTCCATGTGGGTTTTCTGTGTTCCTTGGTTTCCTCCTGCAGTCCAAAAACATGGATTAAATGTATATTGAATGATCTAATTCGCCTCATATAGTGTGTGTCTGTGTGAGTGAGTGTGCCCAGCTATAGTTTGGCCCCCTGTAGTGGGTGTATCTGCCCAGCACCCAAAATGTTCTCCCCTGGATGGGCATGGGGGACCCTAATAGAGGATTAAGCAGAGGATAATGAATGAATTGGGCTTAATTCAGTCTCACAAACATTAATTTTAATAGACTGACGGTTGGGTTGTGACAGAAGCGCTGCAAAAAAGGCAAAAATTCTTTCTTTAACTGATTTAAAGGCATAGTTAGCAAATGTCTTATCATAACTATCGAGAAATAAACATATTGCATAAGCTGCTTTTTCTCATTTTCACTTGTTTCAACTAAAAAAAGTGTGATTCACTGATTTATCAAAGTAAAAAAAATTAAATGAAAATAAAACTGTCATGCATTTTGCTAATGTACACAAGCTTTTTGGCTAATGTACACAAGCATTTCTTCTATACATTATGCTTTTATATGTGATATTTTAAGATTAATAAATATTTTATTAATGTAGGACAAAAGAGATCCCAGATTTGAAAAAGTTAAAACAATCCATCCACATTCAAAATGACTTTTTTTATTCATTATCAGCACATTCACAGAACATGAACAGAGAAGAACACAGAACAGATTTAATGTTCAGATTTAACACTAGTTGTGGTTTACTTCAACTAGTGTTGCCTGAAATACCCAAGTAAATTATTTCAGAAAATCAAAGTGCATCATGTACTAATTGAAAAAATATTGTAAATTATTGTACATACACACAGACATTTTATTCAATGCATTAAATGTCTGAAAATCACATCAATTATTAATTTATCCCCATATTAAATTAGTTCACTATTAGGGGGTGGGGTAGGGTGCTGGAATTTATTCATGCTCTCATTGGCAGAACAGCACATAGACGAGATAAATTTACACCTACAAGCAAGTTGTCTCCAAGTTACCTGACTGGAAACCCATGCAGACATGAGGTGAGCATACAGGTTTAATACAGAATGACCCTGTCCATCTGCCTGGGAATTAAACCATGTGTTGTAAGGGGACAGTGCTATTCATTTAACCACAGTATCTCTGTTAATTTTAACACTTATCAATAGAATTTATAAACGGAGTAAAACTAACTGAATTCCATCCTGTGTTCGGGTCTGCTGTATATTAGACTGCTGCATCGTTTCTTTAGACAAAACACAAATTGATGGTTTCTTCTGATTAGCAAAGTGTGTTGTAATCATATCAACACATGAACAAAATTAAGCAAGTCAAGGTTGTGTCCTGAGTGAAGAAGGAAAGGCAGTGGTACATCACATTTCTCCCAGTGCTCCAAACCAGCCCTGCTGACCCTCACACCTGCTTAGAACTCATGCAGTGGGTGTTCCCTTACCATGTCCCACACACAGTGCACACTTGAGCAGAGCTCAATAGTAGGCCACTATTCACTAGTTTGAAATGCAAATGTTCATTTGAGCAGCTTTACAAGATATGATACACAGAGAGGTAGAACGTCTCATCTCCCTTACTGTACAAACTTCTTAGGCACACTACCGAAACCGCCTACTGCTGCCTTGAATACCAAAACCCCTCTGAGAAGAAGTTGTTCTATATTCTCTGGGAGATCCTCTGAGGCTATTTGAAGCCATAGTGGCAGAGCCTGCGGCAGGAAATGACCTGGACAGATTCGGACTTCCACCAGGTTCAATTACGGAGTTGATGACTGTAGAGGAAAACAGATACATTACATTAACATTTAGTTATTGAGCAGTTGCTTTTATCCATATTCAGGTCACAGCCGAGATCTGACATGCCCTCAGAAAAGAGAAATTTAATTCTGCATTGTTTTTTTTTTTGTTTCCTGCTCCTCTTAAAGTCGGAGAGGAAGAGAAATGTCAAATTAAATGAACTGACCTTCCAACCTCTTCTGGATTCCCCTAAGGTTCCGCATGATGCCCATTATTTCCTAGAACAGTCACCATGTTAGTAAAATCAAGCTTAAATACAGATTTTTTAAATACAGATTTTTTAAAAGTAAATTAATAAAATAGGAAGTGAACCTTGTTTTGATTTTCATTAGGTGGAGAATCATCAGCAGCACTGAGCATGGCTTCAATGTCCTCCCAGGTATCTTTCTTACCATGAAACAAAATCCTACAGCCAAACACAAGGAAAGAAGTAAGTAAGTACTGATCATAAAACTTAATTTGCATTTTAGAACTATAGACACTACTGCATCACATTACATTTGGTCATTTAAGCAGACGCTTTTATTCAAAGCGACTTACAAGGTGAGCACAGGGTTAATCACAACATTTCTGGAGCAATGAGGGTTAAGGGTCTTGTTCAAGGACCCACATTGGTTACTTCAGTGGACCTGGGATTTGAACCCCCAACCTTCAGATTGATAACCCAACACCCTAGCAACTGAGCTACTGTGACCTACTGTACCAGAAAAACGTATTATTGCAACGCAATGCAAAATTTAAAAGGTAATGTCTGACTTTAATTGATTAATATTCATTTTATTTTTATTTATTATTACTTTTGTCAGTTTGAAGTTATTTCTGTGACCATTGTGGGTTTTTCTTTC